>LR880966.1:679024916-679035947 GCA_904067115.1 Aegilops sharonensis
ATAGTCACCCAGTTACGTTGTGACGTTTGATACACCCAAAGCACTCCTACGGTATCCGGGAGTTACACGATCTCACGGTCTAAGGAAGAGATACTTGACATTGGAAAAGCTCTAGCAAAACGAACTACACGATCTTTGTGCTATGCTTAGGATTGGGTCTTGTCCATCACGTCATTCTCCTAATGACGTGATCCCGTTGTCAATGACATCTGATGTCCATAGTCAGGAAACCATGACTATCTGTTGACCAACGAGCTAGTCTACTAGAGGCTTACTAGGGACATATTGTAGTCTATGTATTCACACGTGTATTACAATTTCCGGATAACACAGTTATAGCATGAATAAAAGACAATTATCATGAACAAGGAAATATAATAATAATGCTTTTATTATTGCCTCTAGGGCATATTTCCAACAGCCGCACGATCACGACGAGCATGACCTAACTCTGCCGTCGGACGGTGTTCTGGAGATCGCACCTGTGGCTACTCCGGCCCTAAATCCGGAGCAGAGTGCGCCGTCCGAGGACGGATGGATGGACCCCGCCATGGAGGCCGCACACCCGGTGGCGATAGAGCTGAATACTGATTTCACCTCCTATGAGACCCGTGTTGCCGGACACTTGGATTCGTCCCCGGCCACGGGCTCCAAACCGCCTACGTCTGTACCTATCAAATCTGATTGGGCGCCGATCATGGAGTTTTCCTCCGCGGATATCTTTCAGCACTCGCCCCTGGGCGACGTGCTAAATTCATTAAGGTCTCTCTCCTTGTCAGGAGACCCTTGGTCGAACTATGTCCGGCTTGAGTGGGAAGCGGACGACGAAGAAATTCGTCCCCCACCCACCACCCACTTAATAGCCACTGTCGACGACCTAACCGACATGCTCGCTTTCGACTCCGAAGACATCGACGGTATGGACGACGATGCAGGAGAGGAACAGGAACCACCGCCCACAGGGCGCTGGACAACCACTTCATCACACGATATATATATGGTGGATACACCCAAAGAAAACAACGACGAGGAACGGAAGGATGCAGCAAAGGATAGTTCCCTCGAGAAGCAACCAAAGCGACGACGTAGATGCCGCTCCAAATCCCGCCTCGACAAAAACAACGAAAACAGCGCAGGAAAAAACAATACCGCGGCCGACTCCAAAGGAAACGATGACCACATAGATCCAGCGACAGAGCAGGATGAACAAGCGGACGACGAACATAGTACGGAGCCGCTGTCCGATCACGGCGACGCCAAGGGTAAAGCTAATCAACCTGTCTCCGGAGAAGAGAACAGTCCGGACGACGATGCACACATCATCCTGGAAAGGCACTTGGAGCAAGAGAACCTCCATAGAAGGCTTATTGCCACCGCGAGGAGTCTGAAGAAGCAGAAGCAAAGGCTTAAGGCCGCGCAAAATACATCAACAGTAGATGGAACAAAGTGCTTGACACTGCAGAAAAGTATGTCGGCAGTCGCCACACAAAGAGCTATCCAAAGCGCAAGCTGCTGCCTGAATTCGATGATCAGGCTATAGAGCCCATACAGCCGAAAAATAAAACGGCCGATCAGCCGGATTGACCACCCCGTGGCCGCGATAGGGCGGCTAACGATGTCGCGCATAAGTCAGCTCATGATCTACGTGTAGACTTGCACAAAAAATCCGGTATGACCAGGTCCATCTACGGATCTAGGAAGCGAGCCCCGGCACAGAAGCAATACCGAACACTACAACCGTCAGAATGCCATGACACATCCAAATACAGGGGTGCCGCGCACCCCCTATGCTTCACCAATGAGGTGCTGGATCAAGAATTTCCAGAGGGATTCAAACCCGTGAACATAGAGGCATACGACGGAACGACAGACCCTGGGGTATGGATCGAGGACTTTATCCTTCATATCCACATGGCTCGCGGAGATAATCTCCACGTCATCAAATACTTACCCTTAAAGTTGAAAGGACCAGCTCGGCACTGGTTGAAAAGCCTCCCCGAAAACTCAATTGGGAGTTGGGAAGAGCTTGAAGATGCTTTTAGGGCTAATTTTCAAGGGACATATGTCTGACCTCCGGATGCAGACGATTTAAGTCATATAATTCAACAGCCCCGAGAGTCAGCCCGAAAGCTTTGGAACAGATTTCTCACTAAGAAAAATCAAATTCTCGATTGCCCGGACGCCGAAGCCTTAGCTGCTTTCAAACAAAGTGTCCGGGACGAATGGCTCGCCAGACACCTCGGCTAGGAAAAACCGAGGACAATGGCAGCCCTAACAAGCCTTATGACCCGCTTTTGCGTAGGCGAAGATAGTTGGCTGGCCCGTAGCGGCACCAGCAACCCAGGCACATCCGAAGTTAGGGATGGCAATGGAAAACCACGACGCAATAAAAGTAAGCGTCGAAACAATGAAGACAACCCAGATAACACGGCGGTAAATGCCGGATTCAAGGGCTCTCGACCCGGTCAACAGAAAAAGCCATTCAAAGGCAACAGAGATGGACCGTCCAGCCTAAACAAGATTCTAGACAGATTATGTCAGATTCATGGCACCTCCGACAAACCTACAAATCACACCAATAGAGAATGCTGGGTCTTCAAGCAGGCTGGCAAGCTAAATGCTGAACACAAGCGGAGGGAGACACCAAGTGAAGACGAGGATGAGCCTCGCCAGCAAAACACTGGGAGACAGAAAAAATTCCCACCAGAGGTCAAAACAGTGAACATGATTCACGTAACGAAGCAGAGGAGCAAATGTGCACTCCGAGACTTTTGCGCCATAGAGCCCGTCGCCCCCAAGTTCAGCCCTTGGTCGGTCTGCCCTATCACTTTCGATCGCAGGGATCACCCGACTAGTACCCGACACGGAGGATCAGCCGCCTTGGTGCTGGACCCAATAATTGACGGATACCATCTCACCCGAGTCCTTATGGACGGCGACAGTAGTCTTAATCTGATATATCAGGACACAGTCCGCAAAATGGGGATAGACCCGGCAATAATCAGCCAAAGCAATACTACCTTTAAAGGAGTAATACCAGGCCTAGAGGCCCGCTGTACGGGCTCTCTAGTACTAGAGGTTGTATTCGGTTCTCCCGACAACTTCGGAAGTGAAAAGTTAACCTTCGACATCGCTCCATTCCGAAGCGGATATCAAGCACTACTCGGAAGAACGACATTCGCTCGTTTTAACGCAGTACCGCACTATGCTTATCTTAAGCTTAAGATGCCCGGTCCACGTGGCATCATCGTAGTTAGTGGAAACACAAAGCGTTCCTTACGTACGGAAGAATGTGCGGTGGCGTTAGCAGCCGAACACTGAACGACCTCTTCAACCAGAATAAATGATTGGTCGTCAAGACCGCGGACACGGTTAGACGAGTCTGGTGCACCACTGGCTGTAACAGCTCAGATAAACCTGAGAGTGGGTCGATGGACATACCCCCATAGGTGGTGCTAGGGGCTTCCCACATGTAAAAAGAACTATAGTTCGGCTTGACCTTATTTAGGTTGAATTTTAATGGTCCATTGAGAATAACCAATTTTTTCACACGGAGACTTTCACCTGGGATTTTTCTCTTTTGCAGATGATCATCATGCTACACCCTTTCGGGATACGGCACAACAGAGACATAGGCGTAGACGTGCAGCAGGGCCCCGTTCAAAGGTTTCTTTTTAGATTAAGACCCTGCATAAACCTTTTTTACTATCTCTTGTTGCTTCACACCCTCCGGATACTCAACACAACCAAGAGGGATGCTGGCGTTATTTGCATTTCTCCACGACAGACTAATGCACGTACCTGGAAATTCAGGGTTCATTATCAAGGGCGTTACTCAGCCCGGTATATGTTGTAAAGTCCGAATACCTTAGGGAGGGTTCGGCATCGCGAGTTTGGCCTTATATGCATCAGCTCCGAATCATGTCTTTGGTAAACAGTTGGGTTTGCCCGGCTCCCGTGTTTTGCTACCTTACGTTCCGCTCTATCGGCTAAGGTGGCACCGGGAGAACTACTGCGATTGTGCCCTGGTTCATATGGATGAGCACCTTAGTAGAGAAAGCCGAAAACTGACTATCATGATAAAGTGCGAGACTGGTCAACCACTCGATAACCCACTGGAATCTTCGCGATTCCTCTGCATTAATGAAGGGCCGTTTCCCGGTCATGTATGTACGCGCCCCGTATTTGGATGAGCGCGGAAGTACCGGGGGCTATATAGTAGCCCCACCGTCAAACTCATATGGCAAAGTGAAAGTGTTAAAGCTATATAGTCCGATTGCCTTGTTCGCCGCGCTATCACCTCCTTAATGGACCAAGACGTTGGGTCAAGTGTGAATACGTGCTTTTATTGAACACCTCGCATTATATGCGTGGGGGCTGAAGCCGACGACTGCAAACTTTCAGGTTATATACATACATAAATGGCCGCACATGAGGCATCATAATACTTTCAGGCAAAAGTTTATAACCCAAATAGCATTGTTCTTACAATTGGGATACATGTCACTCAAATATGATACTCTTTGAGCACCGAGCCTCTATTAAATGACCACCTTCTAGGACTTCCTCAAAATAGTGCTCGGCCGATACCTGGCCTACGGCCGGACCTTGGGTTGCAATAGCGGTGGCCTCCATCTCTGCCCAGTATGTCTTAACACGAGCAAGAGCCATCCGCGCACCCTCTATGCACGCCGACCTCTTTACAGCGTCGATATGTGGCACAACACGAAGGAATCGTTGCACTAAACTAAAATAACTATTCGGCCTTGGTCCTTCCAGCCAAAGATGATCCTCGACAGACCTCATGGCAAGTACGGACAATCTATGGAGCTCAGCCCACTCAGCCATTTGTTCATTTAACAGTAGCGGACGCGTTGGAGCACTGAACTGCGACCAGAACAACTTTTCCACTTCATGATCTTTTTTATCCTTGAAAAACTCAGTCACATCAGCAGCACTCCATAACTGATCCAGAGGGGCATACTTCGGATCTCCAGACTTCGACCGCAACAAAAAGGGCTTCCTAGCCGTGATATCTCCAGCTTGACGAAGCTCCTCCTTCGCCGCTCTGATTTTAGAGCGGGCCTCCTTGGCTGCTACCATGGATTTCTTCAGGTCCGCCGCTTTCGCCTAGCTTTCCTTTTCAAGAAGCTAATACCGGTCGGTGGCATCTTCAGCTCAACATCCATCTTGGCTATTTTATCTTCGCTCTGGCGATGAGCAGCCTGTTCGGCTTTTAACTCTTCGGCCGCCTTTAGGGCGGCTACATCGCTTCTCCTGGCTTGTTCCTTGGCTTGGGCAAGTTCCGCCCGAAGGGTCTCCACGGCGGCAGCACCATCTGCAATAAATAACATATTATAGATACTAGCATCATGCTCCTCTTAATATTTTTTGACCACCCGGAAATACATACCATGTGCCTCGTCAAGCCGATTGTTCACAAGCGTGATGTCGGCATCTGCCGCGTCAAGCTGCCTCCTCAGTTCAGCAAACTCAGCAGTCCGGCCAGCCACCGGATCCTTAGCCGCCTGCACACGAAAGTAGCATGATCATTACCTGGGACTATGATCCTCTGTTTGCCGCCTTTGGACAGCAACCAGAGTCTCAGGGGCTACTATCTGCATAGGGCACACCTAACGTGTGCAGTACCATAAAAAATGCATTACTTTGCGTACCTCAAGGCCTCTTAGCAAGCTCATAAAAGCTTCATGCAATCCACTTTTGGCGGATGAAATCCTCTCAACCCTAGTACACATTAAAGTACGATGTGCCTCTGAGATAGCCGCTTGCTCCAGAAGACCCGTCAGCGCGTCCGGTCGTGCACAGGACAGTCCTGGACTCTTTTTGTTGCTCTCCTTAGGAGCTGAATACTCTAGACTTCGGGTGGCCGAAGGGTTACCTTCTGGCCTTGGCGGATCTGGAGAAAGCCTCCGTGACGACACCTCAGGGTCGTCCGCCCCTCGAGGAGGGGAGACAAGGGGAGGCGTTTCGCTCTCCATCATCTCCGGAAGAAGATCCCTCGAAGACGAATTCTGTTGAGAAGGGCTACGATCCGAACTACAAGACATACGTCTCGGTTATTGTCCTCAGAAATAAAGCAGGATATATTTACTATAAAGCACTCTTGTTTACTTACAGCTCGATGGAGGGCTGATCCCCTTGCGGGCATTGTGCGGTAAGAAAGCCCTCCGGGGCTGGGCCCCCTGGCGAAGGTTTCTTCCCTCGTTTGGAAATTCTTGTTTCCAAGTCTTCAGAGGCGGTTGTCGGTGTCAAAACCGGCGGATCTTGGGTAGGGGGTCCCGAACTGTGCGTCAAGGCGGATGGTAACAGGAGACAAGGGACACGATGTTTTTACCCAGGTTCGGGCCCTCTTGATGGAGGTAAAACCCTACTCCTGCTTGATTAATATTGATGATATGGGTAGTACAAGAGTAGATCTACAATGAGATCAGAGAGGCTAAACCCTAGAAGCTAGCCTATGGTATGATTGTTGTTCATCCTACGGACTAAAATCCTCCGGTTTATATAGTGTGACGCCCGGGTAATCAAGCTACAGTAACCCTCTGGTAATGATGCCATGTCACCACGATTACCGTTGTTAATCTCGTGTTAGTTCGAAACCGTTTCAAATTCAAATTCAAAATCTAGTCAAACGGTAAAAGTTTTGAGAAAGTCAAATCTAAAATGTTCAAAGTGTAGCAAATAAATCATAGATGATTATGGTGGTGGATCCAAATTAACATACAATGTATAAGTGCATTAGATAATAGGAACAGCCGCTGAAACAATAATTTAAACGTCTCTTAAATAATTAAATTATTAAAAGCTAGTTCTTATAACTACAAGAATAATTGTGGCAGTGGTATAAATACTATTAGTAAATTAGGTGATAACTATATGTTTTACAAAACTAAAACAATTAGGGTAATAAAATTAAAACAGAAAGAAAATACAAAAGAAAACAGAACAAACAAAAAAAAAACAAAAGGAGGAGAAGCCCCCCCTGCTGGACCGCGGCCCAGCTGGCCATCGGGCCAACCAGGCCGGCCCAGGTCGGCCCCACTCCTCTCACTTATCCACTCCTCCCCCCACTCCCCACCGACAGCCCCCATTCCCCCCCGAAATATCCCCCCTCTCCCCCGATCTGGATCGGGAGGAGACCACCGCCGAACCCCGTCGCTGCCCGGAGCTCGCTGCCGGAGTGCTGCCCCGCCGGCCTGCTCCTCGTCGACGCCGCCGCCTCGTCCTCTCCCTCATCGGTCCTCCCCAACCTCCACCGAGCCCGCTGCCCCGTGCCCTACTCCCCCTTGTGAGCCCCGACCTCTCCTCTCTCCCCCTCGCTCACTCACCACGCCGTGCCCGCGCCGTCCGGGCTCCGGCACGCCCGCGCCTCGCCGGCGCCCGCACGCGCCCACAGCCGCGGCGCCGCACGGCCACGCACGGGCCTCGTCCTGGTTCTCCCCGACCGCGTGGTCCGCGCTCAGGCGCCCGCGGTCGCCGCGCCCTCTTCCCCCTGGTCGCCTCGCCTCCAACCCCGGCCTCCTCTCCCTCCGGCGACGCTGGCCCCGTGCTCCCCCGCCTCGGCCACGCGCCCCGACCACCACCGTCGCCCGCTCGCCCTCCGGCCTCGGGCCGCCCGGCCCCGCTCTCCGGCATCGATGCCGCCGTCGCTCGGGTCCGCCCCGGCGGCGCCCAGTGCCCCTGCGCCCATTCCTGGCCGGCGCCGTCCCCCTCGCCGTGGCCACCGGCCTCCCTGCTGCTCCCCCCGTCGGCGTTTCCCCTCCGGTGGCCGCCCGGCTTTGCCCCGGTCCTCCTCGCCCGGCGATTTGGGCGAACGCCCAGTCGGGTGCCGCAACGCCCGACCCGCCCCGTTGCGCCCAAACCCGCACCGCCCTGTGCCCGCTAAGGCCCCCCGGGCCACTGACTAGGGGGCCCGCCGCCAGAACGTTTTAGGAAAAAAATAAAATAAAAAAATAAAAAATAAATAAAAATAAAAATGATTTAATAAAATTAATTATTAATTAATTAATTATCTAATGAATTAATTAAGTTAATTAATCCGGTTTAATTAATCTAATTAACTAGTTAGGTTAATTAAATAGTGACTAAATTAACTAATCTGTAATTAACCTAAACAGAGAATGACAGGTGGGTCCCACTGGACCCACATGTCAGGTTGACCAAGTCAACTCTGTTGACTGCTGATGTCAGCATGACATCATGCTGATGTCATTAATCTGTTTTCCGAATTAATTAAATAATTAATTAAATTCCAGAAATTAATAAAATCTTTAGAAAATCATATCTTTTAATCCGTAACTCGGATTAAAATATTTTCAACATGAAAGTTGCTCAGAACGACGAGACGAATCCGGATACGCAGTCCGTTCATCCGCCACACACCCCTAACCTATCGAACTCGCAACTTTCCCCCTCCGGCTCCTTTGCCCGAAAACACGAGACACCGGAGATATTTTCCCGGATGTTTCCCCCCTTAACCGGTATCACCTCATACCACGTTAGGTCACACCTAGCATCGTTGCTTGTCATGTCATGCATCGATATGCATCTGTTTACATGGTATTCATTGTTTCTTCCCCCTCTTCTCTCCGGTAGACTACGAGACCGACGCTGCTGCTGCCCAGTTCGACTACGGAGTTGACGACCCCTCTCTCTTGCCAGAGCAACCAGGCAAGCCCCCCCCTTGATCACCAGATATCGCCTACTCTCCTCTATACTGCTTGCATTAGAGTAGTGAAGCATGTTACTGCTTTCTGTTATACCTATCCTGATGCATAGCTTGTCCTTGTTACTACTGTTGTGACCTTTACCTGCATTCCTACATGCTTAGTATAGGATGCTAGTATTCCATCTGTGGCCCTACATTCTTGTCCGTCTGCTGTGCTATACTATTGGGCCGAGATCACTCGGGAGGTGATCTCGGGTATATACTATATACTTATACATGATACATGTGGTGACTAAAGACGGGTCGGCTTGTGGAGCACCCGCGAGTGGATCTTTGAGGCGGAGCGACAGGGCAGGTTGAGACTATCTGGGTGAGAGGTGGGCCTGGCCCTGGTCGGCGTTCGCGGATACTTAACACGTTTAACGAGATCTGGGTATTTGATCTGAGTCTGGCCATTTGGTCTATACGCACTAACCATCTACGTGGGAGTAGTTATGGGTCTCCCGGCGTCGTGGTATCAGCCGAAGCACTTCGTGACGCCAGCGACTGAGCGGCGCGCGCCGGATTGGAACGTAAGCCTGCTCTTGTATTAAGGGGGCTAGTTCTGCTTTCGGCCGCCCTCGCAACGTGCAGGTGTGCATTGGGCGATGGGCCCAGACCCCTGTGCGCTTAGGTTTAGACCGGCGTGATGGTCTCTCTGTTGTGCCTAGGTGGGGCTGCGACGTGTTGATCTTCCGCGGCCGGGCATGACCCAGGAAAGTGTGTCCGGCCAAATGGGATCAAGCGTGTTGGGTTATGTGGTGCACCCCTGCAGGGAAGTTAATCTATTCGAATAGCCGTGATCTTCGGTAACAGGACGACTTGGAGTTGTACCTTGACCTTATGACAACTAGAACCGGATACTTAATAAAACACACCCTTCCAAGTGCCAGATACAACCGGTGGTCGCTCTCTCTCAGGGATACGAGGAGGGGATCGCCGGGTAGGATTATTGCTATGTGATGTTGCTTGGAGGACTTCAGACTGCTCTCTTCTACCTGTTGCAAGACGAAGGTGACCAGAAGCGTAGTCTTCGATAAGACTAGCTATCCCCCTCT
This sequence comes from Aegilops sharonensis, assembly GCA_904067115.1. Classification (NCBI taxonomy): domain Eukaryota; kingdom Viridiplantae; phylum Streptophyta; class Magnoliopsida; order Poales; family Poaceae; genus Aegilops; species Aegilops sharonensis. The sequence continues at coordinate 679,034,703 of LR880966.1, forward strand.
TATTCTGGCATTCTGCAGTTCAGTCCACTGATATGGCCCTTTACACATATATCCATGCATATGTAGTGTAGCTCCTTGCTTGCGAGTACTTTGGATGAGTACTCACGGTTGCCTTGTTCCCCCTTTTCCCCCTATCTCTACACGATTGCTGCAACCAGACGATGGAGCCCAGGAGCCAGACGCCACCGTCGATGACGACTACTACACCGGAGGTGCCTACTACTACGTGCAGCCCGCTGACGACGTTCAGGAGTAGTTAGGAGGATCCCAGGCAGGAGGTCTGCGCCTCTTTCGATCTGTATCCCAGTTTGTGCTAGCCATCTTATGGCACCTTGTTTAACTTATGTCTGTACTCAGATATTGTTGCTTCCGCTGACTCGTCTATGATCGAGCACTTGTATTCGAGCCCTCAAGGCCCCTGGCTTGTATTATGATGCTTGTATGACTTATTTTATTTTTAGAGTTGTGTTGTGATATCTTCCCGTGAGTCCCTGATCTTGATCGTACACATTTGCGTGCATGATTAGTGTACAATTGAATCGGGGGCGTCACAGGTTGGTATCAGAGCCGACTGCCTGTAGGGATCCCCCTTCCCAACTCCTTGGCCGAACTCGAGTCTAGACATTGCAAAACTTTTACTAACTTGGCTGTGTGCCTTACGGGCCCACGTCGCCATCGGGTGGTACTAGGATCTTTTACTCCTCAACCTTTACTCTGGGACTCTGAACTCTCTTCTATTCGGGTTAAACGATTTTGCTAAAAACAAAACTAACTTTAGGTTCTCGCAAGTACTTTCTCCCGGAGAGCCCCTCACTTCAGATGATCGCCTGCTGCACTAGAAGATTCCGAAGTTACTCTACGATGTTTTCTCGAGTCTTTGTGCCATCGCATTTGCGATTTCCTTCCACCGTCAACCCCTATGAAAACTACTTACACTTGCCATTCATACGATCATCCCCCATTGATCTTGTTATTACAAGATACCCCGAAGTTTTCTCTATTGTTCCGAGAATACTTTGTGCCTACTGCCTAGCAGTTCTTTGCCACATGAATACCCCTTCAAATAAATCCTCGCACTTGTCGAGTATCCGCTCATCCCCAGTTGTTCATGTGTTTCACAAAAGTCTTCAAAATACTATTCGATCTTCCGAAAATCCTCTGGAGCCTTTGGCTCTTGAAATTCTTGCTTGCTTGCATTATGGTTAATCCCATAAGTCTCGTAGTCTTATTGACATTCCTTGTCAT
>LR880966.1:679057130-679067365 GCA_904067115.1 Aegilops sharonensis
GGCCATCCAGGGCCAAGCCCCTGGCGAAATCGTAAGTTTCCGGATACCAGAATAACTCATGGCATTCCTGTTGGGGATATTACTACTGGGCGTAAACCGGCCAGGAGAGGCCGGGTTAACTTCATCAGTAGTCAAATATGCTTGCAGCCCATGAGGATATTCTGTAAGGGCCTAGGGCCCAGAACCGGTCTAAGGCTTGTGGCCGTGAACCGGCATTAGTATGTAACTTGTGTTGTAAGTTAGAAATACTAGAGACCGAACCAGACACATCTATGAACCAGTCTCGGGACTCTGCAAACCGACGGGCGTCACCCGTGTATATAAGGGGACGACCCGGCGGCGATTCAGAACAGACAACAACTCGAGACTTAGGCGAAGCTTGTTTGCTCCGTCATCGAAACCGCCATCAATTCCATCACAACTAGACGCAGGCTTTTACCTTCATCGAAGGGGCCAAACTAGTATAAACTCTCTTGCGTCCTTGTGTCCGCTTTAACCCCTTTAAGCTAACCCGTAGCGATGGCTCCACGACTAAGTCCTTTCATGAGGGCATCTGCCGTGACAAAACCAGGACAGTTGGCGCCCACTGTAGGGCTATCGCACGATGGTTTCAAGTTCTTGGAGGGCAAATTCGAAGGACTCAAGGGTTACGCTGTGGGCCGGATGACCAATAGTTGTTGCGGCAAGCTCTACATCGACGATTCAGGCTGGGGCCCCGAGGCCGGCTCTATTGAGTACGGGTACCGGGTCCCCTTTGGTGGCATACATGTCTTCATTGGCAAGATCGGTGAACCGGGCCCTCAGCCGGACATCTGCACCGACCTCGTCGAAACGGCTCAGCGTGCGAGATCTGCCCAGGGTAAACCGGCCATGAAGCGTGCCTTCGTGGGAGTCATCCACGGAGGAGAATATGATGGTGGATCGGAATCTGGTAGCGAGACCGTCGTTTATTCCGGCGACGAGTCCTCGACTGGAGAAACCGAGTCATTATATCAGTTACAAGACGGCCGGATTGGGGGTTGTTCCGATGGTGACAGTATTCCGGACCCCTCTGATCTGCCCAACCGGGTTGGGATATTCATGGTCGGTACACAGGCGGCGGTCCACTCTTCGACCGCAACAGCAATGTTCTCCGGGTCAGCAGCGGCGGCAGCGGCCGGGGCAGGAGGCTCTGTGCGCCCGCCGGCTCAAGTTTTATCTGATCTGTTTGATGCGTTGGCTGTGCTTATGGCAGAGGCTAACCCGGCGGATCAGGACGCCCACAACGCGGAGATTGCAAAAGTGAGGGAACAGATCACTCAGGCCAAGGCCGACCTGGCGGCTGAGAACAACAGGATGGCCGCGGAGCGGGCCGCTTTGGATGCACATGCCTATAGGCTTATGCTGGACCATAACGCGTCGCATGAAGTCTTGAGAAGGAAGCATCGGTCTCGCCTACCGACGGTTTTTGATGCCAGAAACATCTTTAACACCCCAGGAGCAGGGACTAGCAACCCACCATGGTTAAACCGGGTGGAGGCACCTGGGACGGGTGCGCCGGTTCAACCTCGCCCGATGGAGCCGCCTCGACAGAATAACATCATACCTCAGCCTGTCCAGACACCTCCAGGTCATTATTCCAATCCGATGGACAATCTTATTGCCGCCGCTTCACAGCTGGAGGCCATCCCGATTGAAGCTGATTCTCCGCAAGCGGTGGAGACGCGCCGGGTTAAGGAACTTCTTCGAACAACTTTGGTTCAGCAGGAAGCATATTCATATAGTCGTGACCGAATTCATTCCACCCCCGTCCAAGCCGGAGTTACAGCAGGCGGATGGATGAACCGGCCGTATCCAGTAATGCACGGAACCGTGAAGCGCCCCATGGCCATAACCCGGTGGGTGATGCTCAGGAAGTGGTGGACCGGGCCCGAACACGAAGGGATGCTGAGTTAGCAGCACAACATGAGGCTCGTCAGCTTACGCCGGTTCGTCCAACCACCTCGATCGAGCCAGGAGTTAATTCCAGTTCTTTGGGAGTGCCTTGTCTTGTCCCCGCTTTACGCAATGTGCGTCTGCCCAAGGATTTCAAGGGCCCGCGCAAGGTACCAAATTACACGACCGATTTGTCTCCGGAAGCATGGTAGAGAGCTATGAGATGGCCATGGAGATGCTTGAAGTAGATGAAGCGGCGTGTGCAAAGTATTTTCCCATGATGCTTGAAGGGACAACCCGTATTTGGTTAAAGAGCTTACCAGCCAATTCTATCAGTTCATGGGCCCAGTTGCGAGCCCGGTTTATCCAGAATTTCAAGGATACATGTAAGAAACCCATGTCGATAGTAGACTTGGCGGCCTGTGTCCAGGAGGAAGGAGAATCAACAACCCGCTGGGTACGCCGAGTCTCAGAGATTTTGCACTCATCAGACCGTATCAACGCTGATTCCGCGGTTATCACGTTGGAAAGCAACTGCCGGTTTAAACCTCTGAAGTTGAAATTGGGATGGATGAAGCGCCATTGTAACGATATGGGGACCCTCATGACTGCGTTAGTGAAGTATGCTAATTCTGATGGTACCAAGGATCCCGAGTCTGATGATGACAAGACAGGGAAGGGAAAGAAGAACAACAACTCCAAGGGGCAGCAACACAACACGGCAGGTCATGGTAACGGAGGCAAACGTAAAGCGGATGGCAGCATGGACTTTGTTGCTAATACTAGCGCACATGACAGGGGCCAGCGACGGAAGGGTAAACCGCCAAATCACGGTGGAGCTCCAAACCCCAACCTGGACCGCCTGACTTATTTATTGAACCAGCCCTGTCCAAAGCACGGGACAAAGGAGGCGCCGGCCACCCACCTTTGGAAGGATTGCTATATTATGCAGGAGTTCAAAAATTCTAATGCCTTCCGGTATGATCATGGATCAGGTGCTGGATCAGGATCCGGATTCCATGGGTCGGGTCACGGCGGAGGAAATGCCGGTTCAGGCTTCAATGGAGATCAGGGTGGACTTAACAATCAAAACAATCAGAGTAGCAATGGCGGTTACAACCAGCAGCAATAGTCGGGTTATCAGAGCAATCCAAAACAGTTGAATAGTGGGCAATATCATGTATTCACCACTAGCTTGGATAAACGATACCAGAAGCTTCACAAGCGAGCAGTGAATTCTGTTGAACCGGCCGTGCCTCGTTATTTACGCTGGTCAGAACAGCCAATCATATGGAGCAGAGAGGATCACCCGCCCCGGGTTGACAATCTGGGTCAGCCAGCGTTAGTAGTGGCACCTCAGGTGGGAGGTTATAAGTTCACCAAAGTGCTCATGGATGGAGGAAGCAGCATTAATATCTTGTACTATGAGACCTTCCGTCGTATGGGGCTAACATATAAGAATCTTAAACCGTCCAATACGGTGTTCCATGGTGTGGTACCTGGCAAGTCAGCATATCCTGTTGGCAAGATAGCTCTGGAGGTGGCCTTTGGAGATGATCATGATTCCAGATCAGAAACATTGGTTTTTGAGGTGGTCAAGATCCGGAGCCCGTACCACAATTTGTTTGGGCGGCCGGCTTATGCCAAGTTTATGGCATGGCCCTGTTATATCTATCTGCAGCTCAAGATGCCGGGTCACAAGGGGACAATAACCATTCTTGGAAGTCGCAAGATTGCCTTCGAGTGTGAAGAAGGTGATGCGGCCTATGCAGAGTCGGTTTGTGCCACGGAAGAGTTGAAGTATTACAAGGATAATGTTGATCCGGCTGACATGACTCCGTTGAAAAAGCCAACCACAGAGCATGATCCGGCTCTAAAGTTCAAATCGGCAGCTGAGACCAAGCTTGTTGACTTCGTACCTGGCGATTCGTCCAAGCAGTTTAGTATCAGTGCCAACTTGGATCCGAAATAGGAAAGCGCGCTCATCGAGTTCATCCGTGAGAACCGGGACATTTTTGCATGGAAGCCTTCTGACATGCCAGGTGTACCGAGGGAACTCGCTGAGCACACTCTTAATGTTGATCCTAAGTACAAACCGGTGAAGCAGTTTCTCCGCCGGTTGAACGAAGAAAGGCGCAAAGCTATTGGTGAGGAAGTGGCCAGGCTCTTAGCGGCTGGTTTTATTGTTGAAGTGTTCCATCCTGAATGGCTGGCTAATCCGGTGCTGGTCCTTAAGAAGAACGGCACCTAGCGCATGTGTGTGGATTACACAGATCTTAACAAGGCTTGTCCAGTAGATCCTTTTGCCCTCCCCCGCATTGATCAGATTATTGATGCTACGGCGGGTTGTAAGCGTTTGAGTTTTCTGGATGCATAATCTGGTTATCATCGAATCAAAATGGCAGTTAAGGACCAAGAGAAGACGACGTTCGTAACTCCTTTTGGAGCCTTCTGCTATGTATCTATGCCCTTTGGGCTCAAGAGTGCCCAGGCAACTTATCAACAGTGTGTACAGAACTGCCTTCATAAGCAGATCGGCCGTAATGTGCATGCCTATGTGGATGATATTGTGGTTAAGTCAAGGGAGAAGGAGACTCTGGTTGATGATTTGAAGGAAACCTTTGATAACCTACGGACATACAAGATGATGCTCAATCCGGCCAAGTGTGTTTTTGGTGTACCGGCAGGCAAGTTATTGGGTTTTCTGGTGTCCAACAGGGGAATCGAGGCTAATCCGGAGAAGATCACAGCTATCACCTCTCTGGCTAAACCAAAATGTATCAACAATGTCCAGCGCTTGGCAGGCCGGATTGCTGCATTGAGCCGGTTTATCAGCCGCCTTGGTGAGAAGGCAATACCTTTGTATCAGATGCTGAAAAAAGCGGATCCCTTTGTCTGGAGTCCGGCCGCTGATAAAGCATTGGAGGATTTAAAGTGGCAGCTATCCAATCCGCCTGTTCTTGCTGCTCCGATTGACAAGGAACCGTTGCTACTATATGTGGCAGCTAATGCTCGTGAAGTCAGCGTAGCTATTATGGTAGAGCGCAAGGAGGCGGGTAAGGAGTATCCGGTTCAGCGCCCGGTTTACTATATCAGCGAGGTGCTTATTGAGTCCAAGCAAAGATACCCGCATTGGCAGAAGCTGGTGTATGGAGTCTTCATGGCAAGCCGGAAGCTTAAGCAATACTTCCAGGGACATCCCATCACAGTGGTCAGCTCCACTCCTTTGGGAGATATAATTCAAAACAGGGAGGCAACTGGCCGGATTGCCAAGTGGGCTATAGAGCTTGGGCCGCACGGTTTGGAATACGTGCCTTGGACGGCGATCAAGTCTCAAGCACTTGTGGATTTCATCAATGATTGGACGGAGCTACAAGCACCTGAAGAAAAACCGGATCATACCTATTGGACTATTCATTTTGATGGGTCCAGGCAATTGGAGGGCTCGGGGGCTGGAGTCGTATTAACTTCCCCACGAGGTGATAAGTTATGTTATGTTCTCCGCTTAATGTTCCCTTGTACTAACAATGCAGCTGAGTATGAAGATTTACTCCATGGTCTCCGGATGGCTAAGGAGATGAATCTCAGCCAAGTCAAGTGCTTCGGTGACTCGGACCTGGTGGCCCAACAAGTGTCTGGTACTTGGGATTCTAAGGACCCGCTCATGGCAGCATACCATTGTGAGGTGGTTATCATTGCAGGCCACTTCAAGGGATATCAGGTGGATCATGTGGATAGACGGAAGAATGGAGCGGCGGACGCTTTAAGCCGTCTGGGCTCTCAGCTTAAACCGGTCCCGCCTAATGTCTTCTTAGATGTCCTGCATAACCCGTCGGTCAAGCTCCCTGGTGAAGAGGATTTGGCTATTCCTGATTCGGAGGCTCAATTGGTGGCGGCTCTGCATGTCATTCCGGATTGGACGGTTCCTTATCTTGCGTACATGAACCGGGGCGAGTTACCAGAGGATGAGATCCTGGCCAAACAGATAATCCGGCGATCCAAGTCCATGACTATTGTCAATGGCGAGTTGCATCATTGCAGTGTATCAGGAGCGTTTCAACATTGCGTGTCGCTAGAGGAAGGTTGTGAGATCTTGTGCGAAATCTACGAAGGAGGTTGTGGTCACCATGCCGGTTCAAAATCTCTGGTGGCTAAGGCGTTTCGTCACGGTTTCTAGTGGTTGACTGCTCATGCTGATGCGGAGGACCTGGTTAGGCGATGTGACGGCTGTCAGAAATTCTCAAGACGCGCTCATGTGCCGGCTCAATAATTGAGGATGATTCCAATTACTTGGCCGTTTGCGACTTGGGGGCTGGATATGGTCGGGCCTTTCAAACGGTCCAAGGACAAGAAGACCCACCTTTTGGTAGCGGTTGACAAATTTACAAAGTGGGTAGAAGCGGAGCCCGTCAGCAAGTGTGATGCAGCCACGGCGGTTCAATTCATTAAGAAGGTGATTTTCCGGTTCGGCTTTCCACACAGTATCATTACTGATAATGGTACCAATCTTTCTAAGGGTGCTATGAAGGCGTTCTGTGAACGTGAGCACATCCGGCTTGATGTTTCATCAGTGGCTCACCCATAGTCCAACGGCCAAGCAGAGAGAGCTAACCAGGAGATCTTACGAGGTATCAAACCCCGGCTTATGGTTCCTTTGCAGCGGACGCCGGGTTGTTGGGTTGAGGAGTTACCATCTGTGTTATGGAGCATCAACACTACACCCAACAGATCGACAGGATACATGCCGTTCTTTATGGTCTACGGAGCGGAGGCGGTTCTCCCCAGTGATATCCGTCATGACTCACCTCGTGTAGCAGCTTATGTTGAAGTGGACAACGAGGTAGCTCGGCAAGACGCTTTGGACCTGTTGGATGAGGAGCGTGACATTGCAGCTTCCCGTTCGGTGATTTACCAGCAGGATCTTCGTCGATATCACAGTCGTCGAATTAGAACCAGAACCTTTCAAGAAGGAGATTTGGTGCTCCGACTCATTCAAGACCAGACTGATATGCACAAGCTATCCCCACCTTGGGAAGGACCTTTTGTGGTCAGCAAGAATCTGCACAACGGGTCGTACTATCTGATTGATATTCGAGAGCATAAAGACTCGCGTACATCAGAGGAGGAGACCAATAGGCCGTGGAACATAGCTCATCTTCGGCCCTACTATACTTAAGCCATAGGCTTTACTTATGTACATATTATGACAATGTATATATTATGATCAATACAATAAACCGGAGCCTTAGCTAAAGCGGGGTCTCTGTTATTTTTTACATCATGAGAGGTTACACGGAGTTTTTGTCTTAAAGCGGTCTCCGGTTTACCCCTTGAGTTAGCTTTTTAACAAAGCTTTATATTATGTCACTTGGGGGCTTGGTCGTGTTCGAACCAATGCAACACCTTTTGACAGGCGAAAGCCACGAGATCACTTGGGGACTTGGTCACGTCTGAACCAGTCACGCCTCTTGGTCGGCCTAAGGCCACAGAGTCACTTGGGGGCTTGGTCGAACCCGAACCATCGCTACACCTCTTGATCGGCGTAATGCCACTGTATCATTTGGGGACCTGGCTGACATGAACCATAGCTACGCCTATTGGGGGCTTGGTCGTGTCCGACCATGGTAATGCCACTTGATCAGCTCAAAACAACCTTTTTTCCGCAAAGGTTTTTGTCTTTGCCTTTGCTTGCAATCTGTTTGTCTTTTTGCATATTTCTCTTGTTCTGTTCTTAAACCGACAATTGTTAACCCGATTCGACTATCAATTGACGGGACACGGTTTGTTTTTCATCCAGAGACACTTTTTGCCCGGTTTGATTTTTGATAAACATCCTATTATGGAGTAACACCAGAGTTCATCTTAACCCGGAACGGTTTACCTAGTAAACCAACCTTATGTAGACAGGAGCTGTTTTCTCCTTCAGCAGAGCGGATTTCTTACAACTCCGCTTCAAGATTGGCACAACCAACTTCATGCCCTACGATGGCAGGTATCATATATTCCCATATTTTATCATATGTTTCATTTAAAGTATTATCTTTAATTTCATATGCATAGATATGATGACCCGCCTGGTGGTACAACCACAATGGCGTTTTAAGCTTTTTGCTGCAGACAACAGTTTAAGGTTGATGATTCAACAAAAGCATAAATTGCAATAAATATGCACGAAGGCATATCAACACAAAGTGTGGCAGCTAGTCTATTACAAGGCAACACAGTGCCCAGATAAGATAATTGTTTTTTGGCATAACATAAAGGCAGCAATAATGTAAACCGGCCTCCGGTTTATGCTTGATCGCCAGCTTGGCCTGATGGTTGCGGGTCATCCTGCGCCGCTTCAGCTTCTGATTCCCTACCCAGCGGCTGGAAATCAACAGTCGTCCAATCAATTCCCATTAATGCTTGGAATACGGCTTCATCATTGATCAACAACGACGGTTCAATATCAGGAGCGTAAGTATGCTTACGGATTGGCGGTATAAGGTTCTCCGCTTCAGGAATCGATGCAGACACTCGTTTATTTTCTCCAACATATTGGGCCTGATAGTAAGACAGATATGCCTCTTCAACCAGCTGACAGGCCAAAGGGCGCACCTCCCGGTTTATAGCTCGAAGATCTTCTTCTTTGAATTCCGTCCCGTCTTCCTTCAAGCTTGGGAAACCTTGGGCCGCTTCAACAGGATCAAAATCCGGCACCAACGCTTTGGCCCGGATTAAGGCATTTATGGCGCCGGTTCTAGCAGCAGATTTCTTTAATTCTTCAAACCGGGCAGGAAGCATTGACAGCCTTTTAAGGGTATCCTGGATCAAGGTCAGGGCCGGGTTGTTGTGAGAAGCGGTGCTGATGATCCGTTGTGCACCGGTATAGAGTTGCTCTATCAATGTATAAGAAGCTTTCAACTTTTTCCGCACGTCTGATCCCAAGTGGTCAATACGTTTCCCTGTATCATTCAAAGGGTTATTAAACTGGCAATTTTATGAGAAGGCCTTATTACGGCAGAAGTCAAAAAGGGCTTACCAAAGACAGCAGCGGTCATCATGTACTTGCCGCTTTACACTGGACAGTTCATCCACCACCGGTTTAAGGGCAGCTTCAGCATTTTCTGCCCGTTGAGTTAACGCGGCCTTTTCAGTGGCCCAATCCGCCCGCTCCTTGTTGAAACCTTCCTTAAGCTTTTCCATGACGCTTAAAGCGCTGGTTAATTCATTCTTTGCTTTCGAGGTTTCAGCTTGTTGGGATTTCAAGTTCTCTTGAAGATCAGCGAGTTGACTATCTTTCTTGCTCAGATCAGCCTACATACAGATAATCATTTGATAAGGGTAAAGGTGAAGAGTTGAAGAACCAACCCCACAACAAGTTATGCCCTTGGTACTTGGGGGCTAATGCATATTTGCTTTTCATCCTACAATTTATATATAAAGTCCCAAGCTCAATACAAGTATTTAACTTGGCACTTGGGGGCTAATGCCTATTTGCTCTGTCATTAAGTAATGCTGGAATTCTTATGTTATTCAAGTCCCGGTTTAACTACATTAAGTTGAACCGGCCCTTGGGGGCTATCAGAGTTAACAGTTTGCAATATACAAGCAGAGAGTTATGGAGTTTACCTCATATTTGTCCTTCATCATGTTCACCAAATCGGCTTCATAATCACGGCTGGTATATAACCGGTTCAGATAACCGGAATGAGGATCTTGTGGATTCAAAGCGGCGTAAGTTGCCAAATCGGCACTCCACTTGGCTTTACCAAACGCAGTAAATTCATCCTTGGCAGTATGCTTGGACAAGGCGACAGGATTACCTGGCTCGGAATGGCCAAAGCCAGTAATCACAACATCATTATCCTTGGCTTCGCCGGTTCACACTGGGGTTGCCGGTTTATCCGTCTGCTTTGGTGGACTCGCTGTCTTGTCAGTTTGAGCAGGACTTGTGGGTTGACTTGAAGGACCGGTGGTATCAACATACGCCTCTTCAATAGTAACATCATGACCTTGCAATGGTGGATCAGTCAGTATATCATCCTGGATGTGTTCCTCAGGATTTGGTGTTTGGGTCGGTTCAGGAGCATCATCTTCTGCCGCTTTGTCTAGGCGAGCTTGTAAGTGCATCTAGTGCCCCTTAGTGATTTTGGTGTATTGAAGACTTATAGGTTAAGTAACTAATGCGTTCGTGAGTGTACACAGGTCTATAAGTCTATGAGGAGTTTGATATTTACAGTAAAAGTCGACCCCTAAAAATGAAGTTCTTCATCTGAAGACTTTGATATTCTGAAGACTTTCTGAAGACTTTGAAAGTGAAGAAATTGGTGTGACCC
>LR880966.1:679099239-679116011 GCA_904067115.1 Aegilops sharonensis
CAACTATTGCTTCTACGACTATCGCTACCGCTTAGTGATAAAGTAAAGCAATTACATGGCGATTGCATTTCATACTATAAAGAGACAACCATATGGCTCCTGCCAGTTGCCGATAACTCCATTAAAAAACATGATCATCTCATACAATAAAATTTAGCATCATGTCTTGACCATATCACATCACAGCATGCCCTGCAAAAACAAGTTAGACGTCCTCTACTTTGTTGTTGCAAGTTTTACGTGGCTGCTGTCGTGGTTCTGAGTCTGACAGTAGAACAGGGGGGTAGGAATACATAGGCAAGATCTTAGCTATGGAGGAGTTGTACACGCTAGTTTTACGAGTTCAGGCCCTTCTTGGAGTAAGTAACAGCCCTACGTCTCGGAGCCCGGAGGCGGTCGACTGGATTATACGCGTGTGAGTTACAGGGGGTGCGACCCCTTGTCCCAGAGGAGGGGGTGGCTTATATAGAGTGTGCCAGGACCCCAGCTCCCCTCCGTTACATAGAATTCAATGTACATAAAGAGGTGGCGTTATAGGTAACACCTGTATTGAAATGCTGTAAATGGTCATTAAATATCTGAGTAAATGTCCGACCGTTGCTGCGCAGAGCGGCTTTAGGTCTTCTTATCGTCGAGTGGTTTGATGGACGAGTGACCTGGATAAAGTGAGATCTCCGAGTGGATGGTAGGTCGAGTGGACTTCACTCGATGCCTTTGCTGGATCCCTTCTTCTGATACTTGAACTTCTTTGTTCTTAGGACTAGTACCTTAGGTAGGATGTATAGGTCAGGCCTATTACCCTACATGTCATGGAATTGTCACGGCAGATGTCCTTAGTGTCAGGACTTAGTCGCGGGGCCAACGCATCTATGTGGTAGCTTGAGAGGGGTTGGACGAAATCGAGAGACGCAACATAAGACAAGGATTTAGACAGCTTCGGGTCCCGGGAAACATCATCCGGTAGTAACCCTACATGATGTTTGTGGCTAGGTCTCATTATGATCATGAGGGAGTCGCTGGTAAGCCGGCTCTTTGTGTCTAGCCCTAAAGATTGTTTCTTACCCCCCCCCTCTTGGGGAGCCCTGCCCCTCCTTATATAAATTAGAGGGGCGGGTTACATGTGCAGTCCTAGTAGGACTAGGACTAGTCTATCTTTTTTTACAAGTTGAATACAAGTCCGGGTCTTGCTTCCTTGTAAAGGAAATATTCGTCATCCCTTTCCTCTTAAGCCGGCCCAACATAATATGAGCGGGCCTTCTAGGCCTTGGGCCTAGTCTTCTATCTGACCCGCCGTTAGGGCCATCCGTAAGTCGCCAGGCTCGTGAGTCGTCTGATCCGTGAACCGCCAGACCCGTGAGTCGCCAGTCTTCCAGCGGGTTATCGGTGAAGCGCCAAGTCTGGCCGGGTCATACTTCCGGCCGGGTCATACCGCGGGGTATATCCCCGACATTAGCCCCCAGTTTAATTTGGATTTATCCATGTTAAACTGATCCTGTAAAATAACTCAAGAACAAATTTGACTGAATGCGCTCCGGGTTAAATATTCTTGTAAGCCGGCACCTGAACATCTTTAAGTCCTTGTCATTTCCTTCTTGATACATGCCCATGAACTCATAGCAAATCTCCTTTAGTAGATATGTTCAAACTTTGTGAATGCAAAAAATCCAGATACTTCTTTTGAGAAATCCGGGTCAATAGGCCAGCTTCAGAGTCAATTTGCTGGCATTGGTCTCTTGTAGAGAAATATTGTAAGAAATAATCCATTTGAACCGGCTTCCAAAGCGCCGGCTTAAAACATATTGGTCTTGAAATACTCATCTGATTTTCAGCCGGCTTGAAGATGTAATACTTACCGGTTTATCATCACCAAAATTGCCGGATTATAAAACAGACGATGTCGGGTCATAATTGTTGTTGACACCGGGTCATGTAATTGATCTTGCTGATTTGTTCAAAAACTGAGAATTAAAAGATGTTCCTCCTTTATATGCATATTACCTGTAGCCCCCAAGTGTCGGGTTGTCATGCTTGCAGCAACCTGGGACTTGTAATTGCTTTATGCTCATAAAAATTTCAACCAGTGTAGCCCCCAAGGGCCGGGTCATTATGCAATAATGAGCAGGGACTTTGTAAATATGATCATGTGAACTGGAGCAGCAACGTGTAGCCCCCAAGGGCCGGCACAGTAAGATATTACTGAGCTGGGACTTTGTATATAATTCATTGATAATAACATCATATGATGTAATCTCCACCATGGGGCTTGAACCCATGTCCACAAGGTTAAGAGCTTTGTGCTTTACCAACTGAGCAATGGATCCTTCAATATAATGGATTAAGACTGCTGTACCTTGAACTGTTGACAGGAGCAATTGGTAGCCACCAAGGGTCGGCTCATTATGATGTGATGAGTCGGGTCTTCAATGAGGTGAGCAAAAAATGACTTTGCATTAGCCCCCAAGTGTCATGGTGCATGCTTGCAGCGACATGACACTGGCATATTTGATGTAACCTCAATTTGAATAATGTAGCCCCCAAGTACCGGGTCGTAAGCCTGTAGCGACTCGGGACTATTCCTTCCATTGTAGAATAAATCATATCCATTAATAAAATAATAGCCATTGCGCCAAAGCGACTTTGAATACCTCGTCTGTTGATAAGTAAATCCATAGTTTAAATACTCGGCGGCTCTTGGCCGATGGCGATTTAATACGCCTCCAATGTAAGCCGGAATTTTCATAACCCAACACCTTATAGCCTTTGAGAAAAATCCAGAACGGATAATCATTTTGAAGCATCAACTTTGGTAATGAGCTTGAACTTAATCATTTATGTGTCATATTTCTGCAAATCCTGCAAAGAGTTTAAACAACATATGCCCTGGCGACTTAGCGTCAAAGCCAGGATGGGTCATAATATCTCACATATAACCACTGTGATATTGAATTTGTACTGCCGGTTCACATGACCTGTGCAGTAAGGGTGATAACCCAATCCTTCGAAGCCAATGCTTCCACATAGATGATGATTGTCATAAGCTGGCGACTTATAGTAAAAGTCAAGCCGGGTTAAGCATAAAACACTTATATACATTTGAGATATAATCCAAAAAATGTCTCAAGTCAAACCCAAAATTGCTCACAAAAAAACTTAAAAAGTTTAAGGCTTCTGATTCGTATACGATCAGAAAACCTTTACAAAGGGGTTGAGCTAAGATTCGGATACGATCATATAGCCCCCAGTGGCTCAGGCGTTGCCGATCAAGAGGGTACCGACAGCTATGTTCTCTTTGGTTCGAATACGACCTATGTTTTGAACAGGAAGCCCCCAAATGACCTTGAGACTTGTTTAACAACGCTGATTCGAATACGATCCACGTCGGACCCAAAAGAGGTTAAGCTATGATTCGAATACGATCAAGAAGCCCCCTAGTGAGTTTGGCAGTGTGCCGATCAAAAGGGTTTCGACAGCTATGTTCTCTTTGGTTCGAATACGACCTATGTTTGAACAGGAAGCCCCCAAGTGACCATATATTAGCATTGCACCGATCAAGAGGGTACCAACAACTATGCTCGATGAGCAGGAAGCCCTCAAGTGACCATAATAAGATAAGCCGTAAGGCAGGATACCTATGTTTGAACCACGCATCATGGCAGCAAGTTCTTTTTGGCAACCTTTAATTTTTCTTCGAACTCAAACTTGCGAGAGATTAATTCTTTCTGAACCGGAACTTTAAACCGGATTTGAAAGCTTCAAAAATTTGTGAGGGACAAATTTACCTTGAGCCGGATTTTGAACCGGATTTAAGACCTTCAAAATTTTGTGAGGGACAAATTTACCTTGGGCCGGATTTTGAACCGGATTTGAGAGTTTCTATGCTTTGTGGGAGAAAGATGTCTCTTAAATCAGATTTTAAACCAGAGTCCTTATTTTGAGCCGGAAATCTTTTGACGGCTTTTAAATTTTCATCGATCTAGCAGTAATCTCTGGGGCCCGGGTTATTTTTCCCTTCAATGACCCGGAGTTTATGAATTTATTGAAACCGGCTATTTTTGCCGAGTCATACCATTGTAGCCCCCGAGTCTCAAGGCGACTCGAGGATTTGGCTTGAGATTCTCCATATTTGACCATAGTAGGAGGTGTATATCATTGGCGGTGATAGCGCGATGTGAACCTACAGAAGGTTGAGGTGACTGCGGCGGGTTATAAATGATCCCGTATGAGCCGTGTCAGCAACTCGGCCATTGGCTCCTTCCAACTGGCTGTTTGAAGTTAACCAAACTGTAGTGGCGGCGACTTGTGCGCCTCCCCATTGAACCATCCAGTGCAGACGGCGGCTGATAATATATGATAATTTGCCTCCAATTTGTTGGAAGAGAAACCGGGCTTCCCAAGTAGTGACTTGCTCATACTCAATGAGCAGCTCACACAGACAGGCGCGGCCCGGTGTGTTGATGTAGACCAGGCCGCGAGAGACGGACGGTAAAGACGACTGTAACATCAGAGGCGGCATAGACAGATGAACCGGCCGTGGCGTTGTAAGCTGGTGTCGGACGGGCAAGTTGTCCTCCTCATTGTAAGCCGGCGTGGTCGCGAGAGACGGCCACGACATTGTAAATCGGCGCGGTCGCGAGAGACGGCCACGGCATTGTAAGCCGGTGCGGGAGTCCGTTGAGTAACGACGACCACCTGTGCCAAAAGATGTTGGCGTGCCTCCACCTTCGCGGTATAATATCACTTTTCGTCATAAATAATTGCCCTGCATAAACAATATTGCAGACCAAGGCAAATATAAACTTGTTCTTTGACAAAAACAACATGTGATAATAAAACAAACTTGGATGGATATCACCTGATTTGTTTGGACGAGGATGATCCGTTTATCGCGACAGAGGTGGCTCAGGCAGACAAGCGACTCAATATAGTTCCGGTGGCTCTGGCCGACCGGCGACTTAATATAAACCCGGCAGCTCAAAGCAGTAAGGGCGGCTCAACGCGGCTCCGGCGGCTCAGCACAGCGGGGGCGGCTCACATATGTCCATTGGACAGCTTGTGTGAGTAGACGTGGCTCTGATTTGTTGATATATACGTCGTAGTCAACCACGACATTTAGAAGACAGAACGGATGCGTGAGTCGGCCGCGGCATTGTAAGCTGTGCGGACAGACGAGTCAGTCATGGGCACGGACGGTTGATTCAGCGCAGGCACGGTCAAATGAATCGACTGCAGGCGCGGTCCCGGTGAGTTGATGTAGACCGGACCGCTGAGGCGACGATTTGCGCACATCCGTTAAGCAATTTGACATAGCGCAGATGTAAACGCGACCTCCAATGATAGCGCGCGAGAACCGGATCATACTTTAACCATGAGGTAATTGACCTGTGTATACAATAGCATACCTCGAAAAAAATCTTTTGATGATATTTAATTATACCAAAGAAGAGCTTTAGAAAAATAGCACCTGATTGTGGTAGGGCTGGCTTGGGACCGGAATGGTAGCGGTGAATGGCGAATCAGCGGTCGTGGTTAGCACAAGGTGACCAGGCCGGCGACTCAAAGGCCGCCGCGGCAGTTTAAGCAACAGTGCACCACATCAGCAGCTCAGAAGGAGGCCGCAACATAGGGCGGTTAGATCGAGCTGGCTCCCTAATGAATTAGGCGAAGACAACGACGTTTTGGAGCAGGAACTTGAAGCAGAAGCCATGGTGTGGCGGACGGCGACGACTTGGAAACCGCCGGGGCGTACCTGAAGCAGCAAAGGCAGGCGCCTCGAAACAAGGTCGCGGGCGCAAGAGGAATCTGGATCGTGGCCGGCTCCAGTAGCGGCTCAAAGATCGATGAGGCAAGGCAAGGCGCGGCAGGGGCGAGCCGGGGCTGACGACACAGCAAGACATGGCACCGGCGGGTCGGCGACTTGGCGCCGGAGACGCAGCGAACCACAGCTGCGGTGGGTCATGGTCTTCCTTGCCGGAGTAGAACTATAATAGTATTTCTTGATTCCCAAACGAGAATAGTTTTCCATCAATCCTCCGGAGCCCCGCTATGCAATAACTGTTTTTCTTATTCCTTGTGCGCAGAAGTTGTTGCTGCCTGTGATTTGCTTTGTCTTTGTCGGTTGCCACAATCCACGCTTCCACTACGTGATGTTTCCTTGAACCATGTGGAAATATACTAGTGGTTGGGGCGCACCCTTGGTGCGCCACCTGAGAGAAAATTGGGCGGTGCCAGGTGAAATGCACCCCTCCCACTGTCCTCTTTGTAGTATGCATTGACATTGCCTATTTGTTGTTCACCAACAAAAAACAATAATACAAAGGTTTGGCTCAACCAACTCAACCACTTTACACGCATAAGCATCACATTCCATGACACAAAGCACAACTATAGCAAATTCTCACTTTCTCAGTGTTTGTTCACACCACCACCATCACACCATGGGTACCCCACTGCATTTCGCATCCTGACCTGGTCTGGAAGATCAGGCCACCGCCATTTGCTGCCGCATGAGACCACCGGCTATGCCTTTGTCGGCCATGCTCCCCAGCCTCTCTTCGTACCCGGTTCTTGATGGCATTCTCCTAAGTAATTATTACAACATCATCAGTATATCTCTTTCTCCTTAATTTCATGTTCGACTCAGACTACTCTGTTAAGCTTCCAAGCAAAGTATACTATACCATGACGTGGCAGTGCTCCTCGAACTTCTCCAGGAAGCCGACCACCCAGTTATCCACATTCTCCAACCACTCTTCATGGTTTATCCCAGTCGTCTTCGCTGCCGTTTGCAACTACACATCACATGAGGAGATGAACACAACTGATAATCATCAGGCCTAAATAAACGTCTATTCTGCCATACGGATGGAACGGTCCATCTGTAGATTGCTCGCAAGTAAGATTTGAGCTGAGAAAGCCCATGGCTTGTTACCTTTTCTTGTTGTGCCTTCAAAGTCTCTCGCAGTTTATTTATCTTCATATTCACTTGCAGTTGTTTCTCCTGAAAAGAAGACGACCAACATGAGTTATTATCTGGGCTGGGAGACCAAACGAATAACATCACAATGTTCTTGAAAGACAAAAAATAAGCCATGTGCCAAGCTCTACTTGTCGCATAAAGGATTGGTTAAGTGTCATCAGAAACGTGGTTAACCTTAGCATAGCTCACACCATATCTTTCCTTGAGTAACCTCGTGCTAGATTCGTCGTGACATGCTGGTTGTAGTCCTTCACTATCCTCATAATAAGGTCTGGTGTCGATACTCCATCAGTCCTTTTTGTTTCCTTGAACTTTCCAATCTTCTTGACCTGATAACACAATAGGAATAAGCAACAATGGTGAAGATAACTCCATTAATCAACATAAAATCAGACTGAAAGCACAAGAATATGTATATGTGCAAGTTTCTGACTGGACTATAAGAGAAAACAGTACGAATGCAACACATTCAAACAATGGATCGGCTCTAAGAGAAAAGCAACGACACCATAGATCATAGATATTAACAGGCGCATGTGGTGCAACAGGAAGCTGTGTTAGAGGTTACATAAGTGATCAGATTGGCGATAATGGTTCAGGTTGCTTGGTATGCCCTCGTTCTCAAGCACGCCCCAGACCTGCTTTCCCTCAAAGGCGAGGATGACGGTGACGACGTCATGGACAGCTCCGCCTCCTCGTCCTCCGCCCCACACGGCAAGGGGCGAGTTGATGTAGACGCCCTCGCAGATGGCTCAGCCTCCTTGTCCATCTGCTTGCTCGCATATATAAGATAAGAGTTTAAATGCAGCTAGTGCATTTCTTATCTGAGGCAAAGAGGCCAAAGTATACCTTCAAATTCAGTAGTTCCATGAAGGTTCTGAACCAGCCCTTTATATCTCCTCATATGCAGCTCGTGCATCTCTTATCTGAGAAAAAGAAAGGATGCCAAACACTCAAATTGAGCACAACAAGAAGGGCATACCACACGCATCAGTGACACATGTAGAACTGGTGGACGGTCCATAACATGAAATCCACACTTAAACTGTTCCCATTAATAGAAGTCAAGTTCTAAACAAAACTTTCAGAGAAAAAGACAGTTAGACAGGAACATAGCACCGTCCTTTCTAGTTTCTACAGACTCCAATTTCAAAGCTGAGTAACTTATAAAATTGCTAAGATTGCATAGAATAATCACTGTCATGCCAGTAAAACAGGACAAACAACAAAATCCATTCCCTCACCGCAGCTCGCATTTGTTGTAAGCACTTCCCATAATTCATAAATTATCCAATGAGCCTCCATCTAGTATTTCAAACTAACCTTTCTTACCTAGTATAGGTACTTCCTGGAAAAATAATATTTATCGAGTACGTACACCTATATTACACTGAGAGATGATTCCATTTATGGGAACACCAAAACATACATGGCCTCAAAACTATCATTCATCTAACTGTGAACCATTGAAGATAGTAAATTACCTCATGAAATACTTGAGCAATAGATACAAAATCTCCTATAGTCAACCAGAACGAATGATTTAGGGTCAGTAGGCATACATATTCTAATGAACATAAAAGAAACTCTCCCTAGAAACACATTCTGATGCAGGTGCAGTCATCGCGACCTTCCACGTAATTTAGGACAGAAACATCTATCTACGTAAATGACAAGAATACAAAACAAAAGGGAGACGAAAGGCAATCTGCAATATATAATTACCAAATCACATAACAAACAAGTGTCCAATACGTTGCACATTTCATGACTTGTAGGAAATAACATTTAAAGGAAGTTTGTGCACCCATGCTCTTCATTTAATACAAATCTTGCTAATCGCTCCAAAGTAGCATATATTTCTAGAACTCTATATTCTTACAACAATTTTGTTAGACAAATCTCTTTTTTAAGCACTGTGAAGACCTTATTCACTTTAATAGTATAACTACATAGTAAAAGACAAACCACCCTTTTTTCAGTTTCTACTAAACCTGTCGGGTTGGAGATGGAGGTTCAGCATCCATGAGAGAGAGTGTTGCAGCTTTGTTGGCTAATTTGTATAGTGCTACTGAACCATCCTGTTGATGTTTCGAGCTCACTGAAGCCAGAAGATCAAGAAGCAAGTCGAGACCTGAATTAAGCCAGAATTTAATCAATGGAGAACAAAACACAATTGATACAAGGAACAATTAAGATGTCTAATGTCCGTACCATTACCATTATTATCAGTAAAAATTGTTCGTTGACGCCTTTACACGGAGTATTCTCCTACTCTCATGAGATAAACCAAGTGTTTTAATACTTGTTGAAGATAAGGTGTGAGTCAACTCGAGTAAATACAACAACTTGGCAAATAAAAGAAAAAAGAAGCAGTGGGCAGAACTTACCCATCCGTCTATCTTCTCCTCTAGCCTCTTCAATGTGACACATTGTCCTTTTTAGCCTGAAATTAGATTTATAAGTGCTTACGAGACTCAGGTATGAACTTACTAAGAAAGTATCAATTCGACACCTCCTACTTTAACGAAGTCAGAGACAAAATCCTATAAGAAGGAAGTTATTATGGATACATGAAAGTAAGAAGCTTACGTAAAATAGAAATGAAACATGACTACATGATTTCATTACCTTTTAAGAAAAATATGAAATAAGAAGTACAAACCAATCGTTTGAACCATTATGAATTACCTCATTGTTCGCAACTTCGTAAAGCACAAATGCGAGATTATGTTACAGAGAACCATTTTTTGAGTCAAGAAGCTTCAGTAAAGGCAACACTTCTTGGTTATGTGTGTCCTGTGAAACAAAAGATTTCTCTCAAATTAGCCATACAGGTTAATTAAGATAAAGAAGTAACTAAAATATGCCCACTCCAAACAAAGAGATAACACACTAAACCTAATTGAATACTATTTTATTTTCCAATCCCATGATTGAAATATTTAAAGCCTAGAAAGATGACGAAAACAGAATAACTTGGCATGTGTCTGACACTGAAATGTCTAAACTCTAGCTCACTAACAAATACAGAATGTGGCAATGGACTGCATGGAGTCCAGATGACACCTGGTAGGCAAAAGACCGATAATATATCCAGCATGATACGTCGTATGCGAATGACCATTGGGGCTTATGTTTCAGCCTTTGGTTTATGTATAGATCAAAGATTTTTGGTTTAATTGTAGAACTATATTTCAGTTTCTGTACAAAAAAATTGCAAAACTACATATCAATCTGCATGTGTGATGCCGCAGTTTAATTTGATCTGATTGTATTTGAGGATTATCTCTCACGTAAAAGTAAAACTAATCAAATAAGTCACCTTGCAGGCAACAGAAGATGGTGATGTTGAGCACCTTGGATGGTGGGCATCCTCCTTCAGAAGATGGGACCGGAGCAGCTTCTCATCTCCACGAGACCTACACATAAGCTGAGCAGATCTGACAGTTTAGCCTCAAATTGTGTAGCAAGGGAGAGCCTGTTGTACTTGGGGACATGTAGAAGCAACGAGGATGAGCTCCTACCTGGTGCGTGGCTGGTGTCGGATCTCCTCATCCTTCTGAATGGATGGGGCATCAGAGGCAAGCACCCTCACGGCACAGCTACTCGACGAGGGGCTGGTCCGGTACGTGCTCGAGCGATCTCGTCAGTGCGCCGTCGTCGCCTCGTCGGCAAGGGTGAAACCAGGGGATCTAGGTTTGGGAGAACGAGGCTTGCCATGAGGACGCGGATCACGTTGTCGAGGAGGCAGGACGCTCGGACGACGTCCTCCGTGAACATGGAGACCAGCTGGCCGTCCTCCGCGTCCTCCATGGCCATCGGCGCTCTCTTCCGGCGAGGCCACCCTGCATCTTCTCATGTTCACCTTCTCCCTTCTCAAGTGGTCGGCGCCGAAGTACTGGGATGGACCAACAGGGGCTAGGCGGCGGCGGCAACCCTAGCAATCCATGCGGGGAGATATTTTTGAGCGAGGAAAGGAGGTCGCCGCATAGAAAGGGGCTCTTCTGTCTTTCTTCTGGACGAAGCGAACACTTGCGTCGGCAGCGCTTTTGTCCCCCTGCTAATCTGATGTGGACACGCCCAATGAGCGTCCTAGTAGCACACCTTATTGTTTTGAATGCTTTGACTCAGCTAGTCTAACTTGGACCATGGCTTCCCTTGCCTAGACTGCTAGACCACCATCGGCTTGGAGTCAGATGCGGAGCAAGGCGAGTCACGGATCGCAGGTTGAACTCATCCACGTCCGGGTCTCCCTCGTATCGCGTCCATCATCTGGGTCATCATGCTGCAGAAGAAAAATCAACCTTCGAACTTGATGCTGACTCGGATGATGGAGTCGTTAAATCCTATCGGTGATGGCGATTTTGAACCATTTGTCCGATTGATCCCGTGCATGCTTTCGATATGCGACAGCGGCGGCGCCGTACTCGACGCACCCTAATTTCTTTTGATCTTGATCGCTGTTCCTGGCGGCTTACGGCAGAGCACCAAGATCGATCTGGCTCCGATTTCTTAATTGTACAGGGAAACAACGCATGTCGGTCTCGGCGGATCATAGGACGTCGGCAGCGAACGCACATAGACTCAGCAATTCTAACTCTTCTTGAACTTAAACCTCATACTGTCCGCTTCAAAAGTTAATTACGATTCTGACCATCCAATGATGAATTTTGCCGGCTCTGCTAAACATTGCCCCATGTCGGGTTACCCTGTGTGATTTTTCGGTGCCGCTTCTTCTTCATCTAGTCAATAGCGAGCTTCTCGATCCCTAAAAAGCTCCCTCCAAGAACTCATCACCACCGTGCGCACGCCCCACGGTGGGCGCCAACTATCGTGGAATTGTCACGGCAGATGTCCTTAGTGTCAGGACTTAGTCGTGGGGCCAACACATCTATGTGGTAGCTTGAGAGGGGTTGGACGAAATCGAGAGACGCAACATAAGACAAGGATTTAGACAGCTTCGGGTCCCGGGAAACATCATCCGGTAGTAACCCTACATGATGTTTGTGGCTAGGTCTCATTATGGTCATGAGGGAGTCGCTGGTAAGCCGGCTCGTTGTGTCTAGCCCTAAAGATTGTTTCTTACCCCCCCTCTTGGGGAGCCCTGCCCCTCCTTATATAAATTAGAGGGGCGGGTCACATGTGGAGTCCTAGTAGGACGAGGACTAGTCTATCTTTTTTTACAAGTTGAATACAAGTCCGGGTCTTGCTTCCATGTAAAGGAAATATTCGTCATCCCTTTCCTCTTAAGCCGGCCCAACATAACATGAGCGGGCCTTCTAGGCCTTGGGCCTAGTCTTCTATCTGACCAGCCGTTAGGGCCATCCGTAAGTCGCCAGGCTCGTGAGTCGTCTGATCCGTGAACCGCCAGACCCGTGAGTCACCAGTCTTCCAGCGGGTCATCGGTGAAGCGCCAAGTCCGGCCGGGTCATACCGCGGGGTATATCCCCGAAACTACCCTAGGTTTGTGTCTACATCATTAGCCCCCGAATGGATCGAGGTTTGAGTGAAAAAGAAGGATGGAGTTGACCTTGCTTTTGCTCCTGATTGTCTTGTCTATATCTCCGAGTGGAAGCCAGTTGTTAGAACTTCAGCTTCATTTCAGTCGCCTTGATCGATTCAGAAATTACCGACTGGTTTATACCACTACATCCGTCGAATGATATCTCTGACACGAAATCTTTGGCGTGATCTGTTGCAGGGGATCCTAGATTTCCTGGGATTCAAAATTTCGGTAGAAGCGCGCCAGGCAGAGCGCCTGGCGGTAAGTGGAGTAGATAAATAGGACTTTTCGATTACTGCGCCACCTTTTTAGCCACGTATCCCGTGCGCAACTGTTGGGGAATTTGACAGGATCGCTCGGGCCCACGCGTCAGCCACACGGAAGTAGGCCCTTAAAAGCGGCGAGGCCGAAGCGTTTGCACTGTGCGTGCCCATTCCCTTCTTCTTCCGCTCGTGACTCTGCTTTGCCCAGACCAACCACTCTCGACGCCGTCGCTCCGCTGCCATGGGGAAGGACAAAACGGCAGCGCTGGAGCGTGCGAAGAAGGCGACGGGGGCGGCGAAGAGCAAGAAGGTGAATCGGGGGTCTTCGTCGCGCTCGGCGTTGCCGTCGGGTTGGATCTAGGGAGACTGGATCCAATCTTCGCTTCGACAAGAGGACCTGGACGATATTGCCGAGCTGGGGCTGATCGTCCATAAGTCAGCGCGCCTGCCGAGGGGAGAAACGGAGCTACAGCCGCGGCCGGGTGAGTGTGTCTTGCTCGCCACCCACGTCGACCGTGGTTATTCGCTTCCCCCGCATCCTTTCTTTCGCGGTTTCCTGAATTTCTTTGGGGCCCAACTCCACCATTTCACTCCCAACACTATCACATATCTTGCTGCGTTCGTCTCCATGTGTGAGAATTTCCTGGGGTGCCGACCGCACTAGGGTCTTTTCAAGCACATCCTTACCATCCAATCCCAAAATGTGAAAAAACCAAACTCGAAAGATGAGAAAACCCATGTCATTCAGATGTGTGGGGCCTGGGCATTCATAAGAGGAAGAGGAGCTCTTTCCCTCCGATGAATCTTCCTGAGTCGGTCAGGGGCTGGCAGTCGACCTGGTTCTACTGCCAAGACCTCGCGACCCCAGGCCAGTCGACTGGGCTTCCTCCTTTCTCTTTCGATCGTGTTCAAACTCCATCTTCCTTGAAAGTGACTGCTGCGGAGAAGGCAGAGACATGCATGCTAGTTGAGAGAGTGGTACAACTGATCAACCAAGGTGTCACTAGTATGGATCTGCTCGAGGTGTTCCTCAGTCGGCAGATCCAACCCCTCCAAGCTCGTGACCATTCCATGTGGATGTACTCTGGGGCCGGCGACACTGCTTGGGTTCATCCGGAGGAGGTGGAGGCCAAAACTATAGCCGAGTGGTTGATGGGTATCACCGGGAACAAGGACAACCCCAGGGGCGCTAGGAGAGTCGATCCTTTCAGCAGCAGCAACCCACTAGAGAAGGTCTGGTCATCATGACTGAATTTTTGAATATATTTTCCAGCTGATTGTTGTTTCGACTGACTTAGGACCGGTCTCTTGTTTTGCAGATCTACACGGAGATGTATTCAATGCCCAATGGTGAACAAGCTCTAGAGCAAGACCAAGAGGGCGAGGACAGTGCTGAGGAGAGCGGCGAGTGGGAGTCCCCTGCTGATGATGATGAAGATGAGAGCGACGAGTCGGACGACGCGGAAGTAGCCGACTCACTGCCCCGCTCCGAACGTCGATCCAAGCAGCGACATGATCCCGTGAATAGGCGCGGCAAGGTTGTGGCGTCGAATGCTCCATCTCACAAGTGCACTCGGTCCTCGAGTCCAGATTTGACTGAGAAGGTCACCAAGCAGCCCAAAGCTAATCCTTTGAAGGCTCGGAAGACCTTGCCTAGGATTAAGATGGATGTCCCTGTTGCTTCTGGGTAAACGCTCTTCTCATATCTTTTGTTGCGATCAATTTTTCTGTTCCGACCGGCTTTCTTGTTCTGACCGAGTGGACGATGAATTTGTGTAGCCCGACCTCAGCTGCGACCGACATGGATATCGACAAGACTCCAGCTGACGAGGAAGCCGACGACGCCGTCACCTCCAAAGCCAGTAAGCTAGGTCGATTCAAATTCGTCTGGTCGACTGAATGATTTGTCAGTTATCTTTATGGCTTTCTCTGTTCTTTGCAGATCCACGAGATGTTGTTGTGCTTTCGGATGACGACGAAGAGGTGCCGCTGAGAGGGAGGAGGAAGAAGGACAGGGAGCTGGGCGGGAAGGCGCCTGAGGTCCAAGTTCCTCAGTCGACTGTAACGCCTGGAATGGCGGTCGAGCGCTCGACAGATCCGGCTCGAACCAAAGTCACCTTCGCTGTTCCGCTGTCGACTGACTGCCCCTCGGGATCAGCTGCTCAGACTTCTGTTGCACTGATACAACTCTCTGCTTCAGATCCGGCGGTTGCTTCGATTGCTCTGCCTCCATCACTTTTCACTGCATATCAAACTCCAGACGATCCGCCAGCTGCTGCCAAGGAAGCTCTTCTTCAGTTGAATCTTGTGATGGGACAGATGAAAATGGTGCATGAGGCTAGTCAGGTAGCCTTCAATGCCGGAGCTGCTCTGCAAGCCAATGTCCAGGTCAGTTGACTTTCCGATCGACCGTATTTCTTGTCTGATCACCCAATGGGGTGTGGCTGTTTTGATGTTGTATGTCTCTTTGTGTCGATTCGAATCGAGCTGGGCAAACCACGCCGAGTGGAATCAAAACCAGTAGGGGCACGCTGAGTGCACCCACTAGGTGTAGTCCCCGAGACCATAGGTGACTGCGGGCAGTTGACTGTGTTCTAAGAATGGGAACCTCTTTTTTTTGCCACTCGAGCGGGGCAGACCACGCCGAGTGGAATCGAAACCAGTGGGGGCACGCTGAGTGCACCCACTGGGTGTAGTCCCCGAGACCATAGGTGACTGCGGGCAGTCGACTGTGGTATGAGAATCTTCTTTTTTCTTTATTTTTTGCAAAATCGGTGGGGGCACGCTAAGTGCACCCACTAGGTGTAGTCCCCGAGACTGCCATTGGATGTTTGATTCAGTGGTAGTCTTAGAGTAGCTAGCATTGTGGTGTCTTTTTATCTCTGTCGACTGATATGGCTTGTGACTGTAGAAATCTTGTGATCTTGGGGCTCAGCTCTCTGCAATGAACAAGCAGCAAATCAGCCTCAACCTTGATCTGGAGTTGGCCAAGTAGAATCTCCAGAGCGCTCGTGATGAAGTAGCTGCCATGGGAGGTAATCAATCGCCGACTGTTTATCCCACTGCTGGCACTTTTTCTTTCCATTTTTTTGAATCGAGTGACTCCACTCGAGCAGATGTATGTAGTGAAAACCGCTAACTCCTTTGGTATTTCTCCCGTCATTAATGTGTTGACGTGACTCTTACGGCTCAACGCGTCTGCTACAACGTTAGCCTTTCCGGGGTGATAATGCAATCTCATATCATAATCTTTGATAAGCTCCAACCATCTCCTTTGCCTGAGATTCAGCTCCTTTTGCGTGAAGATGTATTTCAAACTCTTGTGATCCGTATACACCTCACAATGATTTCCAATGAGGAAATGTCTCCATGTCTTCAACGCATGCACTACGGCTGCTAACTCCAAATCATGCGTAGCATAATTTAACTCATGAGGCTTAAGCTGTCGTGAAGCATACGAAACAACTCTCCCCTCCTGCATAAGCACTGCTCCAAGTCCTCGACGTGAAGCGTCGCAATATACCTCATAATCCTTGGTCTGATCTGGCAGAATTAACACTGGTGAGGTAACCAAACGTTTCTTCAACTCTTGGAAACTAGCTTCACACTCCTCGGTCCAAATGAACTTGGTATCCTTCTTCAACAATTCTGTCATAGGCTTCGCAATCCTTGAGAAATTCTCAATGAATCTCTGGTAATATCCTGCGAGTCCAAGGAAACTCCGGATCTCTCCAACTGTTGTTGGCGCTTCCCAGTTTGTTACGGTGACAACTTTAGTGGGGTCTACTGCTATACCTTCTCCGGATATAACATGTCCAAGAAATCCAATTTCCTTCAACCAAAACTCACACTTGTTGAACTTGGCATATAACTGATGTTCTCTGAGCTTCTCGAGTACCAAACGCAAATGCTCCTTATGTTCCTCTTCATTCTTCGAGTAAACCAAAATATCATCAATGAACACCACGACGAACTTATCCAGAAACTCCATAAACACTTTGTTCATCATGTTCATAAAATAGGCAGG
>LR880966.1:679174213-679199909 GCA_904067115.1 Aegilops sharonensis
ACCCGGCATCTGTTTCCGGAGACCGAAAACGTCCGACGTAAATACCGGCTATATCCCGGTTACATATTTAACGGTTGGGCAGCCAAACGAACTCCGAATGCGACGAAACTTGGCAGGCGGCCTGTCTACACTATAATAAGACCGCATGACAAGTTGCAACCCATTCCGAGAACATTATTATGCCACTTATAAAATAATATTACGGAGGTGCCGCGGGCGCGTGCGAGTGTATCCGGACTCGGAACGGACAACGGAGAGAACCGGCGGAACCCGAACGGATGCAAGTTTTGAAAAACATGCGGATGAAATGCAGATGATGCCATGAGATGAGATGCATAACAAAACAAAAATGCAAAACAACAGACAAAACCCAACCACGAAGGAAATAATAAATCACATCTCCAGAAAGGGCAAGAGTCGGAGTTACGAATATGGAAAGTTGTATCCGGGGTGTTACAGTTGCTCTCCACTCGGTAGGATTTTTCAAACTTAGGCGAGTACTTGACTGCAGCTAAGCCCCCGAGTGGGAGGGTTGCTCTCCACTCGGTAGGATTTTTCATACTTAGGCGAGTACTTGACTGCAGCTAAGCCCCCGGGTGGGATGGTTGCTCTCCACTCGGTAGGATTTTTCAAACTTAGGCGAGTACTTGACTGCACCTAAGCCCCCGAGTGGGAGGGTTGCTCTCCACTCGGTAGGATTTTTCATACTTAGGCGAGTACTTGACTGCAGCTAAGCCCCCGAGTGGGAGGGTTCCTCTCCCCCCGGTAGGATTTTTCATACTTAGGCGAGTACTTGACTGCAGCTAAGCCCCCGAGTGGGAGGGTTGCTCTCCACTCGGTAGGATTTTTCAAACTTAGGCGAGTACTTGACTGCACCTAAGCCCCCGAGTGGGAGGGTTGCTCTCCACTCGGTAGGATTTTTCATACTTAGGCGAGTACTTGACTGCAGCTAAGCCCCCGAGTGGGAGGGTTGCTCTCCACTCGGTTGGATTTTCAAAATTAGGCGAGTACTTGACTGCAGCTAAGCCCCCGAGTGGGAGGGTTGCTCTCCACTCGGTAGGATTTTTTGAACTTAGGCGAAACGGATTCACAGCTAAGCCTCCGATTGAGAGGCTTGCTCACCACTCGGTAGGATTTTTCAGATTTGGGTGAAACGGATTCGCAGCGAAGTCACCCACTGGGGGATTTCAAACGGAAACAAATGCAACAACAATTGTTTAGGAAGATTATAAAGCTCTTGTCTTTGATAAATAAACTAGAAAGGTGCTTCTTATTACATCTCATCCGAGTGAGTACTTAAGTATAAAAGGGGCGGAGCAGCTCCGCATTCCAAGCTCGTGGCTCGTCTTTCTGATGTTCGACATTGTAAAGATGGTATGCTCCATTGTGGAGAACTCTGGTGATAATGAAGGGACCTTCCCAAGCAGGGGCAAGCTTGTGTGGCTTCTGTTGATCCACTCGAAGAACCAAGTCTCCCTCTTGAAAAGCTCGACCCTTCACATTTCTGGCGTGGAATTGACGCAAATCTTGCTGATAAATGGTCGACCTGATCAACGCCATCTCTCTTTCCTCTTCTAAGAGATCGACTGAATCCTGCCGGGCCTGTTCCGCTTCTTCTTTAGAGAAGAGTTCAACTCGGGGTGCGTTGTGGAGCAAGTCACTTGGCAGAACAGCTTCGGCTCCATAGACCAAAAAGAAAGGGGTTCGTCCGGTCGATCGATTAGGAGTTGTCCTCAAACCCCAAAGAACTGATGGAAGTTCATCGACCCAGGCGCCTGCTGCGTGTTTGAGATCACGCATTAGTCGGGGTTTCAGTCCTTTGAGGATTAGACCATTCGCCCTTTCTGCTTGACCATTTGACTGTGGGTGAGAGACTGAAGAATAGTCGACTCGTGTGCCTTGAGAAGTGCAGAACGCTCTAAACTCATCAGAATCAAAGTTCGATCCTTTGTCGGTGATGATGATGTGTGGAACTCCATATCTGAATGTCAATTCTCTGATGAAGCTGACAGCGGTGCTGGCTTCGAGATTCTTGATAGGTTTAGCTTCGATCCATTTGGTAAACTTGTCGACTGCTACAAGCACATGAGTAAATCCGCTCCTACCAGTCCTCAGCGGCCCAACCATGTCCAACCCCCAAACAATAAAGGGCCAGACGAGGGGAATGGTCTTCAGAGCTGATGCAGGCTTGTGAGACATGTCAGAGTAGAACTGGCAACCTTCACATCTGTCGACTATATCTTTCTCCATTTCATTTGCTCGGGGCCAATAAAATCCGGCTCGGTATGCTTTAGCCACAATGGCCCGAGAGGACGCATGGTGACCGCAGGTCCCCGAGTGGATGTCGTTGAGGATCATTCGACCTTATTCTGGTGTTATGCATTTCTGACTGACCCCATTCACACTTTCTCTGAACAATTGTTCCTTTATCACCGTAAAGGCCTTGGATCGACGGACGATCTGTCGAGCCTCTTCTTCATCCTTTGGGAGTTCCTTCCTAAGGATGTACGCGATGTAAGGTACTGTCCAGTCGGGAGTGATGACCAGAACTTCCATGATTAGGTCGACCACGGCTGGAACCTCGACTTTAGTCGGATCTATGGCGCTCTTAGGTTGAGGGGGCTCTTCTATAAACGGATCTTCTTGAACTGATGGTGTGTGAATGTGTTCCAGAAACACATTGCTGGGAATGGCTTCTCTCTTGGAGCCTATCTTCGCCAAATCATCGGCTGCTTGATTTTTCAGCCGGGGTATATGATGGAGCTCTAACCCCTCAAACTTCTTTTCGAACTTTCTCACCGCATTGCAGTAGCCAGGCATGGCTGGGCTTCTGACGTCCCACTCTTTCATCACTTGATTGACCACCAAATCTGAGTCGCCATAGACCATGAGGCGACGGACGCTGAGTGAAATGGCCATAAGCAACCCATATAAGAGTGCTTTATATTCTGCTTCGTTATTTGAGGAATCAAAGTGAATCTGGAGTACATATCTGAGCTTGTCTCCTCGGGGGGATACTAATACCACTCCGGCACCCGAACCATTCAGCATCTTGGAACCGTCAAAGAACATTGTCCAGTGCTCCGAGTGAACTTGAGTCGGCAGTTGCTGTTCGATCCACTCGGCGAGGAAATCAGCTATTGCTTGGGACTTATAGCTTTCTTTGCCTCATACTGAATATCTAAGGGAAGGAGTTCAATCGCCCATTTTGCCACTCGACCAGTTGCATCTCTGTTGTGCAGAATCTCTGATAATGGAGCGTCGCTGACGACTGTAACAGAGTGGTCAGAGAAATAGTGTGCAACCTTCTTCGTGTTCATATAAATCCCATAAACAAGCTTCTAATAGTGCGGATATCTCTGTTTCGGCGGTGGAAATAGGGTTTTGGCTCCGTATCTGATGGTTTGGGGGTACGTAGGTATATATAGGAGAAAGAAGTACGTCGGTGGAGCAATGAGGGGCCCACGAGGGTGGAGGGTGCTCCTAGGGGAGGTGGGCGTGCCCTCCTACCTCGTGCCTTCCTCATTGATTGCTTTACATAGACTCCAAGTCCTTTGGATCACGTTTGTTCCGAAAATAACGTTCCCGAAGGTTTCATTCCGTTTGGACTCCGTTTCATATTCTTTTTCTGCGAAACACTGAAATAGGCAAAAAAACAGCAATTTGGGTTGGGCCTCCGGTTAATAGGTTAGTCCCAAAAATAATATAAAAGTGTATAATAAATCCCATTAAACATCCAAAACAGAATATAATATAGGATGGAACAATAAAAAATTGTAGATATGTTGGAGACGTGTCAAGCATCCCCAAGCTTAATTCATGCTCGTCGTCGAGTAGGTAAATGATAGAAACATAATTTTTGATGTGGAATGCTACTTAGCATAATTTTCAATGTAATTATCTTATTTGTGGTAAGAATATTCAAATACGAAAGATTCAAGACAAAAGTTTAATATTGACATAAAAAAATACTTCAAGCATACTAACTAAGCAATTATGTCTTCTCAAAATAACATGGCCAAAGAAAGTTATCCCTACAAAATCATATAGTCTGGCTATGCTCTATCTTCACCACACAAAATATTTAAATCATGCACAACCCCGATGAAAAGCCAAACAATTGTTTCATACTTTTGGTGTTCTCAAACTTTTTCAATCTTCACGCAATACATGAGCGTGAGCCATGGACATAGCACTATATGTGGAATAGAATGGTGGTTGTGGAGAAGACAAAAAATAGGAGAAGATAGTCTCACATCAACTAGGCGTATCAACGGGCTATGGAGATGCCCATTAATAGATATCAATGTGAGTGAGTAGGGATTGCCATGCAACGGATGCACTAGAGCTATAAGTATATGAAAGATCAACAAAAGAAACTAAGTGGGTGTGCATCCAACTCGCTTGCTCACGAAGACCTAGTGCATTTTGAGGAAGCCCATCATTGGAATATACAAGCCAAGTTCTATAATGAAAAATTCCCACTAGTATATGAAAGTGATATCTTAGGAGACTCTCTATCATGAAGATCATGGTGCTACTTTGAAGCACAAGTGTGGAAAAGGATAGTAGCATTGTCCCTTCTCTCTTTTTCTCTCATTTTTTAGTTGGGCCTTTTTTCTATTTATTTTTTATGGCCTCTTTTTTTTTCTCTTTTTTTTGTCCGGAGTCCCATCCCGACTTGTGGGGGAATCATAGTCTCCATCATCCTTTCCTCACTTGGGACAATGCTCTAATAATGATGATGATCACACTTTTATTTACTTACAACTCAAGAATTACATCTCAATACTTAGAAAAAAATATGACTCTTGTGAATGCCTATGGCGGTGTACCGGGATATGCAATGAATCAAGAGTGACATGTATGAAAGAATCATGAACGGTGGCTTTGCCACAAATACGATGTCAACTACATGATCATGCAAAGCAATTATGACAATGATGAAGCGTGTCATAGTAAACGAAGTGGTGGTAAGTTGCATGGCAATATATCTCGGAATGGCTATGGAAATGCCATGATAGGTAGGTATGATAGCTGTTTTGAGGAAGGTATATGGTGGGTGTATGATACCGGTGAAAAGTGCGCGGTATTAGAGAGGCTAGCAATGGTGGAAGAATAAGAGTGCGTATAATCCATGGACTCAACATTAGTCATAAAGAACTCATATACTTGTTGCAAAAATATACAAGTTATCAAAGCAAAGTATTACGCGCATGCTCCTAGGGGGATAGATTGGTAGGAAAAGACCATCGCCCGTCCCCGACCGCCACTCATAAGGAAGACAATCAATAAATAAATCATGCTCCGACTTCATCACATAACGGTTCACCATACGTGCATGCTACGGAAATCACAAACTTTAACACAAGTTTTTCTCAAATTCACAACTACTCAACTAGCATGACTCTAATATCACCATCTTCATATCTCAAAACAATTAGCAAGCATCAAACTTATCATAGTATTCAACACACTCATAAGAAAAAAAATACTAATCATGCTGTTTTGTAGGACTCTCAAAATAATATAAGTGAGGCATGAGAGAACAAAAGTTTCTATAGAACAAATCCACCACCGTGCTCTAAAAGATATAAGTGAAGCACTAGAGCAAAAACTATATAGCTCAAAAGATATAAGTGAAGCACATAGAGTATTTTAATAAATTCCGAATCATGTGTGTCTCTCTCAAAAGGTGTGTTCAGCATGGATGATTGTGATAAACTAAAAATTGAAGACTCAAATCATACAAGACGCTCCAAGCAAAACACATATCATGTGGTGAATAAAAATATAACTCCAAGTAAAGTTACCGATAGACGAAGACGAAAGAGGGGATGCCTTCCGGGGCATCCCCAAGCTTTGGATTTTTGGTGTCCTTAGATTACCTTGGGGTTACATGGGCATCCCCAAGCTTAGGCTCTTGCCACTTCTTGTTCCATAATCCATCAAATCTTTACCCAAAACTTGAAAACTTCACAACACAAAACTCAACAGAAAATCTCGTGAGCTCCGTTAGCGAAAGAAAACAAAACACCACTTTAAGGTACTGTATTGAACTCATTCTTTATTTATATTGGTGTTAAACCTACTGTATCCCAACTTCTCTATGGTTTATAAACTCTTTTACTAGCCATAGATTCATCAAAATAAGCAAACAACACACGAATAACAGAATCTGTCAAAAACAGAACAGTCTGTAGTAATCTGTAACTAACGCAAACTTCTGGAACTCCAACAATTCTACCAAAATAGGAAGACCTAGAAAATTTGATTATTGATCTACTGCAATTGGAATCAGTATTTTATCATGTTCTAGTGATTTTAAACAATTGTTTTCGTGAACAGAAAGTTTCTGGAATTTTCAGCAAGATCAAATAACTATCATCCAAGAAGATCCTATAGGTTTAACTTGGCACAGACACTAATGAAAACATAAAAACAAATCTAACCAGAGGCTAGATCAAATATTTATTCCTAAACATAAGAAAAAAGCAAAAAAAAACGAAAATAAAATTGGGTTTCCTCCCAACAAGCGCTATCGTTTAACGCCCCTAGCTAGGCATAAAGGTTTCAATGATGCTCACAAGAAAGATAGCAATTGAAACATAAAGAGAGCATCATATAGCATATGAAAAACACATCTAAGTCTAAAATACTTCATATGCATAGGAATGTTATAGGCAAACAAATTATCAAGGAAAGAAAATCCTAGCACATGCAAGGAAGAAGAATAAAACCTAGACAATCTCAACATAACGAGAGGTAATTTAGTAACATGAAAATTTCTACAGCCATATTTTCCTCTCTCATAATAATTACATGTGGGATCATAATCAAATTCAACAATATAGATATCAAATAAATTTTTCTCAACATGATCCACATGCATGCAAAGTTGACACTCTTCCAAAATAGTGGGATTAACATTAACTAAAGTCATGACCTCTCCAAACCCACTTTTATCAAAAAATTCACAAGATTGAACATTCTCCAAATGGGATCTAAATTTGACACTCTTCCAAACCCACTTTCAATATTATTGCAAACATTATTATCAATCTCATATTCATCATGGGGATTAAGTAAATTTTCAAGATCGTAAGAAGAATCACCCCAATCATGATCATTGCAACAAGTAGAGGACATAGCAAAACTAGCATCCCCAAGCTTAGGGTTTTGCATATTATTAGCATAATTTACATCAATAGAATTTATAATAAAATCATTGCAATCATGCTTTTTATTCAAAGATCTGCCGTGAATCGCTTCATAAAGTACTTCATCACAATTTTCAGATTCATGAATTTCAAGCAAAACCTCATAAAGATAATCTAGTGCACTCAACTCACTAGCAATAGGTTCATCATAATTGGATCTCTTAAAGAGATTAGCAAGTGGATGAGGATCCATAAGCTCTTAGCAAGCAAAGATGCAAGCAAAAACAAGGCACATGGTAACACAAGATTGGACGGAGGAAGGGCGAATAAAACGGCAAGGGTGAAGTGGGGGAGAGGAAAACGAGAGGCAAATGACAAATAATGTAATGCGAGGGATAAGAGTTTGTGATGGGTACTTGGTATGTCTTGACTTGTGCGTAGACTCCCTGGCAACAACGCCAGAAATGGCTCGTTGTCGGGAGTCAAATCTTGACCTGACTTCGCGTAAGCCTCCCCGGCAACGCCACCAGAAATCTTTCTTGCTACCTCTTGAGCACTGCATTGGTTTTCCCTTGAAGACGAAAGGGTGATGCAGTAAAGTAGCGTAAGTATTTCCCTTAGTTTTTGAGAACCAAGGTATCAATCCAGTAGGAGACCACGCGCAAGTCCCACACACCTACACAAACAAATAAGAACCTCGCAACCAACGCGATAAAGGGGTTGTCAATCCCTTCACAGTCACTTACGAGAGTGAGATATGATAGATATGATAAGATAATATTTTTGGTATTTTTATGATAAAGAGAAATAAAGATGCAAAGTAAAATAAACGGCAATAGAAATAGCTAAGTGTTGGGAGATTAATATGATGGAAGATAGACCCAGGGACCATAGATTTCACTAGTGGCTTCTCTCATGAGCATACGTATTACGCTGGGTAAACGAATTACTATCGAGCAATTGATAGAATTGAGCATAGTTATGAGAATAAATAGGTATGATCATGTATATAGGCATAACGTCCGTGACAAGTAGACCAAAACGATTCTGCATCTACTACTATTACTCCACACATCGACCGCTATCCAGCATGCATCTAGAGTATTAAGTTCATAAGAACAGAGTAACGCTTTAAGCAAGATGACATGATGTAGAGGGATAAAATCATGCAATATGATATAAACCCCATCTTTTTATCCTCGATGGCAACAATACAATACGTGCCTTGCTGCCCCTGCTGTAACTGGGAAAGGACACCGCAAGATTGAACCCGAAGCTAAGCACTGCTCCTATTGCAAGAAAGGTCAATCTAGTAGGCCAAACCAAACTGATAATTCGAAGAGACTTGCAAATATAACCAATCATACATAAAAGAATTCATAGGAGATTCAAATATTGTTCATAGATAATCTTGATCATAAACCCACAATTCATCGGATCTCGACAAACACACCGCAAAAGAAGATTACATCGAATAGATCTCCAAGAAGATCAAGGAGAACTTTGTATTGAGATCCAAAGAGAGAGAAGAAGCCAACTAGCTAATAACTATGGACCCGAAGGTCTGAGGTAAACAACTCACACATCATCGGAGAGGCTATGGTGTTGATGTAGAAGCCCTCCGTGATCAATGCCCCCTCCGGCGGAGCGCTGGAAAAGGCCCCATGATGGGATCTCACGGGTACAGAAGGTTGCGGCGGTGGAAATAGGGTTTTGGCTCCATATCTGATGGTTTGGGGGTACGTAGGTATATATAGGAGGAAGAAGTACGTCGGTGGAGCAACGAGGGGCCCACGAGGGTGGAGGGCGCGCCTGGGGGAGGTGGGCGCGCCCCCTACCTTGTGCCTTTCTCTTTGATTGCTTTACGTAGACTCCAAGTCCTCCGGATCACGTTTGTTCCGAAAATCACGTGCCCGAAGGTTTCATTCCGTTTGGACTCCGTTTGATATTCTTTTTCTGCGAAACACTGAAATAGGCAAAAAAAATTGGGCTGGGCCTCCGGTTAATAGGTTAGTCCAAAAAATAATATAAAAGTGTATAATAGAGCCCATTAAACATCCAAAACAGAATATAATATAGCATGGAACAATAAAAAATTATAGATACGTTGGAAACGTATCATCTCGTCATGTAACTTTTGCTGAAAAGATTTTTCCCTTTTCCGAGCATCAACAATTAGATCCCAACTCACCCACGCCGTCCACTAGTCTCTCTCGTCGCAATCATCTTCCCTTCTTTCACCCGCCAACCTTTCCAGCGAAACCAGCTGCAGTAGCGGATACTGCCGCCACCACTTCTGTCATCACCTCTGTCCCAGCAGAGGAAAACACATTACACTCTGACGCGGCAGACCTCGTGTTGCCGCAGTCTTCACCGCCATCTCCCGCCTCTGCTTCCTCCGCTGCACCAGACGCGTCCACCACATCTTCCCCCACTCCTCTTGCTCATGCTATTCCCGTTCCAGCTCCTACTAACGATCATACCATGCGCACACGTGCCAAGTCCGGGTTTCGTTTACCTGCAAAAGACCGTCTCAATCTTCATGCATCTATATCTCCTTGCTCTCTACCCAAATCTTACAAATCAGCTCTCCTAGATCCTAATTGGGCCGCAGCTATGCAAGATGAATATGATGCCCTTCTGCAGAATAACACGTGGCAGT
Source organism: Aegilops sharonensis (assembly GCA_904067115.1). NCBI lineage: Eukaryota > Viridiplantae > Streptophyta > Magnoliopsida > Poales > Poaceae > Aegilops > Aegilops sharonensis. The sequence goes on from LR880966.1 coordinate 679,184,036, forward strand.
TAGTTCCTCATCCTTCCAATACAAATATCGTTTCGGGCAAATGGGTTTTTCGCCATAAATTTAATTCTGATGGGAGTCTTGCATGTTATAAGGCTCGATGGGTATGCCGTGGTTACTCTCAGCAACACGGCATCGATTATGATGAGACTTTCTCTCCAGTTGTCAAGCCCAGCACTATTCGCACTGTCCTTAGCATCGCTGTCTCTTATTCCTGGCCAATTCATCAACTAGATGTCAAAAATGCTTTTCTTCATGGCTCTCTTCAAGAAACAGTCTATTGTCAACAACCTCTTGGCTTCAAACATTCCTCCTATCCTAATCATGTTTGTCTTCTTAACAAATCTCTTTATGGTCTTAAACAAGCACCACGTTCCTGGTTCCAACGCTTTTCTACTTATGCTCAAACCATCGGTTTTACCCCTTCCCGTTCTGACATTTCACTCTTCACCTTTCATCACAACATCGACACTGCTTACCTTCTTTTATATGTTGATGATATTATCCTCACAGCTTCCTCACAAATTTTTTTAGATCATATTATCTCTCTTCTTCGCCACAAATTCTCTATGATAGATTTAGGTCTTCTTCACCATTTCTTTGGTATTGCTGTTAACTCCTCTGGTCTTTTCTTGTCTCAACGTCAGTACACTCTGGATCTTCTTTCTCATGCTGGTATGCTTGATTGTCAAACTTCCCGTACCCCTGTTGATACAGGTTCCAAACTCTCTACCAACGGTGATCCTTTCTCTGATCCTTCTCTTTATCGTAGTCTTATCGGTGCACTTCAGTATCCCACTCTCACTCGTCCTGAAATTTCTTTTGCTGTCCAACAAGCTTGTTTATACATGCACGATCCTCGTATTCCACACTACAATCATGTCAAACGTATTCTTCGGTATCTCAAAGGCACACTAGACTGAGGTCTTCATATCAACAACTCCTCGCCCACCTCCTTGACAGCTTACTCTGATGCAGACTGGGCAGGTTGTCTAGATACTCGTAGGTCCACATCCGGATTTTGTGTTTTTCTTGGTAACAATTTGGTTTCTTGGTCTTCGAAAAGGCAGGTTACGGTCTCCCGCTCGTCTGTTGAAGCTGAGTACTGCGTTGTGGCTCATGCGGTTGCTGAAATGGTTTGGTTGCGCCAGTTGTTGTCGGAGCTGCACCGTCCTATTGAGCAAGCTACGATTGTTTACTGTGATAATATTTCAGCTGTCTACATGTCAGGGAATCCGGTTCAACACCGTCACACCAAGCATATTGAGATCGACATTCATTTTTTTCGAGAGAAGGTGGCTCTCGGTCAAGTTCGCGTTCTTCACGTGCCTACTTCTGCTCAGTTTGTTGATATCTTTACTAAAGGCCTGGCGACTACTCTGTTTCAAGACATTCGTTTCAGTCTCAACGTCGTCGAGCCTACCATTGACACTGCGTGGGGATGTTAGAATACAACTTATAATAGTATTAAGACTCCTACTCGGATTGTAATAAGGCTAGGTCAGGTGCAGCTTGGCTCTTATATATACTTCTTGTACCGGCACAATATTGTATCAACAAGTATTCAGTACAATTCTACAGCTTGGAAAAATTGGGCATCGCCTACATACAGAGCAGGGCAACAACCAATAAGAATTTCAGTAGGCCTGACTGCTATTGCTGATAATGATGATAGTTGCCGAGGCAAAGAACTCACGGTCCTATTCACAAAAAAAGAAGAAGAAGAAGAACTCACGATCCAGGCAATCTCAAGGCACCCCGGGGAATGTATCCAGTGCACCCGCACTTATGGTGCTACCCGTGCACCGGATGCCATAGAATATTCTAAAAAATAAAAAAAAAGTTCTAGCATGTTAACACAACATTGATGTATGATGTTATAAAATTTCATATAAAAACTTGAAATACTTTTTGAGATACAAAAATGACAAATTAGACATCAGTGTGATAATGGGTCGAATCTAGAGCCCAAGTTATGTTACGTACTATTCAGTGTTGAATTTGTCATTTTTATTTTTCGAGTTATGCTTCAAATTTTGACTTGAAATTTTGTGAAAACCTACATTGACGTTGTGTGAGTCTGATTAAAATTTTTTCCGAATTTTTTGAATAATTTAAAAACACAATATGAGCTCGGTGCACCGATAGCACCAGATATTTCCCCAGGCACACCGGGGCCGATCCGGGGCGCACCAAAAGAGCTAAGTTCGTGTATTCTTGAATGCCAATGCCCCCCATCTCCACAGGCAATCACACCGTTTTCCAGTTCATTTTGCACTTGTTGCCGGTTAGGTTCTCATCAGGAACCAAAGAAAGCGCCACCTGACCTTGAAGGTTTCCTTGATAAAGCCCTTTGGGGGTTTTAAAACGGTGATGGCGATGTTGGGCATGGCAGAAAGCATGGACTTGACCAGTGAAAATTTTCACTGTTACTTTTGTGGTCACTGTTTCTAACGACTGAATCGCATTACAAACATCAATTGTCACTATTACTATGGTTGCTATATAATTGTCGATTGCATCACAACTGAAAATGTTAGTAACATACTGTGCAATGCAGCAATGCTTGGCGCGAGAGTTGTCGAAGGAAAATTTAGAACGTGAATGCCGAGGGAAGGCCCTGCATGCTATATGCAGAACCGTAGCTGTTGCTACTGTATGTAAGTGACAGAATTCTGATTTTGGTCAGTCACATTTTTTTCTGCATTGGCCTGTCTGCTAGCTAGGCTCCACTTTCATATGTAAGTGGTGCCGGTCGGCTGACTGGTATGTTGCTACCCAGTGTATGCATGTTCATTGTTCAATTCCACTTTGCCAAGCCCTCGCACATGCATGCATGCCCTTCCTGTCTAGTGATGTGTTGACACCAGATTTTGGCTTGGTCAAAAACACAATTAAGATGGCCTCAAATGGAAAATTGCTCAAAGTGAGTAAGTTATGTATTGTCAAAAGGAGAAATTTTGATATTTGGTCCATAGCCATCCGATCTCATCTCTAAGGCCGAAGTTCTGTTCGAAGTACTGAAATTTTGTATTCAGAACACTATTCGGCTGATTACACCCCCCAAGACGGCCTCATATGGAAGAATGATCTACACGAATTTTCTTCGTCTCATCGAAAATATTGATTTTGATATAAAAATCGTCCCAATCCGTATTCGTACGCAAAAGTTAGAGCTATCGGAATGCAGCCCTGCCAGTAGGCGAAATATGGTGCGCCCCACCAGACACATGTCTAATGGGTATCAGGAGCAAACAGATGTTTTTGCGTGACCGTTTTGGACCAGAAGATGGAATCGAATCAAAAAACGTTTAGCATGAAAGTTGTTCATCTAGTCGAAACGAGTAAATATGCTTTTGGGCGCGTTTTCATCTGAGATTGGTTACTGCCACAAAAAAGACCCGCAAGGTGTAGCCAGTTTTAAACCGAACAGTTTTGGAAAGTTCGGACAAAACCAATCCGAATTTGACTAGGGTTTTGGACGTGAATCCAAGTCTTTGCCTTGCACGGGAAGTCCAGCCGCCTCTTATATACCTAAGGGGTGATGGCCGATTGAACAACACCCAATCAAAAAAATCATCTACCACTTTTTATCTTTTATCTTTTCTCCTTAACCCTAGCTCTTCTTCTTCCTCGTTCTTCGTTCATTCTTCTTTTTGCAGGGTGGCGATCCTCGAGGCCCTAGGGTGATCAGGTCAACCTAGGGCAGCCCATAAATGCCGCGTGCCCTGACAGGGTCCCTCCCGGGCGTGTGGGGTTTCGGGTCCTCAAAAGCACCCGCTGGATTGCCTGCGTACCCTACTTCCGGCCGGGTCTCCTTCAACGTGAGCTGCGGTGCATCACCCCCGGCGTCGAGGGTACACGGTGACGTGTTCGTGTGGGAACAAACTTTTTGGCGACTCCGCTGGGAGGGAGCTTTGAACGGTCTCCGACATGTTCTTGCTACGAAGGGATCGTAATCTAGTGTTTGCAATCTACAAAGGTAATATGAATACCCAATTTCCTACTGTAGATGCAAATAATTCATACGGTGTTAATAGATCATTAAATGAGTATACTCTATCGGCTAAACCTAGTTTTTTCAACCATGCATCTAATTACATGCAAAGGCCAATTGAAAGTAATTTACATGCTTCAACTTCTTATGATACTAGTAACATGCACCATATGTACTCCAACTCTCATGCATTGGCACCCCCACAAATACATATGCCGATGAACAACATGATGATTTTGGTTAATCAATTTGAAGCACCTCATGTTAAAATTTCCAATAGCATACAAGAAAATGTTTCACCTTTTAATTCATCGGCAACTAATTTGCAATATACCACAAATACTAGTATATTGCAAATGGATGGGAGAATTGGCCATGCTACTACTAGCTATTCGATTAAACTAGTATATTCATGTTCATAATCAGAGGAGTATTAATATACATATAGGATCTAAACATATGATCTTCCACCAAATAAACCAACTAGCATCAACTACAAGGAGTAATCAACACTACTAGCAACCTACAAGTACCAATCCCAGACTTAGAGACAAAGAATTGGATACAAGAGATGAACTAGGGTTTGAGAGGAGATGGTGGTGGTGAAGATGTTGATGGAGATTGACCCCCTCCCGATGAGAGGAGCGTTGGTGATGATGATGGCGATGATTTCCCCCTCCCGGAGGGAAGTGTCCCTGGTAGAACATCTCCGCCAGAGCCCTAGATTGGTTCCGCCAAGGTTCCGCTCGTGGCGGCGGAGTCTCGTCCCGAAAGCTTGCTTACGATTTTTCTTCGGACAAAAGACTTCATATAGTAGAAGATGGGCACCGGAGGGCCAACAGGGGGCCCACGAGGCAGGGGGCGCGCCCAGGGGGTAGGGCGCGCCCGCCACCCTCGTGCCCAGGGTGTGGGTCCTCTCTGGTATTTCTTCCGCTCAATATTTTTTATTATTTCCAAAAACAATTTCGGTGGAGTTTCATGACTTTTGGAGTTGTGCATAATAGGTCTCTAATATTTGCTCCTTTTCCAGCCCAGAATTCCAGCTGTCGGCATTCTCCCTCTTTATGTAAACCTTGTAAAATAAGAGAGAATAGGCATAAGTATTGTGACATAATGTGTAATAACAACCCATAATGCAATAAATATCAATATAAAAGCATGATGCAAAATGGACGTATCAACTCCCCCAAGCTTAGACCTCGCTTGTCCTCAAGCGGAAGCCGATAATTATAAATATGTCCACATGTTTAGAGGTACAGGTGTCGATAAAATAAAATATGGACATGAGGGCATCATGATCATTCTTATAATAGCAACATATATGAATATTGTCATATGATTTCTTATGCTCAAGTAATAATCTATTCACAATGTCAAGTATGAATCAGAAACTTTATTGAGAACTAACAAACTATAATCCCAGTCATTGAAGCAATTGCAATTTATCATAACATCGGAAAGAGTCTATGCCAGAGCTTTTCAGCAAGTCCACATACTCAACTATCATTTAGTCTTTCACAATTGCTAACACTCACGCAATACTTGTGGTTACGGAGTTTTAAAGAAAGATAGGGGCTTATAGTTTCGCCTCCCAACCTTTTACCTCAAGGGTAATGTCAAAAATAATACACTACAAAAAAATACACTTCCGTGATGATACGTGTTTGTCACAGTAGATCGTGTTTTTTGTCATGCATGTACATCCATGACAAATTTATGACAGAATCAAGATAGTCATACCTGTGCTGTCGTAGAAGTGTTCCATGACATTACCAAAATTATCATCACGGAAGTGTCCACTTCCATGACGATAAATCCCGCGTCACAGAAGTGCTTTCGTCAAGGATGGCCGACACGTGGCATCCACCGTAACGGAACGCCGTTAAGCTATCGGGTCGGATTTTGGATCCGATAACCCGTTAATAGCCACGACCAATGCCGATTTTCCACGTGTAAAATTCTCATTGGCTGACAGATCCACACGTCAGCTCCGCGTTGGCACAGGTGTCACTTATCCAACGGTCGAGATGGGCCTATGATATGTTGACACGTGGACCGGCCCAACAGTGGCCCACAAAGTTTAAATGGGCCGGCCCAACTGAAGGCCCAAAGGATTTAGTGGACCATAATGGGCCGGCCCAGCTAAAGGCCCACAAGATTTAGCGGACCACAATGGGCCGGCCCAGCTAAAGGCCCACAAGATTTTGCAGACCATAATGGGCCGACCCAGCTAAAGGCCCACAAGATTTTGCGGACCACAATGGGCCGACCCAGCTAAAGGCCCACAGGATTCTGCAGACCATAATGGGCCGGCCGAGCTAAAGGCCCAACATTCTCTGTCAAATCGGCCCGTCAACGGCCTGTCCTAAACTTGCCATCAACGCGGCCCATGGTCACTTCTGGCCCGTTAACAGTCCGCTAAGTAATTGGGCCGAATCACGGCCCGGTGTATTTCCGGCCTGTTAAAGGTCCGACTTCATTTGGGCCCATTTACAGGGCATCAAAACTTTCGGCCCATAAACGACCGTGAAGGATTTGGGTCATATTCGGCCATGTCTGACATTCGGCCTGTTAGAGGCCCACTATAGATTTGGGCCACTTTCTTCCTGTTTTCATTTTCGGCCTGTTAACGCCGGACGTAAACCATGGGCCATATGTGGCCCACTGTCATATCGGGCCCATTAACAACCCATATAAAAATGACGATAATCTAGCCCGACTGAAGTTCCGGCCTGTTAAAGGCCCGTGTATTAGGTCGACACATTTACGGCCCGTCCGAATTTCGGCCTGTCAAAGATCCGCATCGTAAATGGGTCACCATTTCGGCCTGCTAAGTCCAGTGGGTTATTTGGCACAATCAGGGCCCATTCTCACTTTCGGTCTATTAAACGCCCATGTTTTTATGGGCTCGAGATATTTACACCTGTAAACGACCTATTTTTACCGAGGGCCCAAATTATGTTTAGGCCTGTTAAAGGCCCACTATGGGCACATGCCTACCAGAAAAATATGAAAGCTTATGCTGATTTAGGCCCAGATATTTTTAGTGGGCTACATGTCAATTTCGGCCCGTTGTCATTTTTAGCCCAATTGGAATGGGCCCGACGAATGGCATGTTGGGCTCCTACGAAGCTTTCGGCCGAATACATTACTAAGATAAACCTACACTATACAAAAATAGCGTCGTAATTACTGCAGTCTGGGGCAGCATCATAAATGTTGTATCACAACAAAATAAATTCCAACCATACAACAAAAGACCTGTTGGCATAAAGTTTACAGTCCTTCCATATAAAAGCACCATCAGATGTATAGAAGCACAGATCATTTGACCTGAGTGCTAATGTTTCAGGCTGTAGAATCTGATGGAGCAGCACGATCTCCACCTTTTTTCCGCAATTGCTCTTGAACAACGAAGCGAATGTCTGATAGTATGGTTTCAAAACCATTCGTATCTTGACGACATTTCTCAACCACTATTCTTGTTTCCGAAACAACCTCCATTAGGGATTGGACTTTTGTCTGGAGCACATATATATCACTCTGTCTAGCAGGAAATTTTGTTCAGTAGGCGATTTGGACGAGCTTACCTTGACAACCAACCCAGAATTACACAGGAAGGTGCTTTTCGCACTGTTAGTGGAGAGATACTGACGCACTGCAGCAAGAGGTGACATTGTGCCTGTAGTTGCCTCGTCACCTTCAGGTGGTTGTGGCTGTTCAATCATTTGTTCCATAGCTTCCTGAAAGTTTGAACTTGTAGATTAGTGTACCGGATAAGTTACTAATGAGACAAAAACAAACAAAGCAGGTTAAACGTTTATACATAACTTATTTTGGTGAACTACTGAAATACATTAGCATGTATTGTAGTGCCAACTACATAATAAAATCACTTTCGGAACATATGTCCATGTAGCATGCCTACTGTATTGTCTATTTCCTCACATTCGTTGACATCTAAGGATAAAGAGACATGGTTTAAAGTAGGATGAACATAGTATGACATCATTCATATCATGGGCAAACAGATATAAAACAAACAACCTATTTTATCATTGTGTGCGCACGTGAACATAACAACTAGATTACAGATCAAGACAAAAAGAATATCCTTCATCTCTTTTAAACCATGTAAGGTGAAATGATACGTTAAGACAACTGTGTATAAAAGTGAACAGAGTAACTGACATTGGCTGCAAACCAAGTAGTTAAATGAACACATCACAGTACCAATCAGTTCAAGGCTGGAGGAGTAAGGACTTACAACAGCGGCTTGAACTGGTGTGCTCATGCCCTTCATCTTGCTGGTGTGGCAATCCTTGAAGATTTGCACTGCATTCGGTTCAGGTTCTTTTTGGTCCGCACGGGCTTTCCTCTGTATTTGGAACAAGTCAATATAGATACGATAATATGGCACAAAAAAAAGAAGGAAGTAGCAGCTATTTATAAGAGCCTCGCAGTGTGCAATATAGCTACGAGATCCTCTTGTCTGTTGGAATTTCACTTTAGAACGGTTGGTTTTGTTCTACAAACAGTTAGCCTAGAAGAAGATACACTTGTAAGGCACATACATAAATACAAGTTCAATATGTGGTCTGATCAAATACATATAGCCTACCTGATACTTTGGATCAGACCAGTGTTTAACGAGGGTTGTTCAGTCTTTAGATGTAATATATTCCACTGGAGATGTTTGGGCGATTTCATTGTTAGCCTTGCCTTCAAAGTGAGATTTTCTAAGGTGGTACCGATACTATCGCAGAGCAGACTGAAAACATGAGTGCATGTTTTTTTAGTTGCATCATCTTTCGGATCCAACTTGAACCTCATCTGTTGAAAAAAGAATGTGAGTGTTATGAGGAGGAAGCTAGAAAGTATGGGACAGAGCAAGACAATATTACTAATTGCGATGAATAACATTACTTGCGGATAAATTGTCAAGGAAGGTGTTACACTGGGTATTGTCTTTCTCATTCCTGTACTGGATCCATGTTGGGAGGATACGTGCATGACACCTAACGGCTGCCTCTGCTACTAACTTGGCTGACTCTGTAGCATCACGTGGCCTTTTTAAACGTGCCTCAAAATGGATCTCCATTCTTCCTCCTTTAGATTTTGTTAATCTGTCAAGCATTATCCCTGATGTCTGTTTCCGCTTGCGCCATGGTGCTAGTTCAACAACGAATATGGAAAGTGGTAGTGTACATCAAACTGTGAGGGTACATATAAAGGAGCATGCAACTGCAACTTGACTCGGTCAGGTACCGTCTAGGTGTTGATGCTCATGAGGTTCATCTGGTCTTTCCAAGTCCTATTGTGTCAGCAGTGCTTCGGAAGTAGTGTTAGGTGTTAAGGCAGCTTGGGAACTGGCCAGTTCCGGAGCAAACGAACGAGTAACTGGTTGAGATGCTGGTACAGTTGAAGCGGATGCTGCAGCTGGTGGAGCAGGTGATACTGCATTTGTAGATTTAGCCGGTGGACTTGGACCTTCTGCTGCACTATAAGTACCAACAAAATCTCGACAGCAGAACCTTTTCCGTTTCACTCGACGAGTAACAGCACTCCCTACTATATTATTTTCCTTGTTCTTTTTTGACTTTGCCATGTCAAGCTGTACCCACAACACAAAAGAATAAAATCACTCTTCATAACTCATTGATGCATGATACAGACAAGCAATACTTTGATGTAAGACAACCGTATGAGGATGGAATATGTAAGAAAAACAGGACGGCATGACATATTCACAGCTACGATGTGCAAACTAAGCAAAAGGATTTTCAAGAAAATAGAAGTAATGCAAGCTAGACACCATATGAAATATGCAACCAATATTACTCTTCCAAGTTAAAAGTGTCTTGCCATAAGTGGCAATTCGAAAAATTAGAAGCAGTACAACGTAGAAATCAATGCAAGATGCAACCACTATCAAACTGCCATGTTAAAAGCGTCCAATCATGAGTGGCTGATGCGGGATACACAACAATAGTACTTTGATGTAAGAACATGGTATGATAGATAGATGCAGTGTATTCTAGACACAGAAAGCCATGTCATATGCACATGTATAACGTATAAACTCAGCAGGTGCAATTTAATCAAAATAGAAGAAATACATGCTAGACAACATATGCAACATGAAACCAATTATCACACTGTCAACTTAGAGCAAGCACCTGCGATGGTGGAGTACGGGAGATGAACTCATCATGTAGACTTGGGACTTCAACTTCATTAGCAGTAGCAGGGGCAAATCTAGAGAGTCTCTGTTTGCGTCGGTGCGGAGGACCACCAACATCCCCTAACTTACTCTTTTCCTTCCTATTTTCTGATATTGCCTTATGAAGTCAAAACCACAAGAAGATGAATAAAATTAGCTCTGCATAACTGGTTAATGCATGATACAGACGAACACTACTTTGATGTAAGGCAAGCGCATGATAGGAGGATGGAATATATACAAAAAAGACAGTGTTTCATATTCACACGTACGGTAGGAGGATGGAATATGTATGAAAAAAACAGTAAGCGGAAGGCATTTCAACAAAATTAGAAGAAATGAAAGCTAGGCACCATATGAACATGCAACCAATATCACTCTATCAGGTAAAAAGTGTCTCGTCGTAAGTGCCATTTCAAGAAATTAGAAGCAGTACAAGCTAGAAGACAATGCAAGATGCAACCTACATCACAGTCCCAAGTTAAATGTGTCTTATGGGTAAGTGATCATTGCAGGTATAAGTTGTAAGCTACGCAGATGCGATTCAACATAATCAGAAGCAATACAAACTAGACATCATATGGAAAATGCAACCACATATAACAGTTCCAAGTAAGAGCAAGCACCTGCGATGGTGGAGTAGGGGAGATGTGCTCATCATGTACACGTATGTTCTAGAAACAGGAACACGTGTCATATTCACATGCATTATGTGTAAAGTAAGCAGATGCAATTCAAGTTAGAAGCAATACAAGCTAGACATCATACGCAACATGCAACCACATATAATAGTGTCAAGTTAGAGCAAGCACCTGTGATGGTGGAGTAGGGGAGATGGGTTCATCATCTACACAGCTACGTTGACTGTCCAGCCTTGTGTTGTCTTGCGAATCTTGTTGGGAGGATGGCGGAGTAGAATCTGTAGAGACCCCCTGTTTGAGTTGCTCCGAAGGACCACCATCATCCACTGCCGGACTAATTTCCTTCAGCTGTAATGATTTTGCATTGTGAAGTCAAACCGATAAGAAAAAGGAATAAAATTCGCTCTTCAGAACTCATTCATGCATGATACTGACGAACACTACTCGGATGAAAGGCAAACACATGATGTGAGGATGGAATATGTATGAAAAACAGGATGGTGTGACATATTCACACCTATGATGTGGCAACTAAGTAGAAGGCATTTCAACAAATTAGAAGCACTGCAGGCTAGACACCATATGAAAGATGCAACCAATATCACTCTGCCAAGTTCAAACTGTATGGCGTTTCAACAAATTAGAAGCAGTACATGCTAGAAATCATATGCAAGACACAACCAACATCATAGTGGCGACTTAAAGGTGCCTTATCATAAGTGATTGATGCGGGATATGCAAGAATAGTAGTCTGATGTAGAAACAGGAACACATGTCATATTCACAGGCATTATGTGTAAAGTAAGCAGATGCAATTCAACAAAGTTAGAAGCAATACAAGCTAGACATCATACGCAACATGCAACCACATATAATAGTGCCAAGTTAGAGAAAGCACCTGTGATGGTGGAGTAGGGGAGATATGCTCATCATCTAGACAGCTACATTGACTGTCTAGCCTTGCGTTGTCTTGCGAATCTTGTTGGGAGGATGGCGGAGTAGAATCTTTAGAGAACCTCCGTTTCAGTTGCTCGGAAGGACCACCATCATCCAATGCCTTACCAATTTCTTTCATCTTTATTGATTTTGCATTGTGAGGTCATACTGACAAGAAAAAGGAATATCATTCGCTCTTCAGAACTCATTCATGCATGATACTGACGAACACTACTCTGATGAAAGGCAAAGTCATGATACGAGGATGGAATATGTACGAAAAAATGGACGGCTTGACATATTCACACCTATGATGTGGTAACTAAGCAGAATGCACTTCAACAAATTAGAAATACTGCAAAACACCATATGGAAGGTGCAATCAATATCACTCTGCCAAGTTAAAACTGTCTCATCATAGGTGGCGTTCATCAAACTAGAAGCAATACATGCTAGAAATCATATTCTAGACGCAAACCAATATCACACTGCCAACTTAAAGGTGTCCCATCATAAGTGACTGATGCAGGATACACAAGAAGAGTAGTTTCATGTAAGAACATGGTGTGATAGACAGATATAGTATGTACCAAAAACAGGAAAGCGTGTCATATTCACATGTATCATGTGTAAGCTAAACAGATGCAGTTTACACTAATTAGGAGCAATACGAGCTAGACACCATATGCAACATGCAACCAGATATCACACTGGCAAGTTAGAGCAAGCACCTTGGATGGTGGAGTAGGGGAGCGGAGACTTGGACCTTGTAATGCACTATCAGTACAAGGAGAATCAGTACAGATGCTCCGTTTATGTTGCTGCAGACGACCACCATCATCGGCTTCCTTACTCTTTTCCTTCCTCTTTCTTGATTTTGCCTTGTCAAGTCAAACCAACAAGAAAAAGAAATAAAATTTGCTCTTCAGAACTCATTGATGCATGATACTGACGAACACTACTTTCATGTAAGGCAGCCGCATGATAGGAGGATGGAATATGTATGAAAAACAGGACGGCGTGACATATTGACATGTATGATGTATAAAATGTAAACTAAGCACAAGGTGCTTGAACTTGTTAGAATCGATGCAAGCTAGAAACCATATGAAAGATGAAACCAATATCACTCTGCCAAATTAAAAGGGTGCCCTAACAAATGTATTTGACCAAATTAGAAGCAATACATGGCAACGGGCTAGAAATAATATGCAATATGCAACGAATAAATGTGACTCATCGTAAGTGATTGATGCAGGATACAAAAGAGAGGTAGTTTCATGTAAGAACAAGGTTAACACATAGATGTAGTGTGTACCAAAAATAGGAAGGCATGTCATATTCACAGGTATAGTGTGTAAACTAAGAAGATGCAATTTACCCTAATTAGAAGCATTACAAGCTAGACACCGTATGCAACATGCAACCACATATCACACTGCGAAGTTAGAGCAACACCTGTGATGGTGGTGTAGGGGAAGTGTGGTCTTCAGGTACAGAGCTACGTTCAATGTCTTCATTTAGGCTTGTTGTTTCTTGAGAATCATGTGGAGAGGATGAAATTGCATTCTTTATAAGAGTATTGCGTCTCATATTAACCCACGCGCGTGACTGTCTCATCATAAGCGATAGACGCAGGATACACAAGAACAGTAGTTTGATGTAAGAACATGGTGTGATAGGCAGATGTAGTAAGTACCAAAAACAGGAAGGTGTGTCATATTCACATGTATAATGTGTAAGCTAAGGAGATGCAATTTAACAAATTAGGAGCATTGATGAGGGATACACAAGAAAAGTAGTTTGATGTAAGAACATGGTTAATAGAAAGACATAGTATGTACCAAAAACAGGAAGGCATGTCATATTCACAGGTCTAATGTGTTAACTAAGCAGATGCAATTTACCCTAATTAGAAGCATTACAAGGTAGACACCATATGCAACATGCAACCACATATCACACTGCCAAGTAAGAGCAAGCACCTGCGATGGTGGTGTGGGGGAATTGCGGTGATCAACTAGAGAGCTACGTTGACTATCTTCATTTAGCTTTGCTGTTTCTTGAGAATCATGTGGGGAGGATGACACTTCACTCTTTAAACGAGTAGGGCATCTCACAGTAACCCACCCGGGTGACTGTCTCATCATAAGTGATTGACGAGGGATATAAAAGAGCATTAGTTTGATGTACGAACATGGTTAATAGACATATGTAGTATGTATCAAAAACAGGAAGGCATGTCATTATCAAAGGTATAATGTGTAAAGTAAGCAGATGCAATTTAACCAAATTGGAAGCAATACAAGCTAAACACCATATGCAACATGCAACCACATTTGACAGCGCGAAGTTAAAGCAAGCACCTGGGATGGTTGTGTGTGGCAATTGAGATCATCAACTGCAGAGCTACGTTTACTGTCTCCAACTGCTGACACTGCACCCATTAGAGCGCTGAAACGCTTAGTGCTTGTCTTCGAATTACACTGGAGCGACTTCTGTCTTTTCTTTTCTACATTCATCAACACCGCGTCAGAGTCTGAAATACCCATGCATAAAAAAATAGTGTGAGTATGGGTGAAGTGTGTGCACAATTAGTACAGTGTAAAGGTAGCAGATAGCAGGTCGGTGAGAAATAAATGACGGGAGACATGTGATAGCTCTACAACATGCATGGCACACTAAATTACTACAGGATTCTATGAAAATAACAGTCGATTGAAAGCAAATAGGTCAGTCCATTTTTTCTGCACCGTTCGCTGTACAAAGAACGGGCAGATCGCCTTCATCTACCTCCAGCCAGTCAGTGTTGACGATCTTCCTCGAAACGCCAGCGACCACCAGCCCAGTATTCCTCCCCTGCCTACGCCCTCCCCTCGATCTCACCGCACTGCCGTGCTTGGCACCGCCCCCCCGGCCATCCATTCAAGCCCGGCCGACCTCCAGATCGGGCGCAAGCAGCTCCTGCGCCCCACACCCCTATGATAGACACCGATGCGCCGCTTCCCCGGGGAACAGGTGGACTAGGTGCTCCGCGCGCCTAAGCGGCTTTTAATTGTGGTTCGACTGACCCTGAATTGAAATCCAGGCGGGCTACTGACCTCTAGCAAAGGTGAAATAGTAAAAGGGAGGAAACCTTGTGCATTTAGTATCACGAAGAAGATGCAGTAAGAAGCGCTCAACTAGTTTCTTTCGTGGGATGAATACGGTGTGAGCGGAGACGTAAGATTTGCACGAACAAGGGAAGAGGAGTACCTCTTTCTGCTGGCAGTGCTGTGTCCTCCTTCTGTTTTTCCGACGATCTTCTTGTTGTTCACCGGAAACCAGAAGTTGTGGAGGACGGTGCAGCCTTGGACAAACCCATGGCCAAGTTGTTGAGTGTGGTGCGGTGGCCGTCTGTCGGCAGCGGGGAAGCAGATCCAAGGCGGCGAACGACGGCGTAGCGGGAACAGCTCCGGTGCGGTGGACGGTTGCGACAGTGGAGTCGCAGCAGTGAGGCGCAGGACGGCATGGTCAGAGTGGTTCTGGTACGGCGCACGTCGGCGACGGCGTCGTGGAGGCAGCTCTGCCTCGGCTTCAGCTGCTAAGTCCTTGAGGGCGTTGTGGTTGCAGTTGCGTTGGACGACGACGTCGGGGTACCGGCTCTGGCGTGATGGAGGAGGGCGATGGTGGATTGGCCGCTATGGGGTGGAGGACGGACCGACGGAGGAGACTGGGGTTTCGCGGCTGGTGGAGAGGGCGTTTTCGCGCCCACGGAGTATGAATGGGGAAACGGAGGGAGGCAGGGAACTAAGGGGGAACAATGTTCGGTTTGAGACGCGCTTGTTTGAAATTTGGGGAAAGTTACAAACTTTGCCCCCATCTAAAATTTCGGACATATTGCAGGTTGGGGGTAGAACAGTCATGTCAGGTGTCCCAAATGTGGGCGGGATAGATTTCGGTCGAGCGCATGGGTGTTTAGGCGCCCACGGAGTATGAATGCTTCTCGGAGGCGGTTGAGACTGGCGTTTTGGTGAAGTTACAAACCTACCCCGGTTTAGACCTTTGGACATCGGGCCGATAGGCTACACGGGCCAGAGT
>LR880966.1:679202283-679223948 GCA_904067115.1 Aegilops sharonensis
ACTCACAATCTCTCTCAGGGTGTCGGGGTGTCTCACGCACATGCTCTCTCTGTTTCTCTCTCTCTCTCTCTCTCTCTCTCTCTCTCTCTCTCTCTCTCTTTCTGACTACTATGTACCACTCTTTTCACTAATCTCAGTTGGAAAACACTTTTCTCTCACATGCATATATACACATGCACGGTCTCTACTAGCCCTCTTTATGCACATATATGTGCCTACGTGTCTCCCGCACGCACATTATCTTTAGGCCTCTCTCGCACACATTGCCCCCCCCCCCCCGACACACCTCTCTCTTAGTAGTTGGCAGATATGATTTCATCATATTGTCATTCGGTAGGATATCCCTGGTTGTTAGGCTGGATGGTAATACAAGGCAAAGTTTTACCCTAGTTCGGATAGGACCCTTGCAGTTGAAGAAATAGCCTACTCCTGGTACTGTATATTAGTGATAGGGGTGTGTACAAAGTACACGTGAATACCAGGCATTGTGCGTGTGTGTATACTATCGACGAACTAGCCCCCAAGCTTGTATAACATACTAAGGGCCTAGGGTTATAAAACATATATAGTCGGCTTATCACCAATGGGGATAGAGTCCTCTGCGACTCTGGTATCTTCGTGTTGTACGCCGAGTCCTCCACATGGGTCTTCGTATAACACGTCTTAGTCCAACCTATATGTGGCGCAGGATGGAACCGACCCATGAGTCTTGATGTTGACCCACCACAACTAGAAATGATGTGCCCACCACACCACACACGCGATGGGCCACTAAGAAAATAAGCATATACAATAGTACAACGGTATCTAGCTCACGATACGTGTCCATATTTTGTTGATGACTCTGATGGACTTTGCATTTGATGCGTGCTCCGTATTATGTTGACGACACTTACGGTCATTGTATTTGAAGCGAAAGCACGATATGGTCACTGGAGTTCAGAATAAGCTCATCACGGTCACCACATACATTTTGTCGTGCTAACCAACATGTGGTTGGATGGTTAGAGGACGGTGGTTTCTCGAGCCCACCAAGGTTAAAGTCCCGGTGCTCGCATTTATCTTGTGTTAATTTCAGTATTTTCCGGCGATGTATGTTCAGTGGGAGGAGACGTTCCACTCGACTACGAGGCACCTATGGTGACTTCGTAAAATATCAAGATCATATATGCTGGCCCACTCTCTCGAAGGTGCTCATAGGGGTAGCGTTCGCGTGTGTGCGCTTATAGCGGTGAGCGCTTGCGCGTATATATGAGCCCTTGCGTCTGTACCGTGTTAAACAAATACATGTCATGATTATACGGTCACTGGCTCACCCGTACAACTCCGTATTATGTTGATGACACAATCAATTGACGAGTCAAACATTCCACGCGGCGCAACTAGTGTTGCACCATCGGGGAGCATAACCGTGGGGCCCACCTGTCAGCCCGTATATGAAAGAAAGAAATGGTAGTTTGAGTCCGTACTGTGTTAATAAAATAGGAGTACATTTTAGGGTGATCATACGGTCACTGGCTCACCATACTGCTCCGTAATTTGTTGATAACACGATTAATTGACCAGTCAAATGGTCCACATTCAGCAGCGCACATTACCATAGGGCCCACCCGTCAGCGCGTATATGAAGGACAGAAATGGTAATAAATTAGTGGTCGGTGGGTATTCGAAGTCGTGAGACCTCCGGTTGGCAGTCACCGGTGGTTGGGGGGGCGTTCATTGGGCGGTGGGGTGGGGATCCCCGGAGAAAAAGCTCGGCGCGGGGGGGGGGGGGGGGGGGGGGGGGGGGGGGGGCGGGGGGGGGGGGGGGGGGGGGAGCCGGGAAGGGGAGCGGGGGGGGGGGGGGGGGGGGGGGGGGGGGGCCGGTGGGGGGCCCCCCGGGGGGGGGGGGGGGGTGTGGGGGGGGGGGGGCGGCCGGGGGGGGGGGGGGGGGGGGGTGGCGGGGGGGGGGGCGGGGGGGGGGGGGGGGGGGGGAGCCGGGAAGGGGAGCGGGGGGGGGGGGGGGGGGGGGGGGGGGGGGCCGGTGGGGGGCCCCCCGGGGGGGGGGGGGGGGTGTGGGGGGGGGGGGGCGGCCGGGGGGGGGGGGGGGGGGGGGTGGCGGGGGGGGGGGCGGGGGGGGGGGGGGGGGGGGGAGCCGGGAAGGGGAGCGGGGGGGGGGGGGGGGGGGGGGGGGGGGGGCCGGTGGGGGGCCCCCCGGGGGGGGGGGGGGGGTGTGGGGGGGGGGGGGCGGCCGGGGGGGGGGGGGGGGGGGGGTGGCGGGGGGGGGGGCGGGGGGGGGGGGGGGGGGGGGGGGGGGGGGGGGAGAAGACCCAAAAAGCGGAGGGGGGGGGGGGGGGGGGGGGGGGGGGGGCTAGAGGGATGGCCAGTGCGGCGGCCGACCGGCGGTGGGGAGTGGTTTCGGGGAGGGCGGGCCGGCCGCGGGAGGAGGGGGCTGGCGGTTCGGCCGGTGGTGGCTGGCGGCTCAGGGGGGGTGGAGTTTGATGATAAACTGGAGGCCCTTGATTTCGTATCCAACGACTGGAAAATCTAATGACCAGAGATGAAAAACTCAGTCGACTGACGTGTAGCCTCACCCCGCACGTACACATGCACGCACGCAAGACACGCACGCATGTAGGCGTGCAACACTGACACGTACACATAACGTACACACGCACGCATGCTGGCGTGCAACAATGACACGTACACATGCACTCACGAACACACGCACGTACGCACCCATGCATGCAACACTGAAACGTACCCTTGCATGCACGCAACACTCGCACACCTGCATGCACACAACACACAACGTAAGACACACGCTCAACCTATACGTGCATGCACCCTTTGTTAAGGACATGGATTGTTACGGGTATTAATCAATCTTATCTGTGATAAGCAGAACATTGATGTTTGCAGCGGTCTTTATGAATCACAACGTATCGAACGGGCTATCAACATAGTAGGCGTATCTACATGAAAAATATGACATCAAACTCAATGAACAATCATCGATTTATGAAATGCCCGCTTCTGACCGCCCTGGCCCACCAAAGGTTCCTCTGCTGTGCGCTGCCTGCGTTGGGTCACTGACATGCAGGCCATGCACCCAAAGATCCCACACGTCAGTGGAAGAACGGCCTGGTGTCCTAGGTCAGAGTCGAGGGCGCATTCAAACGCCTCCATGAAACCCGCCTGTGTGGAAGCCGAGAAACCCACTCTAGACACACGTCCGTTCATGACCGGGCCGGCGTTAAACGCAACACCGGCCGAGCTCCTCCTATCCGCCGTCTATTTAATCTCCTATTTACACGAGGCCAAACACCGGCCAAGAATCGCACACCTACGCCGATCCCCTATCTCCTCCACCATTTTGTCCACTCTTACAATGGCTTACGAAGAGTAGTTATTCCGCATCCAAGCCGGCTAGGTAGCCCGCCGAATACGAGCTATGCAGCTCGCTGATCCACCTCCCTCCCCTCGCCCGACGGAGCCAGTTGTCGCACCAAGCCTGCGCGTGGTTCAGCAAATCGCCGCTCCAGGCCAGCTCGACGAGGAGTGGCGCACGGGCATCGTTGCTGCCGTCTACGCCGCCGCCTCGTACCACGTCTCCCTTTTCCGTGGACAAGACTCCCATGCCGGCGGCCGCGCCTTGCAAGCAGCGACAGAAGCCGAGTGCACGGAGAGCGACGAGTCGGTGACCAGCGCCTCCGCGTCTGCCGCCATCATCGAGGAGAAGTAGAACACGGGAGGCCGCCGCTGCCGCTTGGGTCCCATGAAGGCCACCGCGGAGGCGACGCCGGCGTACACAGCAGGGTGTCTTGCCGGATCCTTTTGTTGCGAGGACCTTCGTCGACCCCGCATGGGCTCCACGGAAGAGGGGAATGTTAGGATGAACTCGAGCCGGTGCCGGCCATGGCAAAGTAGTGGCCGGTGATGAACTCGAACCAGTGCCGGCCACCATCATCTTACGACACCAGCCAATGATATCAGTTGGGCAGTGGGGAAGCGAGCCATCCTTTGCGCTGAAGCATATACCTCCTGGGCTCCCGGCAGTCCGGTGATCGTGCTGCCGGACATGAGGAACACAAATCGATCGGCGGGCGACCATTTAGGCCAGGTATTATATACATGTGCTGTCCAGAACTAGCACCACGTAGTTCATTTGAATGCAATGAAATCCGTCATGTTTGTATAAAAATCCGGTATTTTATATAATTTATGTCGTTGTTTATATGAAATATCAGTTTGTCTATGTGTTTGCATGAATTTCGTCCGGTTGGTTGAGTTGCTATCATAATGTGTGCGGCTACGGTTGGATGGCGTAATTTGCGGGTCATCGGTCGGTCTGCGGGCGGCTCGGGCGGCGTTGTGGGACAAAAAACACAGCTCGTGCGAGCTCGTCTCCAACGTGCGTGCTGGAGGATGCATGACAACATGAGCACCTGAGCCATTCCTCGTTCATCGGTGGCAAAGGCACCGGTGGACAAAAGGGTCACAAATATATTGGCTACCCCGAGCAAGATCCAAACAGCCCCTCCCAACAGATTCAAATCCCTTGTTTCCCGTGGAATTTTGCCATGTGTTGTTTTCATGGACTAGCAAGATGCCCGTGCATTGCACGGAACATCAAGATGCATTTTTTTACAAACTCCCGCATGCATGCAAGGGATAATTAATGTCCTCCTTTGCTAGTACCACGAGGCAAAGACCATTAATATTGCATCGATTAGTGTTAGTGGCCTTGTATATCTGCAAATTGTAATTTTGATAGTGGCCCCTGTATATAAAAATGGAGGGAGAAAGATGAGAAATAAGGTGAGGAGGAGTGGGGCGTGGTGGTGACTCGTGGTCGGACTGGGCGGAGGCATGGGGATAGACGGCGCATTATGTCTAGGTTTGTATCTCTCTCACACACACCCACGTAGGTGGGGGACGTGCACGAAGAGAAGAGGTGCACGCACGGCGCACGTACTCCCGTCTCTTTCCCAACCACACCCGCGCAGGTACACGGTGGAGCTCATTTCTGTACGAAAAAGGCAGCCCACGTGGTAATTTGGCACGTGTATTGGTTGTCCACTTGGTGGAGGGAGGATCGTCTACCACGGGTGAACAAACAAATTGCGACTTGACGCGTTATGTTAAATTAAAAAAAGAGGCAAACCATGTGGGGCCTACCTTAGAGGCAAGGCTCTATACACTGGAGTACTTTTGATGTGTCCCGTCAACTCGCAGAATGAGGAGAAGCTTGCTTAGTACGCCGTCTCCCCCGCCCACGGGCGCGGTGGCTCGCAGGATGAGGTGAAGCTTGCTTACGAGTAGTAGTAGTAGTAGTAGTAGTAGTAGTAGTAGTAGTAGTTGTAGTACTACTACTACTACTACTACTACTACTACTGTACGCCTTTACGCCCGCTCCCTCGCCCACGCGCGCGGTGGCTCGCAGCACGAGGAGAAAATTTTACTACTCCCTCCGTTTACTACTCGTCCCTACTATGTATACTTTGGTTAGTACTCCCTCCATTTACTTATACAAGGCCACTATAAAAAATACATTTTGTCTATACAAGGCCACAAATAGTAATCGAGACAAAAGTTACTACACCCCCCTTTCCAGTTTATGGCTCAATTTCAAAATCTCTCCAACCAAGGTAGACGGTGAGTGGTTGAATTAATTTCGTAGTTTGCACAAGTAATTAGTACGCTCGTTTTTCTCAAGAAGTTATGTTTACCGAGGCATTAATTAGAACGAATGCATGAATGACCACTAAATTTCCATGAACTTGTACATGCATCGGTAAGTACAATAGTGCGCTTTAGAGCATGGTTAATAGTATAGCCAGCTGCTGGCTATAAGCCATTGCCATGTCATCTATAGCCTATCTTATAGCCAACATGTACAATAGTTGATTAGAAGAGTTGAGGGAGTCCCGGATTAGGGGGTGTCCGGATAGCCGGACTATAGCCTTTGGCCGGACTCCTGGACTATGAAGATACAAGATTGAAGACTTCGTCCCGTGTCCGGATTGGACTTTCCTTGGGTGGAAGGCAAGCTTGGCGATACGAATATGTAGATCTCCTACCATTTTAACCGATTCTGTGTAACCCTAACCCTATTCGATGTCTATATAAACCGGAGGGTTTTAGTCCGTAGAAAAAAGAACAATCATACCATAGGCTAGCTTATAGGGTTTAGCCTCTCTGATCTCGTGGTAGATCTACTCTTGTACTACCCATATCATCAATATTAATCAAGCAGGAGTAGGGTTTTACCTCCATCGAGAGGGCCCGAACCTGGGTAAAAACATCATGTCCCTTGTCTCCTGTTACCATCCGCCTAGATGCACAGTTCGGGACCCCCTACCCGAGATCCGCCGGTTTTGATACCGACATTGGTGCTTTCATTGAGAGTTCCTCTGTGTCTTTGCCGTCTGGAAGGATGCCTCATCCCGTCTTTAAAGACGGGACTGTTGCTAAAGAAGCTTTGGCTGTCGGCCAAACTCTCCGGCTAGGCGGTTTTCTTATGACCGCCTGTTCGGCCGCCGCGCCGACGATGACTTCTCGGGTCATCGAAAGCAATCTTCACGTTAACTCGGAGCTCGCCGAGCAGTTAGATCCGATGGATCTCTCTTCCTTAAATGAGCTCTTGGATCGCATCGCCGCCCTGGGAGTCTCTACAGACTATGATCGTATTAGGCCTAAACTCGATCTGAGAGAGATCAACTCTCCCCAGGTTACCCACCACGTTGCTATGGTGGAGGAACAATAAGGCGACCCTTCTTCTATCTTAAGGACTAGCTACGTCCGGATTCCCAATCCCTCCATCCGGATTCCCGCGGAGGAGAGGAGGTCACTAAAGCCCTGAACCTAAAGTCAGGCAGCGGGCTAGATTCATTGGACAACATCCAAGAATCCAAGCTTCCAAGTTCGAAAGCTCCTTGGCCCTTAAGTCTCAAATTGGGCGCGGTTCCGGATTTAATTCCACCCGCCCACCCAAACATAAGCGACCTATCTCAAATTCGGCAAGAGCCCGCAGAAACAGTACACCATTACTGGGCCAAATTCCTCCTGGTTATGGACAGGATAAAGGACTGCCGCGAGGAGGACGCAATCTCAATATTCTGCAACAATTGCACGGACAACGGGATCCTAAATGCTATAAGTCGCCGTGACATTACACGCTTT
Source organism: Aegilops sharonensis (assembly GCA_904067115.1). Taxonomy (NCBI): domain Eukaryota; kingdom Viridiplantae; phylum Streptophyta; class Magnoliopsida; order Poales; family Poaceae; genus Aegilops; species Aegilops sharonensis. The sequence goes on from LR880966.1 coordinate 679,209,448, forward strand.
GCAGACTTGGCGTCCATAGTACGAAAGTACTGTGTGATGGAAAGCGCCTGGAAAACCGAATCAAGATTTTGGGACAATCCGGCGTTGAATACAACCCCAGTCCGAAATAAAAGGGTGCATCATCGCCAGGCACCTGGGTTAAATACCAAAAAGCAAAAACCCTCTATAGGGCATGGAACCATACTGGAGGGATGGTTCAATGGACCCTGTAAAATTCATAATACAGAGGGCGCCACTCCAACTCATAGCCTCAGAGCATGTTGGATATTGCGGCAGGTGGCCAAAAGTGGCGAAGAGCTTCTAGCTCTAGAGCACCAACCCAAGGATACCAGTACGATATTAACAGTCTTCGAGACATTTCATCAAATAATATGCGGAAACGAACACTCCGTAGCCTCGCCGAAGTCTACCAAGTAGCAACAATAAATCCATGGAGTGACACGGCTATTACCTTTAATGCCAGTGACAAACCTAAATTCCGAACAGCCTGAGCACCAGCCGCATTGGTCCTCAGTCCGATAGTGGACGGCTTTCGCCTTACCAAGGTACTCATGGACGGTGGCAGCGGATTGAACCTCATTTACGAGGAAACCCTCCGAAAAATGGAGATAGACTGGAGCCGCATTGAGCGAAGCAGCACAACCTTTAGAGGAATAATCCCCAGTCGGGAAGCACGCTATACAGGAAAAATCACACTGGATGTAGTGTTCGGCACGCCGGATAATTACAGGTCCGAGGAGGTCACGTTCCAAGTGGCCCCGTTCAGCAACGGATACCACGCTCTATTAGGGCGAGAGGCATTCACAATTTTCCAAGCTATACCCCATTATAGGTACATGAAGCTCAAAATACCCGGGCCCAACGGAATCATCACTCTTGCTAGTGACCCGGACATAGAACTCCGCGCCGAAAATAAGACAGCCACACTGGCCCTTGAGGCACTATCCGAAGCCCTATCGGCCGAGGAACTCACTGCGCTGCGCTCCATGGTAAATAGGGACGATGTGATACTCGATAAGAGATCCAAATCCACTTCCTTCAAACCAGCGGACGAAATAGTCAAATTCCAAGTCCATCCAACGGACCGTACAAAAACGGCCTCCGTCGGGGAACAATTAAATCCTGATGTAGACGCCGCACTAAGAGAATTCCTACGCGAAAATTGGGACATTTTTGCCTGGCACCCTTCAGACATGCCAGGAATCCCACGAGGGCTGGCCGAGCACAGCCTAAACATCCTAAAAGAACTCAAGCCAGTCAAACAGGCTCTTCGGCGTTTCTGCGAACCCAAGAGACAAGCCATGGGAGAGGAGGTAGCCAAACTATTGGAGGCCGGATTCATCAGAGATATAAAACATCCGGACTGGCTAGCAAACTTGGTGATGGTACCAAATAAGGACAAATCCTGACGCCTATGCGTCGATTTCAAGGACCTCAACAAGGCTTGCCCAAAGGATCCCTTCCCCCTCCCCCGCATCGATCAAATCATCGACGCTACCGCAGGACACGATTCATTGTGTTTCCTCAACGCATACTCCGGCTACCACCAAATTAAGATGGTAGAGCCTGACCAAGCCGCAACGGCATTCATCACTCCATACGGCCCATTCTGCTTCAACACAATGCCCTTCGGGCTAAAAAATGCCGACGCAACATATCAGCGCATGATTCAGACATGTCTGGCAAACCAGATCAGCAAAACAGTGGAGGCATACGTAGACAATGTGGTCGTCAAAAGCAAGCACGTCGAAACTCTAGTAGACGACTTGAGGCTCACATTCGACAATCTCCGAACATATGACATTAAGCTCAACCCGGAAAAATGCGTTTTCGGCGTACCGGCCGGAAAGCTCTTGGGCTTCACTGTATCCGGTAGAGGAATTGAAGCAAACCTAGCCAAGATCCGAGCTGTGTCACAATTGGACATCCCAAAAGACCTCAAACAAATACAAAAATTGACTGGATGTGTGGTGGCTCTAAGCCGCTTTATCTCCCGTTTGGGAGAAAAGGCATTACCCCTTTATCGCCTCCTCCGACGCACCGAACACTTCGAGTGGACGGATGCCGCCACGGCCGGACTCGAAGAAATAAAAGCCATATTGGCAACAAACCCGGTCCTGGCCGCGCCCAACATGGGTGAACCAATGCTATTATACATCGCGACAACTCATCAAGTTGTAAGCGCGTTGCTCGTTGTCGAACGAGAAACGGACGGACACAAGTTCCCTCTTCAAAAACCAGTTTACTACGTGTCCACTGTCCTAACTCCATGCAAGTCAGGGTACCCGCACTATCAAAAGATAGGGTAGGCGGTGATTATGGCATCCCGGAAGCTGCGACACTACTTTCAAGAGTGTTCAATAATAGTAGCCTCTGAAGTACCCCTTAATGACATTATAAAAAACCGCGACGCGACGGGCCAGATTGCCAAATGGGCCATTGAGCTCCTCCCGTTCGACATAACCTATAAGCCACGGAGAGATATTAAGTCGCAAGTTTTGGCTGACTTCGTCACCGAATGGACCGAAGCCGAACTCCCTAAAGAGTACGGCGCATATTCCAACTGGATAACGCACTTCGACGGCTCCAAAATGTTGGCTGGTCTGGGAGCTGGCGTCGTTCTGACGTCCCCAACCGGAGATACAGTTCAATATGTACTCCAGATAACGTATACGGACTCCAACAATGCAGCCGAATACGAGGCCCTTCTACATGGTCTCCGGATGGCAGTCTCCATGGGCATTCAACGCCTAGAGGTGCGCCGGGATTCGAACGTCGCGATATCACAAATAAATGGAGACTTTGATGCCAAGGATCCGAAAATGGAAGCCTATCGCAATGCCATCCTAAAAATGTCAGCTCGGTTTGAGGGGCTCGAATTTCACCATATAGCCCGGGACAACAACCAGGCAGCAGACGTGTTGGCACGCATTGGCGCAAAGCGCGATGCTGTCCCCCCAACATCTTCCTAGAGAGGCTATTCAAGCCATCCGTATTATGGGAGGGAGAGTCCGGAAATAACAATCCGGACCCAACCGCACTGCCCCACACCGAACACCCTAACACAATTGGTGGTTGTACCAACGAAATAACACCTTCCGCCCACATAATAATGGCAGTCATTGCCCCGTGGACAGAACCATTCCTAGCCTACCTAACCAGGCAGGAACTCCCCGAGGACCAAAACGAGGCCCGCTGCATAGTGCGGCGATCTAAAGCCTACAAAGTCCATGAGGGAGAGCTTTATATGAAAAGCACAACCGGAGTCCTTCAAAGGTGTATCTCCGAAGAAGAAGGGCGGAATCTTCTGGCTGAAATACATGCCGGACTCGGCGGGCACCACGCCGTAGCCCGGGCCCTTGTAGGCAAGGCCTTCCGTACAGGATTTTATTGGCCGACGGCCCGGGCAGATGCTCAGGACTTAGTCCAACGATGCGTCGGATGCCAACTCTTTGGTAATCAGAGCCACATGCCACCCACCACCCTCAAAACTATACCCATCTCCTGTCCCTTCGCGGTCTGGGGGCTTGACATGGTCGGACCCCTTAAAGGGGGAACCCACAAGCAAAAATACCTACTGGTCATGGTGGATAAATTCACCAAATGGATAGAGGCCAAACCTGTCAAGACGGCCGAATCCGGACCGGTGATAGACTTCATATAAGGGGTCGTACACCATTACAGTGTCCCCCACAGCATCATCACTGATAACGGCATGAACTTTACGGCCGACGAGGTCAAACTCTGGTGCAAAAACATGGGCATTAAGCTCGACTACGCCTCAGTCTATCACACTCAAACTAACGGTCAAGTTGAGCGAGCAAATGGTCTAATTATGAGCGGCGTCAAACCCAGATTAGTGCGGTCCCTCAAGGAATCTAACACGCACTGGCTAGAGGAGCTCGACTCCGTACTCTGGGGGCTGCGGAAAACTCTGAATCGCACGACCGGATTCACACCATTCTTTATGGTATACGGCGCAGAGGCAGTTCTGCCCTGCGACATAATTCATGACTCACCTCGCGTGCACATGTACGAAGAAAGAGAAGCCGAGCTCGATCGGCAGGACAGTTTGGACGCCTTGGAGGAGGAGCGTGACGTAGCAAAAGCCCGTTCCGCATTCTATCAACAACAGGCTCGAAGATATCAAAGCAGAGAAGTACGGGCCAAAACTTACAATGTTGGCGAGCTAGTTCTACGCCTGCCGGACAAGGAAAAGGACAAACTAAAGCCCAAATGGGAAGGTCCCTTCATCATCGACCAAGTCCTGACTGGTGGAGTGTACCGTGTGCGAGATGCATCGGATAACCGACTCGAGCCGAACCCATGGAACGCAGCACGTCTCCGAAGATTCTATGCCTAGCGCCGGATTCTGAGTTCGTCTCCTTCCCCTGTCCATATTTTACATTTTAGTTGTCTTCTATTTTTCTCCTTCTCCCTCCTTTCTTTTTCTTTCAAGCCTTGGAAGGATCGTTAGCGCATTGTTCGCACAAACTTGACGCGCTATCAGCGCTCATTGTACCTGGGGGCTTCTTTCACAGAAGCTTAATTATAAGGGCTTCATGCCCAATACATGTGTCACATTTCCGCATGTACCTTTTATTCACCATTATATGCATCGATATGACTTAAGTTTTGGCCAAGCTGGGTTGCCTGGCTCCTGTGCTTACGCCTATGTTCCCCGATTGTTCGGCTAGGTGGTAAAGGGAGCACCTCTGCGATTGTTACTGCCGGGTCAGCCGGATGTGTACCCCAGACTGGGCGAAGCCGAAAGCTAGCGTTCTTAAGAGAATATTCGGTCGGTGAACTAAAAGTAGATTTCTTACCTATTTATTTATCTGCCCCCAGATGTTTTTCTGCTTTTTTCGCAGTCCGGACATGCACTTTAGGGCATGCCTCCCAGGGAAAGGAACCCCTAACGGAACTATTCTCCCTGGAAGATGTTTCTTACTAACCATGTAATATAACATAACTAGTTGGGCACTTGTCTGATAAAGCACTAGTGACCCCTACGCCTGGTCTCCACGCATGCCCTGGTTTTATATAACCGCGAGGGTATTCGGACACACTCCGGACTATTGGGTCCCGAGGTCGAAGCGAAAAGGTCCGCTATGACAAACGATCTACAATCCGGCTAGAAGGCATTTTACATGTCACTTTAAATTACATAGTCAATTTGACTGATTGTATTACTCTTCAATACCATCTAACAGGCTGTCTAGTTTACAGTCCTGCTGAGAATACTTTGCGGCCAATTCTACCTGGCCATACACTAAGCTCACAGGGATCTCCTTCCCATATGGCCCCATAGGTCCGACCTCGGCCATGCGGTATGGGTCAGCCTTCGAGTAACGCGTCTTCACCGTGGCCGAGGCCTCCCTGGCACCTTGACGACAGGCCGATATCTTCCATAACCGGAAGCGCCGCCACGCTCCCTAGAGCCTCTCTGCAAGCTACCCAAGGCCTTCGGGCAGGGAGACAGATGGCCACAAGGCATGGGCGACGCCCTTTATCACCTGTCGAACTCGTTCGTGCAGTTGTAAGAGCTTGGGAAGAAGGTCACCCGTAGAACCAGGCATTTCCTCTGCAGGACGGCCTGTGAGCATACCTACAGACATAACTCTGTTAGTCGACTTCCTCGCCGAACTCATTTTTCAAAGTTCGTTTAAGCACTTACTAAAAATGCCGCGTCGAAGCCGCCGATTCTCCTTAACGGAGTCAGACAGCTAGGCATGAACATCTTTTAGCTCCTCACCCAGCTGGGTGTTGGCATCTTGGAGATTAATTTTCTCCTGCCTCACCCTCGTAAGCACGTTCTCGCTGGCCTTTAACCGGCGCAAAAGCTGTTGCTTGTCCGGATCTACCCCGGTGCCATCTGCAATGTCATTGTCAGATCTATACACACGCCGCACTTCATAACATACTTATCTTTTAAAAAAGCGTATGTTACCAGAGGGGGTCTCCTTGGCTTCCCCTATCGCGGCTTGTGCGGCCTCAAGTTGGGCTTTGCACTCTTCAAGCTCCTGGGACAATTGGGTATTCTTTTCTGTGAGATCCTACACAATATATGATCCTTAAATCAGTTATTCTAACTATTCTAAGTCTCGGGGGCTACTGGTATATATAACCATCAAATTTTCTCACCCGTATGTCTCTCACATACTACTCCGTGGCTCTGGCTAGATCATTTTGAGCGGCACGGAGGTGCGCATCTCCCGAATTGAAGGCATCCAATGCCTCTTGGGAGAAACATGCGTCACGAAGAATTGTCCGGCGGCGCCTGTGGTTCATGGCACTCTCCACCTTGGAGTTGGTGGCGGACAATCTGTCGGCATCCTCTATCGGAGGAGCATTCGACGCACGCCTAGTGTTCGCCTCCGCTTTTGGGCCGGGCTTTGAAGCCTGGCTGGCGGAGGCTCGATTGGCAACCTCTCCGGATATAGTCCGGCGAGCGCTCTTTTTCCTGAAGAGAGCATGAGCGTTAGTATGCCTTCCGGAATAAAACCTGGGAATAAGGCGACACGCCATACCGTTGCGCCGACGCTTCAGTCCGGACCGCACTTCTTTTTAGCCTGCTGGGCCGTGCTGCCCCTTGTTGGCTAGCCGCCGTAGGCTCGGCCTTCCGCCTCAAGGGCTCCCCCTGCAAAACACCATTGATATACGGTGGTCAAAGATAAGCACGGAGGGATCATTTCTAAAGTATTGGGACTTCGGTCTCAATTACCTGTGAGGCCGGAAATATTCCGGGGTAATCGGCCGTAATGGCAACCAAGGCATTGTCGATGCTCAGTTGGTAAAATACCCCATCGATCAGCTCCACAGATATGTCCGAATCCTCTTGGGAGGCCGAATTGAGGGACCGTTCCGGATCCTCTGGTTGTGGAGGTGGGCTGTTTATATCCTTTACGGCCCGGCTCAATTCCTGCGTCAAAATCACAAGATAAGGTACTTAACTATGGGAATATGGAACGGATGGGCATAAAGAAATGTCCGCTTACCCATCTTGGAGGGTTGTTCATAGAAAACCCGTCCTGAGGATTGACGCGAAGAAATTCTTCCTCTTCTCCCTTGTACAATGCGGACAAGATCTTCATCAGATCGGCGACCGGTCCCGGCCCCTTACGGCCATGGCGGGTGGCATCATCCTCCCCGTTGAAATCCCACATGGGGTGGCCCCTATACTGGAGCGGCTGCACTCCCCGCATAATGTATGTGGCCATGACCCCGATCATGGTCAGTCCGGAATGAGCCAACAACCTTATTCGGCTCATCAGGTAAAGGACATCCCTATCATTCTCCCTCTGGGGGCTCCGTGGATGCCAGCTTAGGCGTTTCTTCAAAGGAGCATTACTGAACTCCGGAGGCCGATCCGAACAGGGTCCGGCAGGGGGACGTCTTCTATATAAAACCATTCCGAAGGCCAGTCTTCGGATGCCTTCTTCGGGGTTCCGGTCAGGTATCCGGTCCCGGCGATGCGCCATAGTTCGGCTCCGCCCACTTGATATATCGACCCCTCCTGATAATGGGGTACGAGGAAGAACAACCTCTTCCACAGCGCGAAATGAGCTTCGATGCCCAAAAACAGCTCGCAAAGGGCCACGAAGCCCGCAATATGCAGAATGGAGGAAGGCGTAAGGTTGTGCAACTGGAGGCCATAGAACTCCAGGAGCCCCCGGAGAAACGGATGAATTGGAAATCCGAGCCCTCTTATCAAATAAGGGACAAGGCATACCCGCTCTCCTCGGGAGGGACTGGGGATGCTCTCCGCTTGTTTTCCGCCCTTATAGGTGGCGAGTCCGGCTCGAACCGGAACCATGAAGGTTGGGGGAAGAAACCCCTTGGTTTGGAGCATCACTAACTCGCTGTGCGGGACGGAGCATATCTCCCAATCTCTAGGCTGAGGACTAGGAGGGCGAGAGGAGGAGCCGCGTCGGCTGTCCATGATGGAATGGGTTTCTATCAGATGCGCTCCGATGAAAGCTCGCGAAGGGAAGGTGGTGTGATTCGGATCTAGATCCCCGTCTCTTATATAGGCAGCTCATTTGCGCAGCTAGGGGGCTAAATGTAAAAATACCCTGGCTTTTGACATTCATTCAACACGTGGAAGATGGCCATTATTGGGCGTGGAAGCCAAGGAGCGCGACATTTACAAGAAGCCGGACACTATTCAAACAGGTACACAGGATTTGGAGAAGAACCCACCTTGCAATGCCAAAGACAATCTATGCACCGGACTCGTTGTCATTGAAGCCTGGTTTGGGGGCTACTGAGGGAGTCCCGGATTAGGGGGTGTCTGGATAGCCGAACTATAGCCTTTGGCCGGACTCATGGATTATGAAGATACAAGATTGAAGACTTCGTCTCGTGTCCAGATGGGACTTTCCTTGGCGTGGAAGGCAAGCTTGGCGATACAAATATGTAGATCTCCTACCATTGTAACCGACTCTGTGTAACCCTAACCCTATTCGGTGTCTATATAAACCTGAGGGTTTTAGTCCGTAGAAAAAAGAACAATCATACCATAGGCTAGCTTCTAGGGTTTATCCTCTCTGATCTCGTGGTAGATCTACTCTTGTACTACCCATATCATCAATATTAATCAAGCAGGAGTAGGGTTTTAACTCCATCGAGAGGGCCCGAACCTGGGTAAAAACATCGTGTCCCTTGTCTCCTGTTACCATCCGCCTAGACGCACAGTTCGAGACCCCCTACCCGAGATCCGCCGGTTTTGACACGGACAAGAGTGTACTACTTATTTATTATATAGCCCACATTTCACTCTCACAAAGTGCCTAGGAGCACGTGCTAGAGCTGGCTCTTCACCAAGAGCCCGCTTACCTTCTCTCTCTTCTTCTCTTTCCTCCAACTAAGCAAAAATATACTAGTTTATATCTTATAGCCCGCTGAGTCAGCTCTATTGTACTCCCTCCTGTCCTTTTTACTCTGCACATTGGATTTGCCGAAAGTTAAACTTTTCTAAGTTTGACCAAATTTATATTAGAAATTATTAGCATCTATAATATCTAATAAATATAATATGAAAATATATTCCAAGATGAATCTAATGATATTGGCATTGTTATGTGAATGTCTATAATTTTTTATATAAACTTGGTCAAAGTTGGAGGAGATTGACTTCAGACAAACCTAATATGCAGAGTAAAAAAGGACCGGAGGGAGTACTTGTTATTACATGGCATTTTTGCATATGTTGAGGAAAGAAAGGCAAGGAAAAAGTGGAGAAGTGGGCTCTCATGCAAGAGCCAACCTCTACTACATGGTGGAGCACTGGGAGAGGCACCTGTATGGAGGTGGTCAGGAATCGGGAGACTCACGCCGGTCGTAGCGCCGCAGTTAAAATGATAATGGCAAGTCAAATCACGGGGCCTCACCTGTCCAGCAGTAACTCGCTGTCAAATCACACAGCCCTATGTTTGCAGCAGCCTACTCCCTCGCCTTCTCGCGTCTCTGTCGAACCGACTAGGCAGAACTGCCCCGCCGCCTACTGCGCAGGAAAAGCCCCGCCCTCGACTTTTAAATACAACTACATCCGCTTAAGAATCCAATGATATACTTTTTGTGACATAGTAACTCATATTTAGTTAGTCAAATGGATGACCTAGAACTACGTGCAGGCTCTATAAACCAAGACACCTAAAAATAAAAAAACCGAGACAGAGAGTGTAGTTCCACATGTATCATTTTAGATCAATATAGTCGGGATTCACCAAGGAGCAAAACCAAGTGGTAGGCTACTCCTGTCGTGTTGGCGTAGCAACTCAAGTAGGGTCAGTCCGCACACGAAATGGCGACACACTTAACAGGACCCCTTTGGCCGACATGTGGCTCCACCGTCTTGTTCCACGTGCGATGCACCAATTTACAGTTCGGAGCAGCGGTCGGAATTGGAGGCACCCCGGTCGTAGGGCCGCAGTAGTAGAAAATGAGCGATGAGGGGTCAAATCATAAATCCCCACCTTTCCCGTATTAAGCTGGAGTGCTGGACGGACGAAGCAACCATCATTTCACTCTAGGGCACAAGAGCATAAAGAAAAGAGAAAACAATGATGCGTGCGGCAGCTACCTAGGGCACCCTAGGGTATGGGTCTCCACTACAGATCCTTTTTTAAAGCGCCTCCACTACAAATCGGCTTCTCCCTCGTCCTCTTGAAGAAAAATGATGATGAGTGCGGCGGTAGGGTTTGTAGGAGTATTATGGTGTGCGGAGCCACGTCGTAGTAAACGGGTTCGAGTCGACGCCTTAAATATGTGTGGGCAGCTTGGTTTTACGGGAACGAGGCAACATTTTGGGTTCGGGGACCAGTGGAGATATAGTACGTACAAAAAACTGTGGACGTAGGTTCGACCGAAAGGCAAAAATGCATGGGCCCTGCATTTTGATATACCCGGGGCTGCGTGAAATTTGCTACTCTACTCAAAATAGTAAGATACACATGTATTGAACGCATGAGATTTCGAAATCAAGTTATGAATAAATACACACTATAGCATGTAAAGCTTTGAGTCATATATGCATGATGTAGATGTTCTTTTAGTTCTTATAGTTCATCTCATTAAAAATCAATTAGTTTTATAAAAATGTTAAGATTCATGGGGTTGTGCATTGTAAATCATAAAGTAAAAAACAAATAATGGAAATTCATTTAGAAAATAATAATCAATTATGATGAAGAAGATTCTAGAACAAAGGAGAAGTGCTTGTGTTTTGAGGTTTGTGCATTATGCTTAAGTTCAACCATGGAGTCTTCTAAATTGTACATGTGGCAGATCTGGTGGAATGTTGATGATATCCAATGGCCAGTAGTGCTCGGATTTTCCTATCTCTGCACTGTCGGGTTAGCTTCATCCAGCGACCATCTTTCAAAGTTATTGGCACACTATATAGTTCTTGTGCCATAGTTGCATGTTTTGGAAGAAAACAACTAGTGGGTTGTACTATCTATTTAGGAATAGAAGATGTATACATGGAAGTTGTAGGGAAAGAGATGACATGGAGCATCTCAATTCCTATGAGTAGGGATTGGAAAAGAGATGTCATTTGGTTCAAATCATAGGAACTTTTCTATTGAATCTAGAGATGACATGTATCTCAATTCCTATGAGGAGGGATTAGAAAAGAGATGTAATTTGGTTCATATCATAGGAACTTTTCTATTGAATATACGCTAATGTTTATTTTCCTTTGAAATTAAGGGAGTATAGGAATCCATTCATATCAACCAAGTGGATCTAAAGCTATTGAAATGCTATCATGTTTATTTCCTTTGAAATGTGGAGTATATGAATCTATTCCTATGAACCAATTGGCTCTAAAGGAAAAAATCCTATAAAAATCATATCATATAGAGTTCCTATAATATTCCTCGACACTAAAGGATGCTTGAAATTGCTGCGGGTGATACGATGGTCTTTCTTTGTAGACTCCTCAGCCATCTTTATAGTTACCTCTCAAAGTTGAATGAAATGATATATATACAGGGTATTATACATGTGCAATTTGGTACACGAAAACTCGGTAAAAGTTTGCGAGGTTCGAATTTTCAATAAAGCTATATGCGCTGCATTTCGGAACGGAGGGAGCATACGGCAGTTGCTAACACTCACGTGGAAGATTTGTTCGTAGGAGGAGTGGCTGTTCTGTTATATGACATGGCAAAACTGACACTGTCGGATGCCGATCTAACGGTTCTTACGGCGTTCGTCAGGAAAAGGCTTGTGGCGAATGTTTTTCGGATAATGATTTACGGACACATGCATTGCATTGATACGTGCCCCCCTCTCTCTCACGCACACGCACCCTCACGAGTCACGACTCTCCCGAGTCCTCTCGCAGACTCGCACGTCGCACCCACCGTCTATTTGCAGGTAGACGTCACGCCCATATGTGCTCTTCACACCCTACCCTCCGAACTTCTAGAAAACAAAAGACGGCGCGCACATTTTATTTTAGCTCACACGTCACACACTTATACTATTACTCTTGCGGCGAACGTTCTTTGGGCATAGTATATTGTACTCTCATGAAGAGAAGCGGTGCACGCACGCACTAGTTCTCTCACACCCTCTCGCGGGTACACGTAGGAGCGCATTTTTTTGAAGCTATTTCAACAAAATCACTCCACTATATATAAAAGCAGGAGCCTTAGCGCTTGCTTTACTAGGGTTCCTCTCGTTCACTCTCTCATGCTCTCCAGATCTAAGCAAGACATAGGTGGCCACACTCTCTCTCAGCTCACGACTGGTCACAAATCCGGCCGGACAACCTCGACCGGGGCAGGGGTGTAGGTGCATCGTTCACACTGTCGTCGGCGGCGAGGGAGGAGACCAACGGCTTCCCGCGCGTCCCGATCGGCGGCCGTGCCGGTCTCCTCGAGAGAGCGCCGGCTCGGGAGGGCCTCCGACCCCTTCTTCCTCCCTGCGGTATTGTGGCCAAGATGCGGCCTCCCGACACCGTCTTTGCCACATGCCGACAACCCTCAGGTATATATTCCTTCGAAACCTGCCTTGCTCTACTGCCCCAGCTCCCTTCATGTGGATCCTTTTCTACTTCCGTCTGCTGTTCCAAAGCCACCTAGACTTCGACTATTATTAGAAGTAAAGCTAGTTCATACAGTCGACTCAAAGCGTTGGTTCAAACAGGGAAGAAAGTGGGATAGCTGTAGCACGAATCTAGGACTTGGTTCTAAGAGGAAATGGGGGAAAGTATTAATATTTGTCACTGTTTAAATAACCGTATTTCGTATTTGCGCAAAAAGGGATGTCTGTCTCCGTATCGTTTCTATCCGCGCAATCAAAAGCACACACCTCAGTTTTAGTACAACTGCGCAAAATGAGATGGCTATCCCTCGTTGCCGTCGTCTAACCTCCCGTCTTCAAGGTATCCCTACATTGGTAGTAACTAAGGTAGAATGACCAACGCAATCTAAAACAAGCTGATTCGTATGTTTTACTTCCTGATTGCAGTGCAGGGACGAGCGAAAACAACTGCATCCTAGTCTGGAATGCACTTTCTACCAGTTCATCCATGGACCGAGGACTAGCTGGCACGGCTGCATGGCGGTTTTTTGGAAAGGTGCGCGGACAAGAGGCATTGTGGTCTGCTTATTTCTGCAAATAGCGGTGCTTAAATTTAGTGGAATGCACAAGAATTTCAGCTGGTCAGTACACTGCATGGTTCAGTTCAGCATTCCAGCTGAGACCACAATTATAACTGGTTATTCTGGAATGAGAGAAACTAACCCTGGATGGTGGCAACAAGAAAAAACCAGAGTGAACTCCAGGAAATTTAAGCCTGCCGGGAGGCCCTTTGCTCAGAGAAGCCTTTTGCTTGTTTTTTCCTTATTTGTAAACCTTCTCACAACTTTGTCTTTTGCTGTGAACTAGTATATGTTTGTTATGTTCTATGAATCCTTGAGATGTATAAAATTGCTTTACTTATGCTTTTCAAGTTTTTATGAAGACGAGTTTAATGTGAGTGTTCCACATGAGCGCTGGACTAGCGTGTGAACGTTTGGAATTTATTACATTGTGGCCTCAATTAACGGCATGAACCACTGTAACAAGATACATAGTTGCTTATATGTCAGACATCAGATTGTTGATTGTTAGCTGGTCGATAGCCTAGTGTTGAAGCGAGTTGAGCCAATGTGCCGTGTTTTGCACAACTGCTTACAAGTGGGGTAGCACCAACAGTGTTTACAAGTACTTATGTATACGTCGGTGCATGGTTCCCGAACAAGTGCTCTATTTCATCAAAACACACACTGCTCGTATGATAAACCGTGACAACTTATGTCTTACCATGCCATATTCATGAAAAAACTAGTGAGGACGCATCTGTTTCGACAACAATTATGATGGTTCTCACATTTTTCAGGGCACACAAAAGTAGCAGCAGTTCCCATAGACGGATTCAAATAGAGTACTAGCCCCAAAGGGGTCGATAACAGGCAAGGTTCGGATAATCGGACACAATCCAAACTACTATTAAACACTAGCTGGGGCAACTATTTCATGCCTCGATCTAATTTGGGCTGGACACAAGACGGACCTTGCCATGAACATCATCGAGGACGTCCCGCAGGAGCTCAATCCTGTGAACCTTCATGAAGACAACCTTGTGGCCTTGCCACTGATAAACTTGTTTGTGGAGGCATGCCACATCATCTTACTGCGTAAGCTTGACAAGAAAAGTATGCCTCACAAACGAAGGAGTAGCTTTGAACTTCTTGTGCTTCAGTACACCCTGGACAACACGCCTGACAACAATGAGCCTGGAATACAACTCTTCATTGGTATAACCGCAAATGGCTTCCAGGATCCAACAACCTAAGAACTCTGTTTTCTCAGTGCGTATATTCAGGTCGTCCGCCTCATAGCGAGTGACATGTACAACCACACAATCCTTGTCTGCATCAGGGCTCTAATTGAAACAGAAACAAATTCTGAATTACTTTTCAGTATAAGAAACACAAGTTATT
>LR880966.1:679224454-679237269 GCA_904067115.1 Aegilops sharonensis
GCCACGGGGGTTGTAACCTCAAACGGGGCGTTGACCATCTCAGTAATGGCCGTGAGCGTATCTGGGGTCGGCTCGGTGGTTTCCTCCATCTTCTTGGAGCTCTCTGTCTCGTGGGGATCAGCCTCCCACGTCTGCTCCAATATCTGCAGATCTTTGCCTGGTTCTCCTTGGTCCATCATGAAACTGACGAATACTAGGAGACCACTGAAAGGAAAACACAATCACAATGACAATGAAACCAAAAAGAGAGTGAGGATCGGTTACTGCTTTGCAAAAGTTCTTTTTTTCTCTGAACGAAAATATACCAACATCACGGATCCGCTTACCTTCCCTTCGTTCGGAGAGAAGAACAGTGGCAGATGCAAGTGTTGCCTTTCTTGAAGGCGATGAGGGAGAAGGGGATTCAGCGAAGAGTGAAATGATGGTTGCTTCGTCCGTCAAACTTAGACTGCGGGGAGGTGGGGTTTTGTGATACGACGGCTCGTTACTGCCGCGCTACGACCGGGGTGACTCTCCGCCTGCATACTGCCTTATAATTTGGTGGATGGCATTTGGGCCCGTGTGCTGCATGGCCCGCATATCGGTGAACAAAAGTATAACGGCATTCAGTAGAGGGAGACGTTTCAATGACCTAGGAGGATCCAGAAGCGGTAGAGTGTCTCCACTGTACTAGTAGTAATTGTTTTTCTGGGTAGCTGTAGAGTGTCTCCACTTACTAGCAGTAATTGTTTCTCTGGGCCCAAGGCAAAACAGCCCATCCACACTAGTAAATAGTAAAATCAATTCAAAAGCCCATATATTTACTGAATGAGAGGTGCTACCCACACCCAGCACACCCCCCCCCCCAAAACCTGGGTGCTCTTCTTCCTCCTTCCTCCCACCCACCTCACGTCAGCTCGCTCCACTCATACCCCAAATTCCTCACCTCACTCCTACAGATAACCCCAGCTCCCCTTCTTCCTCACTCCTACAGAAAACCCCCAGCTCCCCTTCTTCTTCGTTCGCACTACAACTAGGCTCGTCATTCGTTACTCTGCTCAAATCCGTGAGCGCGACGTGATGCCCTCGAGGAAAATGGAGTCGGCTGACCCCAGCGCCAAGAAGATGAGGCTCCTGCCAGCGGTGACGCCTGTTGTAGATCCCGCACCCGGCAGCGCGGGGAGAAGCGGCGACCCCGCCCCCACCGGATCCCAGGAACCCGTAGAATCTCGGGTGGACCGCATCAGCGATCTCCCGGACGCCGTCCTTGGGGAGATCATCTCGCTTCTCCCCACCAAGGATTGCTGCCGCACCCAAGTCCTCTCAATTCGGTGGCGCCCTCTATGGCGCGTCATGCCCCTTAATCTCGACTGTCGTCAGCTATCTATCTTCAATAATTTTGAAATCCCCAGAGCCATCATTTCCTCCCACCAGGGCTCCGTTCAAAGCCTCTACATCCCGTCATGCTACCTGAGCAAGCATACCATGCCCTGCACGGTGGACGCATGGCTGAAATCCCCTGAATTCACAGAACTACAGTTGCTTGAGTTCTACTATTCCCCTGGAAATCACATACCACATACCGAACACCATGAACTTGTGCCCTCAGCACCGATGTCCATCTCGCGGTTTTCCTCCTCTCTCCACACGGCCACCTTTGCGCTGTACTACCTACCAGACAATCTGGTACTAAACCTTCGACTCCCATTTCTCAAGAAACTTTCACTTGTGCGGGTTCGTATACCGGAGGCCTCATTGCACAGCATCATCCACTCCAGTTGCCCTGCGCTGGAGTGCTTGGTGCTTGTTTTCACAGTTAGAATCGGTTGTCTCCAAATAAAGTCGCCTAACCTTGTAAGAATTGGAATTTATTTTGATGGAAGGCAGCTCATCATCCAAGATGCCGCTTCACTTCAAAGGTTGATCCTTGATTCTAGTTATTCACCGTTGCAAATAACCGTCCTCTCCGCGCCTAAATTGGAGACCTTGGGTGTAATACATGATCTCTGTGCTCATTTAAATATGGCGTTTGGCTCCAAAGTTCTTCAGGTACTTTATATTATCATCTACACTTGTAACCATAAGCTGCATTTTAAATTTCTGCACATAATTTATATATCATCTTGGAGTACACATTTTGTACTAATATTATGTTCTATGCTCAACGAAGAGTTTCTCCATGGATGGCCTATCAATGGTGTTGGATTCTGTCAAGATCTTATATATCCAAATGAATAGTTTTGATCTGAACAAGATTATTGGCTTGCTGCAATGCTTTCCATGTCTGGAGAAGTTGTATATAAAGGTGATAATTTCACGCACATTGGAGGCCCGCATATAGTGTACTAGAATTAACCGTTCAGCTGTTGCTCTTTCGACACTCTTCTTTTAGACCTTAACTGTTTTCAATCTTCATGTATATTTAGGCAACAGGATGGGGTAAGAAAGTTATAACCAATCGGTGGATACGTAAGCATCGGGATTTTCTCACTTCTCATGAGATTTGATTGAAGACAATAACGCTAGAACGATATGTAGCCAACCGTGCAAACACAAGATTTGTCACATTCTTCCTGCTGAATGCGAGGTTACTATTGTCCATCAGGCTTAAGTTTATCAGCAGCATGGTTTTGACGGATGGGTATGTCGAAGAGCAAAAAAGGGAGTTTCAGGTGGGCAAAAGAGCTTTTGAACATACCGGTCTTCTATTTACAACATATTGTGGTCATAATCCAGTAAATTTTACGACCCAGGATGTTCATTCTATGGACCTGACCGATCCATTTGACTGTGATTGCCGAAAATAGTGCTGGAGTTAGATGTTGTTGCCCTTTTCAATCTGGGTTTTTTTGTAAACCTGATGAACAATTAACCCACGTGCTTTTGTACATTATGTAAGCTGGGGTTAGATGTTCCTGCCCTTTTCAACTCGGATGTGACTGTCATATTTTCTTTGAAACAAGGCAAATGGCATGCCATTCGTTTAATTTATAGTGAAATGTTGTAACAAATCCCAACCAAGGGAAATAACATCACTCTCGCCGGCTGCTTGAGCTCACTGTGCATTATAGAAGCCAAGTGATTAGCCCCCACCAGCACCCACAAACTTATTTCGAACTAGCACATCAAACGGGCTGTAAATTTTCATAGGAAAGGCTGCATGACCGTGACAGATTTGGATTCTGACAGTTGGTACTCGCGAGGAAATAGCCTATCCATGGTGGTGTCGACTTACTAGCTAGTCAACAAACGATTCTGCCTACCAGCCGTTGGATTGACATCCAACATCTGTCGTGTATCTTCTATCTCTTGTCTTCTTATTCTTCCTCCAGCCGCCCAAACCAAACCACCCCGTCGGCTCCGCCTGCTCCCGCCTCCCATGGCTGGCCGCGCCTGCGCCGCCCTACCGTACGTACCCTCCAACGTTGGCCAGTCCCTCCCTCTATTCCCCCATACGTCCTATTATTCTCCGGTGACGTCAGCCCCAACACGCACCCGCGCCCGAACCAGTCAACCCTCGTACTCCCCTCCGCCTGCGACTGGACCGGCGCATGTTCAATGGCTCCTATTCGTTCTGTCCGAGGCCTCGCCGTCGTCCTCCGCCTTGCGGCCTTGGTTCGCTCGCCGTGCGCGGTGCGCCGCCCTCTTGCGTTGTCAACGTCGTCAACAACCAAGAGGAATAAGGAGATGACTGTACGTGGAGAGGATGACAGTATGGACCCACCAGCGTCATGGCAGCACGCAAGCAAGTGCCTCTATAGAACAAGCCCAAAAATATGGTTCCTCCTAATGGTGGGACATCTGGGGCTCACGCCATTGTCAACGTAGTCAATAAACGAGAGAATTACACTACGAGCGGCTGACACCAGGGACCCAGCAAGTCGCGCAGTTTTTCTTGAGGAACAAGCAGTTGTTATTTATACTAGTTTTAGCGACGGATCAGGGTAACAACGGGGCTGTGCGGGGGCTGTGGCCCATCTAGCCAGTGTTTTATTTATGTTTACCACATCATGAGCCCAGTTGTGTTTTTTTCTTGCTGAAAATGGCTAGCCCAGTTCTATTTTTTAAAGAAATACCTAAATAAGGCCTACTTGCTCTATCGGCCCTGCTGGGCTGCAAATCTTTCAAGACGAGGAGAGTTTCATTCGGTTTGCCCAGAAATGGGTTGTACATTTTTAAAACACATCAAACCGGGAATTAGTTTCAATTGTTTTTTCATTACAAGATCTTAAATTCCATTGATTTTATGCGTGGAAAATTATTTGGATTTTATATTTATATAAATTATTTTTCAAAATAGTTTGAATGTGAATCAATATTTCTGGATTAAAAACAGTTGACCAGACTGAAATATGCAAAATTTCGTATACTTTTTAACCGTGGCCACAATATGCGGTGTAATGCTAACCAAAAGAAGATGGGCTCCAAAAAAATTCTTAAGAATTAGCAAATGGGCTGTACATTATTAGAAATAACGGCAGATGGGCTGTATGTTGTTTTCCACAGATTTGAGGCTGACTTGTGCGCCTACTATAGGTTGACGCGTATGCTTTCATAAAAAAAAGGTTGACGCACACGCAACGCCCTGTCAACTTAGTGAACACACGAGAGCAGTGACTGTTGGATGTCCATCCAACGGCTGTCGTGCTTCTTCAATCTCTGCTCTTCATGCTCCAGCCGCTCAAACAAGCGCCGGCAGGACTGCCTGCTCCCTCCTCCCGCGACCGGCTATGCTGCTGCGCAGGCCTCACGGCCCCACCGTACTCCCATCGCTGGCCTAGCCATCCCTCTACTCACCCACACATGCTGTTATTCTCCGGCGACGGCAGACGAACCAGTAAACCCTCGTACTCCTCCGCGTGGGAAACAACTGCCGAGTATTCCCTGGATCCGTGTCGTTCCCTTCCTAGGCCTCACCGTCGTCCACCGCCCTGGTGCTCTCGGCGCGGCCTGGTCAACGTGGTCAATGAACGACATCCATCGGAAGTGGACTGTACATGGAGAGGCTGACAGCTAGGTCCACGGCCGCACGCAAGGAAATGCCTCCTTATTAGGCGCAAAATAATGATTCCTCCACCTGACAGCTAGGACCCACAGGAAGGGCCTCTGTATTTTGCGAAAAAAACGTTCCCCCCGCTGACAGGTCGGACCCACCAGCTATATCTTCGCACGCAAGGAAGTGCCTCCTTATTACGCCAAAAAACTGAATACCCCCTGCTAGCTGGGACCCACCATATTGTTGCGCTGACTTGTGGGCCTACTAAGTTGACGGGGCCGGAGGGCTTTGTCAACTTAGTCAATACTCCAGTGACCGTATGATGTCCCTCCAACGACCATAGTGCTTCTTCAACCTCTGGTCTTCTTGCTCCAGCCGCCCAAAGCAGCGCCGGTCGTGCCGCATGCTCCTGCCTCCCGTGGCCGGCTCTGCTGCCGCCGAGGCCTCACCGCCCCCTACTATTCCCACCGCTGGCCAGGCCCTGCGGTGACGGCAGCCTCACACTGCAGCCGAACCAGTGAACCCTCGTACTCCTCTCCACGGCCGCGTCTTCCTCGGCTCCGCGTCGTCCCCTTCCTAGGCCTCACCTTCATCCACCGCCGTGGTGTTCTCCGCACAACGTGGTCAACGTGGTCAAGGAACGACTTCCGTCGGAAGAGTACTGTACGTGGAGAGGCTGACAGCTGGGTCCACGGCCACAGCCCAGTTTTTTGTGATTTGCCAAGTAAGTCGCTTTGTCAGGCCTGTTGGGCTGCAAATCTTTCAAGACGAGGAGAGCTTTCATTCGGCTGGCCGAGAAAATGGCCCATCAGTAATGAGAAATTGGCTGTACATTTTCAAAACACATCAAACCGACAATTAGTTTCAAATATCTTTTTTTTCATTTCGAGATTTTAAATTACGTTAATTTTTATGCGTGGAGAATTTGTTGGATTTTATATTGATAAACATTTATTTTTAAAATCAGTTTGAATGTGAGTCGAAATTTCGGGATTAAAAACAGTTCGGACCACACCCAATTATGCAAAATTTCGTATAATTTTTTAACCATGGCCACAATATGGGCTGTAATGCTAACAAAAAGAATATGGGCTCCAGAGAAAAACCTTAAGAATTAGCAAATGGGCTGTAAATTATTAGAAATAATGGCAGATGGGTTGTATGCTGTTTTCCACAGATTCGAGGCTTTCCTAAAAAAAGGTTGACGCACAAGTAGTGACTGTTGGATGTCCATCCAATGGCCGTCGTGCTTCTTAAATCTCTGCTCTTCCTGCTCCAGCCGCTCAAACAAGCGTCGGCGGGACTGCCTGCTCCCTCCTCCCTGCGGCCGGCTGTGCTTCCGCGCAGGCCTCGCCGCCCCACCGTACTCCCATCGCTGGCCTAGCCATCCCTCTACTCACCCACACCTGCTGTTATTCTCCGGCGACGGCTGACGAACCAGTAAACCTCATACAGTCGTTCTCCCCTCCGCGTGGGAAACAACTGTCGAGTCTTCCCTGCCTCTGTGTCGTCCTCTTCTTAGGCCTCGCCGTCATCCACCGCCGTGGTGCTCTCGGCGCGGCATGGTCAATGTGGTCAATGACCGACTTCCATCAGAAGAGTACTATGCGTGGAGACGCTGACAGCTGGGTCCACGGCCACAGCAAGGAAGTGCCTCCTTATTACGCGCAAAATAATTATTCCTCCACCTGACAGCGGGGACCCACCAGACGGGCCACCGTATTTCATGAAAAAAATGTTTCCCCCTTGACTACTGGGACCCACCAGCTACACCTTCGCACGCAAGGAAGTGCGTCCGGGCAAAAAAAACAAAACGATTCGCCCCCCTGACTGCTAGGACCCACCAGCTACATCTTCGCACACAAGGAAGTGCGTCCAGGCAAAAAAAACGATTCGTCCCCCTGACTGCTGGGACCCACCAGCTACATCTTCACACGCAAGGAAGTGCCTGACAGTCGGGACCCACCTGGTCGAAGCGTACGTAGCATTGTCATTCTGGTCGCGAACGTACATACTGGTCGTTGTAGAGGCGCGCACGTGTCGTAGTAGAGGCGCGCACGTAGAATGTACACGTACGTACAGCGGCCGGGGTGCAAGAAAGAAAATACGGCCACATATGTGTACATATAGGCGGGGTCTCGAACGCCTACTCGCGCATACGTACGGCCAGGGCTCGTGTACATGGCTGGGTCGGAACGGAGAAACAGCGTCGTTGTCGTGTTCATGGGGAGGCAACGGAGTGCGTCGTGTTCATCTGGAGGCAACGGAATGCGTCGTGTTCATCGGAAGGCAACGGAACGCGTGGGAGCCAACCGGCTGGGTCGGAACGGAATGCGTGGGCGTGTTCATCGGGTGGGCTTGGACGGAACAGGCGATGGAAACAAGGCCTGGCGTACCGCACAACGAAGGAAACGTACTTCCTACGTTCGGAACGAGGTCCTGTTGATCGGGAGGGGTGTGGCGTACCGCAAAACGGAGGAAGCGGACCTCCTACGGTCGAAACGGGGGTCATGTTGATCGGGAGGGGTGTGGCATACCGCAAAACGGAGGAAACGGAACTCCTACGGTCGAAACAGGGGTGGAGGGGTGTGGCGTACCACAAAACGGAAGAAACGGACTTGTGTTGGAGTGCTACGGTCGAAACGGGGGTCCTGTTCATCGGGAGGGGTGTTGCGTACCGCAAAACAGGACTCCACGGGATACTGTTCATCTCCACCGTCGACCTCCTCCAGCCTCCATGGGCTATCGTCGACCTCCTCCAGCCTCCACGGGCTCCTGTTCATCCAGCCCCCACTGCACGCTACTCCACCGGCTACTGTTCAACCACCCCTCCACCGTCTACTTTTCATCCAGCCCTCCACCCCACGGGGTCCTATTCAACAGACCCTCCACGGGCACCCCTCCACCGTCTACTTTTCATCCAGCCCTCCACCACACCACGGGGTCCTGTTCATCCAGAGGCAACACCATCACTCACTGTTCATCTATCCCCCCCCCACCCCCCCCCCCCGGGGCCCGTTCCCCACGAGGCCACACCCCCCCTGCCGTTTCAGCCCGCCCCCCCCCCCCCCCCCCCCGGGGTCCTGTTCATCCAGAGGCAACACCATCACTCACTGTTCATCTATCCCCCCCCCACCCCCCCCCCCCGGGGCCCGTTCCCCACGAGGCCACACCCCCCCTGCCGTTTCAGCCCGCCCCCCCCCCCCCCCCCCCCGGGGTCCTGTTCATCCAGAGGCAACACCATCACTCACTGTTCATCTATCCCCCCCCCACCCCCCCCCCCCGGGGCCCGTTCCCCACGAGGCCACACCCCCCCTGCCGTTTCAGCCCGCCCCCCCCCCCCCCCCCCCCGGGGTCCTGTTCATCCAGAGGCAACACCATCACTCACTGTTCATCTATCCCCCCCCCACCCCCCCCCCCCGGGGCCCGTTCCCCACGAGGCCACACCCCCCCTGCCGTTTCAGCCCGCCCCCCCCCCCCCCCCCCCCGGGGTCCTGTTCATCCAGAGGCAACACCATCACTCACTGTTCATCTATCCCCCCCCCACCCCCCCCCCCCGGGGCCCGTTCCCCACGAGGCCACACCCCCCCTGCCGTTTCAGCCCGCCCCCCCCCCCCCCCCCCCCGGGGTCCTGTTCATCCAGAGGCAACACCATCACTCACTGTTCATCTATCCCCCCCCCACCCCCCCCCCCCGGGGCCCGTTCCCCACGAGGCCACACCCCCCCTGCCGTTTCAGCCCGCCCCCCCCCCCCCCCCCCCCGGGGTCCTGTTCATCCAGAGGCAACACCATCACTCACTGTTCATCTATCCCCCCCCCACCCCCCCCCCCCGGGGCCCGTTCCCCACGAGGCCACACCCCCCCTGCCGTTTCAGCCCGCCCCCCCCCCCCCCCCCGCAACACTCACTGTTCATCCTAGAGGCAGCATCGATCGACTTCAATTAGCAGCAGTAGCGAAGGAATCGCTCGATCGGGTTCAGTTAACAGCCATCGATCGAACGCTCGGGTTCAGCAATGCGTAGCCTGCAGTGCAATCGCTCGGGTTCAGTTAGAGCCCAACGCCTCGCTCGGGTTCAGTTAGAGCCAACGCCTCGCACACATGCCTCGGCCCCCTACCTCCCACCGTAACCGGGAACTCCCCGAAATTGTCCTCCCCATCGCTTCTACCACGGTTTTTTCCGTCATGGACGGTCCAAAGAATGTCATGCAGCTGCGTCTCCGGCCCGCCCAGGACGAAAAGCCCATTTTCTATCATGATTTTTTTTTCATAGAAGTAGGAGCCCACCACATCTATGATGGTACCAGGTTTTGTCACAATTATCGTCATAGAAGTGTCATATGTATGACAGAAAAAAATTGGTTTGGCCCAAAATGTCACGGATGTGTCTTTTTTTGTAGTGATAGTTCATGCTAACTTACATCCAATTGGATATATATATATATATATATATATATATATATATATATATATATCTATATATCTATCTATCAGGATCTTTCCACCACACTGTGCTTGCCAAAGGATAAAATGTAAAAGGGAAATGTGAAAATCACCAGGACTCTTGCGTGAGGGTAAGAGATAAAACTAAAAGATAGGCCCTTCGCAGAGGGAAGCAGAGGTTGGCATGAGCTTTTAGGATTGGATGCACAAAATCTTAATGCGAAATAATGTCACTTTATATTGCCACTTGTGATGTGGACCTTTATTATGCAGTCCATCGCTTTTATTACTTCCACATCACAAGATCGTATAAAGCTTATTTTCTCCCACACTAATAAGTCATACATATTTAGAGAGCAATTTTTATTGCTTGCACCGATGATAACTTACTTGAAGGATCATACTCAATCCATAGGTAGATATGGTGGACTCTCATGGCAAAACTGGGTTTAAGGGTATTTGGAAGCACAAGTAGTATCTCTACTTGGTGCTAAGAATTGGCTAGCATGAGTGAGGGAGTCCTGGATTAGGGGGTCCTCGGACAGCCGGACTATATACTTTGGCCGGACTGTTGGACTATGAAGATACAAGATTGAAGACTTTGTCCCATGTCCGGATGGGACTCTCCTTTGTGTGGAAGGCAAGCTTGAAAATTCGGATATGTAGATCTTCTCCCTTCTAACCGACTCTGTGTAACCCTAGCCCCTTCCGTGTCTATATAAATCGGAGGGTTTAGTCCGTAGGACAACAACAATCATAATCATAGGCTAGCTTGTAGGGTTTAGCCTCTACGATCTCGTGGTAGATCAACTCTTGTAATACTTATATCATCAAGATCAATCAAGCAGGAAGTAGGGTATTAACTCCATCGAGAGGGCCCGAACCTGTGTAAACATTATGTCCCCTGCCTCCAGTTACCATCCGCCTTAGACGCACAGTTCGGGACCCCCTACCCGAGATCCGCCGGTTTTGACACCGACATTGGTGCTTTCATTGAGAGTTCCACTGTGCCGTCATGATAAAGGCTTGGTGGCTCCTTCGATCATCGGCAACGATGCGATCCAGGGTGAGGTTTTTCTCCCCGGACAGATCTTTGTATTCGGCGGCTTCGTACTGCGGGCCAACTCGCTTGGCCATCTAGAGCAGATCGAGAGCTACGAACCTGGCCATCAGGTCAGGTTTGGAAACTTAAACTATACCGCTGACATCTGCGGATACTTGATCTTCGATGGATTCGAGCCCATGTCAGGTGCGCCGCACAGTCACGACGAGCATGACTTAGCTCTGCCGTCGGACGGTGTTCGGGAGATCACACCTGTGGCTACTCCGGCCCTCAATCCGGAGCAGATTGCGCCATCCGATGACGGGTGGATGGACCCCGCCACGGAGGCCACACACTCAGGAGCGATAGAGCCGAATACTGACTTCACCTCCTACGAGACCTGCGTTGCCGGACCCTTGGATTAGTCCCCGGCCACGGGCTCCAAACCGCCTGCGTCCGTGCCTATCGAATCTGATTGGGCGCCGATCATGGAGTTTTCCTCCGCGGATATCTTTCAGCATGTCCGGCTCGAGTGGGAAGCGGAAGACGAAGAAATTCGTTCCCCACCCACCACCCACTTAATAGCCACTGTCGACGACTTAACCGACATGCTCGATTTCTGCTCCGAAGACATGGACGGTATGGATGACGATGCAGGAGAAGAACAGGAACCACCGCCCACAGGGCGCTGGACTGCCACCTCATCATATGATATATACATGGTGGACACCCCTAAAGAAAGCGATGGCAATAAGGCGACGGAGGATAATCCCCTCGAGAAGCAATCTAAGCATCGGCGTCAACGACGCCGCTCTAAGCCCCGCCATAGCAAAAGCGGCGATACCGGCACAAGAGACAATAACGCTGCAAATAGTGCCGAAGACGAAGACAATCCCCTCCAGCCAGGTTTCGAGTGGGAGGATGGGCAAGCTAGCCCTAAGGAACAGGCAGCAGATAGAGAATCAGAGGATGACAATCACATGCCTCTCTCCGAAGATGAGGTGAGCCTCCGCGACGAAGAATTTATCGTGCCTGAGGATCCCGTCGAACAGGAGCGCTTCAAGCGCCGGCTTATAGCCACAGCAAAAAGCCTGAAGAAAAAGCAACAACAGCTTCAAGCTGACCAAGATCTGCTAGCGGATAGATGGACAGAGGTCATGGCGGCCGAGGAATACGAACTCGAGCGCCCAACCAAAAGTTACCCAAAGCGTAGGTTGCTACCCCAACTCAAGGAGGAAGCATTAAAACCTACGCTTCCAGCGTATGATGCGGCTGACTGGCCACCTCGTGGCCGAGACAAAGCGGCATATCAGGCCAAAGTCCAGCCCGCACCCCGTCGCCAGTTAAACAAAAATACCAAGGCCCGGGGTAACACGCAGGACCTGCAACACGTATTGGAAAACAAAGCAGGACATGCAAGATCGATCTATGGATCACGGGGGCATGCCCCAACGCGTGACGTCGACCGTCACGCCAGATATACTAAAAGAAAATACGACAGGGCCGAATACAACAGACAAGACTCGTATGAACTACGTCACGGCATAGCCCGACACAGAGGCACAACACACCCCCTATGCTTCACTGACGAAGTAATGGATCACGAATTCCCAGAATGTTTCAAACCCGTGAACATTTAATCATATGATGGTACAACAGACCCCGCGGTATGGATTGAAGATTTCCTCCTCCACATCCACATGGCCCGCGGTGACGATCTACATGCCATCAAGTACCTCCCACTAAAACTCAAAGGGCCGGAAAACTCCATTGGCAGTTGGGAGAATTTGGAAGACGCATTCCTTGACAACTTCCAGGGCACTTACGTGCGACCACCGGATGCCGATGACTTGAGTCACATAACCCAACAGTCGGGGGAATCAGCCAGGAAATTCTGGACTCGGTTCCTAACTAAAAAGAACCAAATTGTCGACTGTCCGGATGCCGAGGCCTTAGCGGCATTTAAGCATAACATCCGCGACGAGTGGCTCGCGCGACACCTCGGCCAAGAGAAGCCGAAGTCCATGGCAGCCCTCATGACACTCATGACCCGCTTTTGTGTGGGCGAGGACAGCTGGCTGGCTCGCAGCAACAACACATCAAGAAACCCTGGCAATTCAGATGCCAAAGATAGCAACGGCAGGTCGCGTCGCAACAAACACAAGCGCCGCAACAACGGCGACAACGCCGAAGACACGACAGTTAATGCCGGATTTAGTGGCTCTAAATCCGGTCAGCGGAAAAAGCCGTTCAAAAGAAGCAATCCGGGCCCGTCCAGTTTGGACCGCATACTCGATCGCTCGTGTCAAATTCACGGCACCCCCGATAAACCAGCCAACCACACCAACAGAGAATGC
>LR880966.1:679237674-679262460 GCA_904067115.1 Aegilops sharonensis
GGGGAATCAGCCAGGAAATTCTGGACTCGGTTCCTAACTAAAAAGAACCAAATTGTCGACTGTCCGGATGCCGAGGCCTTAGCGGCATTTAAGCATAACATCCGCGACGAGTGGCTCGCGCGACACCTCGGCCAAGAGAAGCCGAAGTCCATGGCAGCCCTCATGACACTCATGACCCGCTTTTGTGTGGGCGAGGACAGCTGGCTGGCTCGCAGCAACAACACATCAAGAAACCCTGGCAATTCAGATGCCAAAGATAGCAACGGCAGGTCGCGTCGCAACAAACACAAGCGCCGCAACAACGGCGACAACGCCGAAGACACGACAGTTAATGCCGGATTTAGTGGCTCTAAATCCGGTCAGCGGAAAAAGCCGTTCAAAAGAAGCAATCCGGGCCCGTCCAGTTTGGACCGCATACTCGATCGCTCGTGTCAAATTCACGGCACCCCCGATAAACCAGCCAACCACACCAACAGAGAATGCTGGGTGTTCAAATAAGCCGGCAAGTTGAATGCGGAAAACAAGGAAAAGGGGCTGCATAGTGACGACGACGAGGAGCCCCGACCGCCGAACACAGGAGGACAAAAGAAATTTCCTCCCCAAGTGAAAACGGTGAACATGATATACGCAACCCATATTCCCAAGCGGGAACGGAAGCGTGCACTAAGGGACGTCTATGCGATGGATCCAGTTGCCCCAAAGTTCAACCCATGGTCTTCTTGTCCGATCACAATCGATTGCAGGGACCACCCCACCAGTATCCGTCATGGCGGTTCTGCCGCATTGGTCCTTGACCCCATCATTGACGAATTTCACCTCACTCGAGTCCTTACGGATGGTGGCAGTAGCCTGAACCTGCTCTATCAGGATACAGTGTGCAAAATGGGTATAGACCCCTCGAGGATGAAACCCACAAAAACCACCTTTAAAGGTGTCATACCTGGTGTAGAGGCCTGTTGCACGGTGTCGGTGTCAAAACCGGCGGATCTCGGGTAGGGGGTCCCGAACTGTGAGTCTAGGTGGATGGTAACAGGAGACAAGGGACACGATGTTTTTACCCAGGTTCGGGCCCTCTCGATGGAGGTAATACCCTACTCCTGCTTGATTAATATTGATGATATGGGTAGTACAAGAGTAGATCTACCATGAGATAGAGGAGGCTAAACCCTAGAAGCTAGCCTATGGTATGATTCTTGTTCGTCCTACGGACTAAAACCCTCCGGTTTATATAGACACCGGATATGTTAGGGTTACAGAGAGTCGGTTACAATGGTAGGAGATCTACATATCCGTATCACCAAGCTTGCCTTCCACGCCAAGGAAAGTCCCATCCGGACACGGGACGAAGCCTTCAATCTTGTATCTTCATAGTCTTGGAGTACGTCCGTGATGATAGTTCGGCTATCCGGACACCCCCTAGTCCAGGACTCCCTTAGTAGCCCCTGAACCAGGCTTCAATGACGACGAGTCCGGTGTGCATATTGTCTTCGGCATTGCAAGGCGGGTTCCTCCTCCGAATACCTCATAGAAGGTTTTGAACACAAGGATAGTGTCCGGCTCTGCAAAACAAGTTCCACATACCACCGTAGAGAGAATAACTTTTGCACAGATCCGCTGACGTATTCCGCGGCGTGACATCATACTGCGGCCAGGTCTTTATATGAATTGTTTTTTACTGTTCCACCTCAGCGCGTTCAGCGAGGCGGTTTCCTTGGCAGGTCTTATCAAAGCATAGATCGTGCCCCCTTATTCCGGGATTCTCATCAATACAGACGTGGGTAACCCATCCGCGACATTGATTACGGCGCTTGGGAGATAAGCGAGTTTTACTAGGCTGGTGGGGGACGCATAACTTCGTCCGTCCATATAAGGGGATAAGGATCCACCTTTTCACCTACGCCTTCTTCCTCCTTTGCTCATCCATTTCCGCGTACTCGAGCTCCAGCGCCCAAGTCCGCACATCCCACCTCAACCTTCTCCAACCATGTCAGGAGCGGGAGGCAGGTGGATGGCCTCCTCCGTCACGGAGGGGCACATCACAAGACTGCGGGAGGCCGGATATTTGTCCGGCGATATCGCGTACAGGCTGCCCGACGCGGGGCAGCTCATTCCAACCCCCAAGCCCCATGAGAGGGTGGTGTTTCTCCCCCACTTCCTCCGCGGACTAGGTTTTCCACTTCACCCATTTGTCCAGGGGCTCATGTTCTACTACGGCCTAGACTTCCACGACATGGCCCCGAATTTCATCCTCAACAGCTCGGCGTTTATCGTCGCGTGCGAGGACTTCCTCTGCATCCAGCCCCACTTCGGCCTATGGCTGAAGATCTTCAATGTCAGGCCGAAGGTAGTGGGCGGTCGTCAAGCGGAGTGCGGAGGCGCCATGGTTGGCAAGATGGCAAAAGTCCTATGGCTCGAGGGCTCCTTTGTGGAGACAATAAAGGGGTGGCAATCGGGGTGGTTCTACATCACCGAGCCACGCGACCCCGAATGGGTGGTGGCCCCCGAATTCAGATATGGCTTCCCCACACGGCTCTCGTCATGGAAGGAGACGGGCCTGACATGGGGGAATTCGGACGAGACATCCGGACTCCAAACATGTGTCCGACACCTGGTGGACAAGAATCTCGGGCTTGTCAACGTAATCCAGGTGATGCTCATCCGCCGGATTCTCCCATGCCAACAACGGGCCTTCAAATTGTGGGAGTTCGATCCGGCACAACACTCGACTCTAAAAAGGCTCTTCGACACTACGTACGAAGATGCTTGGAAGGTGCTGTTCAAGGGCGCCGAGGCTCCCTCATCCGCTACTGAAGATCGCAGATACAGCTCGCAACGTCAAGCCGGCGAGGTAAGTTATTTTACCCTTTACGGGACTCTTTTTTCATAGATTGACTCTATGTGGGATCTAAAACTCCCTAATCTTTGACAGGACTGGCTGAAGACGTCCGGACAGATTAACTCTCCGGCTCCTTTGCCGGAAGACCCAGCGGACGCCCGATTGACGGGGCTGCTGGCTCCGGTACCCCATGTGGTGCCGGAGAAGAAGGCCAAGAAGGAGGCCAGGGGAACTCGAAGGAGCTCCCGACGCCAGGTGCTGTCAGGTTCTGAAGCAGAATCTTCTCCTGCGGACGAGGAGGAGGAAAAAGAAGCTTCTCCCCCAGCGGGGGAGGAGAGGAAAAGGAAGGCCGCCCCAACTGGGGAGGCCGAAGGGTCCAAGAAGGGAAGAACCCTTCCTCCGGACTTCTCCACCAACATCGACAACGACGAGGAGGATTGGCCAACAAGGGCCAAGCCCCTGGCGAGATCGTAAGTGTCCGGATACCCATGGTTTTTTTATCATTGCATAGTGTTCTCTAATGCCGAACAATCATGCAGCCCGCCCAAGGGCGAGTTCGCCACTTCGTCGAGCGGGTCCCTGAGTTCGTCGGAAATGGAGAGTACTTCACTTCCGACCGCCTCCTCACCTCACGCTGCGGACGACGCCGCGGTGGGGCCCCAAGGGGGGCTTGGTCAAGAGGAGGTAGCGCAGGAGGCGCCGCAAGGCAACCTCCCGGACTCCAGGCGCGTGGGGGGCAAGACCCCCAGGGGCTCTAAGCCCGACCCTTGTCAGTACTCCATGCCGGAACCTTCAGCGATTCCGGAGTCCGGCAAGCGGTCCCTTCGTAAGAAGGGTAAGACGCTGGTGTCCTCCGTCCAACCGGAGGCACCAGATAGCTTACTGGAGGCGCTTAACAGCGCCTCCATCAAGGAGGAGCATCGCACTGTTATGAGTGCGGTGATCCGGACAGTTCAGTCCGCCAAGAGCGGGCTGACTGAAGCCTGTACCAGCCTTCTAACAGGCTTTGAGGTAAGTTTAGAATATGTAAAAAATATTACCGCATAGACAGTAGCCCCTGATGCTTAGTTTGGTGTTCGGAAAGAAAAGCCGGACTAAGGATCTAAAAAGATATACGCAGGAGTCTAGCATAAGTATGTCAATATGGGAATGCTGGCTACGCTGCTGACCTCTGTCGCACTGACTGCGAAGGTCGATGCATTGAAGCAAAGCCTCGAGCGGTCCGAGAACGAGCTCGGCCTTGCCAAGAAGCAGCTCGAGGACAAGGAAGGTAAGTAATACCTTATTAAAGAAATACCTTATAGAAAAGGTTTTGGTTGCAAAAAATAACAGGAATAACTTGGGTACTAGAGGGGCCACGAACGAGGTGGCAACCCTGAAGGAAGCGGTGTCCGAGGCCGAAAACAAAGCGGCCGCGGAGCGCACCGAGCGAGAGAAGGGGAGGCGCAGCTGGCCAAGGTACGGCATGGGCTCCAAGCTCTCGTGGAAAAACACGAGAGTTTGGAGCGTAACTCGGAGACTCGAGAGTCCGAGCTCGCCTCGGCTCTTGAGAGTGCCAAAGCTGCTAAGGCTGAGGCCCAAAAAGCCCTCCAATAAATTGAATCATTAAAGAAGATAGCGGCGCGTAAGGCATTCTTTATGCAAAGCAAGCATGTGAAAGTGAATTACCTATTACTTACCCGGATTCGGAGCTCTCCAGGAGCATTCGCATATTTGCCCCGTAGTGTGTCTGATGCTGCCGCATTCTACCACGCCAAGGAGGGAAGCTCGACGGAAAAGGTGTTCTAGTCTCAGTATGTTGAGGCCGGACATCCGGTGCCCCTGAGCGACCAGCTGAAGCAGCTGGTCGAGCTCCACAAGGTCGCCGAACAGGCCATGAAGGGCCTTATAGTGCGGATGTGGCCATTGGAAGCCATGCCTGGGAGCTACTTCAGCTTAATGCAGCGGCTGGTGGACGCCTGTCCACGGATTGAAGTCATCAAGCGCTCCGTCTGCATTGAAGGTGTCCGTCAGGCCCTTGCCCGTGCTAAAGTGCACTGGGGCAAGCTGGATGCGGAGAAGCTTGTGACGGACGGGCCACCGAAGGGCAAGGAGCATCGCACGCCCGAAATGTACTTTGAGGGCCTCCTGAAGGGTGCCCGCCGAATAGCGGATGAGTGCTCCAAAGATGTAATTTTTGAATAGACTCGCATTTCTTATCCTGTACGCTGAAAACTTGTTCATATGCGCTAAGCAACGCTTGTTAATTTAAAATATTACCTTCTGTGCGGCTGTTTATCAAATTTGAGAGATGGCAAGTCGTTGGCTTCAGCCCCCATGCCACGAGTGCTGGGGTGTTTGGGATAAACTTGAGCACTCTTGTTCCCATTCTTGGGTCCATCTAGGGAGGCGCTCAACGCAACGAACAAGGCAACCGAACTTATAATGCTTGAACACTCTCACTTAGCCATAGAATTCTATAATTTTAAATTTCGGCGGAGCCCCTAGTATTCGGAAGACCGAGTTCGGGGCGCTATCCACGCCTTGGCCGGACAACTCCGGTTCCTCGCTCTAAGCGGCATAAGTCTTTAGGGACCCGAAAAAAACCTCTCGAACAGCGACCGGCTCTCACCCTATCATGACGGTCAGTTTTAGCTTTCTCCACTGAAGTGCTCGACCCAGCTCAACTGGGGCACAATCGCAGTGGTTCTCCCGGTGCTACCTTAGCAGATATAATGGAACGTAAGGTACCAAAACACAGGAGCCGGGCAAACCCAACTATTGACCCAAGACATGATTCGGAGCCGATTCATATAATGCTATAAGTTCGGGGTGCCGCACTTGTGAAAGTGTTCGGACTTATCACACCATAATTTTGGGGTACTTAAGCCCCTGGTGTATTGGCCGTACCAAAGTGTACGGGTGCAACATGTCATAAAATGAACATATATATAGATAAAGAAAAGAGTGCAATAATAGGCAAAAGCTATGTATTGTTTATTCAAAAAGGTACTGCAATGAAAGCAGAATGATACAAATAGTGCGATAAGCAAGGGATGGGACTATCTAACATGTCCCCCTCCAGGGGTAAGCTGCGGGATGGTATGTAAAACAGGTATAATGCTCGTAATAGAGACCACCTGAACATTCGACGTAGCTTTCTGCTTCCCTGGCTGTTGCATCGTGAGTTTGGTGATTCTAGTGCCGGACAGGACTTCTGAAAGACGGAGTCCTGAAAGTAAGAAAAAGGAAGAAAAAGGAAAAAGGAAAAGAATGACACAATCGGGAGCCCCTGGTGCGGTTGAGCCGCATTCCAGGCGTGCCGTGGTCGTGCCCCTCCCCTTATGCCCATGGTATCTCCAGAGCATAGTTATGTACGCGTAGTACTGGCTTCGCAATTTCGCGAGGGCTTGGGTTGGGGCCGGATTGCTACGCGTGCTTGAAACGTGCCAGGCGGTCTTGTTGTAGGTTACTCCGGGCACGCTTGACAGTGTCCGGACGCTTAGTGGCCGGACTCGAGAATTGCTGTGAGAGGCTGCTTTGTACCTCCACCGCGAGGGCCGCCGTGTTCTCCTCCGTTCGGAGAGAGAGTTCGGTGTTTCCATTGACCGTGATTACTCCTCGAGGGCCTGGCATCTTGAGCTTGAGGTATGCGTAGTGCGGCACCACATTGAACTTTGCAAATGCGGTTCGTCCGAGCAGTGCATGATAGCCGCTGCGGAACGGGACGATGTCGAAGATTAACTCTTCGCTTCGGAAGTTATCCGGGGATCCGAAGACCACTTCGAGTGTAACTGAGCCCGTACAACTGGCCTCTACACCCGGTATGACGCCTTTAAAGGTCGTCTTTGTAGGTTTAATCCTTGAGGGGTCTATGCCCATTTTCTGCACTATATCCTGATAAAGCAGGTTCAGGCTGCTACCGCTGTCCATCAGGACTCTGGTGAGGCGAAATCCGTCAATAATTGGGTCATGAACCAATGCGGCGAAACCGCTGTGACGGATGGTAGTGGGGTGGTCCCTTCGATCAAAGGTGATCGGGCAGGAAGACCATGGGTTGAACTTCGGGGTGACTGGCTCCATCGCATATACGTCCCTTAGTGCACGCTTCCGCTACCTTTTGGGTATTTGCGTTGCGTATATCATGTTCACCGTCCGCACTTGCATGGGAAAACCCTTCTGTCCTCTATTGTTCGGCGGCCGGGGCTCTTCCTCGTCATCGCTATGCAGCCCCTTGTCATTGAGTTCGGCACTTAACTTGCCTGCTTGCTTGAACACCCAACAATCCCTGTTGGTGTGATTGGCTGGTTTTTCGGGGGTGCCATGTATCTGGCACAAGCGATCGAGTATTTGGTCCAAGTTGGACGGGCCCTGGGTATTTCTCTTGAATGGCTTCTTCTGCTGACCGGGTTTAGAGCCTCTGAATCCAGCATTGACGGCCGTATGTTCAACATTATCGCCGTTAATGCGGCGCTTGTTCTTGTTGCGACGCGACCTGCCATTGTTGTCCTTGGTATCCGAACTATCAGGGTGTTTGCCCAAGT
Source organism: Aegilops sharonensis (assembly GCA_904067115.1). NCBI lineage: Eukaryota > Viridiplantae > Streptophyta > Magnoliopsida > Poales > Poaceae > Aegilops > Aegilops sharonensis. Next base: position 679,245,034 of record LR880966.1, read on the forward strand.
TATTGCTTCGAGCTAGCCAGCTGTCCTCTCCCGCACAAAAGCGAGTCATGAGTGTTGTGAGGGCTGCCATGGATTTTGGCTTTTCCTGTCCTAGGTGCCGGGCAAGCCACTCGTCGCGGATGTTATGTTTGAAGGCTGCGAGGGCCTCTGCATCCGGACAGTCAACGATTTGATTTTTCTTCGTTAGGAACCGTATCCAGAATTGTCTGGCCGATTCTTCTGGCTGCTGAATTATGTGGCTATGGTCATCGGCGTCTGGTGGTCGCACATATGTGCCTTGGAAGTTATCAAGGAATGCGGCTTCCAGGTCCTCCCAACAACCAATTGATTCTGCTGGCAAGCTGTTGAGCCAATGTCGAGCTGGTCCTTTAAGCTTGAGTGGGAGGTATTTGATGGCATGTAGATCATCACCGCGGGCCATGTGGATATGGACGAGATAGTCCTCGATCCAGACCGCAGGATCTGTGGTACCATCGTATGATTAGATTTTTACGGGTTTGAAGCCCTCGGGGATTTGATGATCCATTACTTCATCTGTGAAGCATAGTGGGTGTGCGACGCCTCTGTATTGGGCTATATCACGACCTAGCTCATATGAGCTTTGTCTACTGTGTTCGGCCCGGCCGGGTTTGCTGTATCCGGCGCGACGGTAATCATCTCGCGTCGTTGGGCGCCCACATGATCCGTAGATCGATCTTGTATGTTTTTCCTTATCCTCCAATATATCTCGCAAGTCCGGCGCGTGTTCCCGTGCCTTGGTACTTTTTGAGCGGCGTCGGGGTGTGGCTTGAGCGGAGGGCCGAGAGGCTTCTCCGTCACGGCCATGGGGTGGCCGGTCTTTCATGTCGTGCGCTGGTGACTTGGGTGCTTCCTCCTCTGATCGAGGCAATGACCTGTGTTTGGGGTAGCTTTTGGAGGGGCGTTCGAGTTCATACTCTACGGCTGCAAGGACTTCAGTCCGTCTGTCAGCTAGCAGGTCTTGGTCAGCTCTAAGCTGTTGCTGCTTTTTCTTGAGGCTGCTTGTCGTGGCTATAACCCTACGTTTGAAATGCTCCTGTTCGGCGGGATCCTCAGGCATGACAAATTCATCGTCGTCGAGGCTTGCCTCATCTTCGGAGGGAGGCGCATAATTATCGTCCTTGACCTCCCTTTCTGCCGCACTGTCGTGCGGACTTGCTTCTCCCTCCTCCTGCGCGGAGTCCTGCTGGAGGGGGTTGTCTTCGGCACTGTCCGGGGTGTTATTATCTCCCGTGCCGGAATCACCGTTTTTATTGTGGCGGGATTTAGAGCGGCGCCGCTGACGTCGGCGCTTCGGTTACTTCTTGGAGGGGTCATCCTCCGTTGTTCCATCGCCGTTCCCATCTTTTGGGATGTCCACCATGTATATGTCATATGACGAGGTGGCCTTCCAGTGCCCTGTAGGCGCTGGTTCTTGCTTGTCTCCGGCATCGTCGTCCATACAGTCGATGTCTTCGGAGTCGAAGTCGAGCATGTCGGTTAGATCATCGACAGTGGCTATAAAGTGGGTGGTGGGTGGGCGTTGAATTTCTTCGCCATCCAAATCCCAACCTTCCTGTCCGTAGTCCGGCCAGGGCTCTCCGGATAAAGAGAGAGACTTTAGTGAATTCAGGATGTTGCAAAGGGCGACTGCTGAAAGATGTCCGCGGCAGTGAACTCCATGACCGGCGCCCAATCGGATTCGATTGGCAGGGGCGCGGAGGGTTCGGAGTCCGGAGAGGAGTCCGGCACCCTGGAGTCGAGGTCTTCGTAAAGGACAGGGGTGGAGTTCGGCTCAATCGTCGTAGATATTGTAGCCCCCGAGGCGGTGTCCAACCACTCGTCCTCGATCGGGGAATCCGGCTCCGGATTAGGGGTCCGAGCGGATGCTGGTGCGGCCTCCAGGGCACTGTTCGGCTGCAGAGCTAGATCATGCCTATCGAGACAGTGCGGCACGCTTGGCTGCGGCTCGAATCCGTCGAAGATCAAGTCTCCGCGGATATCGGTCGTATAGTTCGAACTTCCAAATCTGACCTGATGGCCAGGGACGTAGCTTTCGATCTGCTCCAGATGGCCAAGCGAATTGGCCCGTAGTGCAACGCCGCCGAATACGAAGATCTGTCCGGGGAGAAAAGTCTCACCCTGGACCGCGTCGTTGTTGATGATCGAAGGAGCCATCGGGCCTATCGGTGACGACACAGAGGAACTCTCAATGAAAGCACCAATGTCGGTGTCAAAACCGGCGGATCTCGGGTAGGGGGTCCCGAACTGTGCGTCTAGGCGGATGGTAACAGGAGACAAGGGACACAATGTTTTTACCTAGGTTCGGGCCCTCTCGATGGAGGTAATACCCTACTCCTGCTTGATTAATATTGATGATATGGGTAGTACAAGAGTAGATCTACCACGAGATCAAGGAGGCTAAACCCTAGAAGCTAGCCTATGGTATGATTGTTGTTCGTCCTACGGACTAAAACCCTCTGGTTTATATAGACACCGGATAGGTTAGGGTTACAGAGAGTCGGTTACAATGGTAGGAGATCTACATATCCGTATCGCCAAGCTTGCCTTCCACGCCAAGGAAAGTCCCATCCGGACACGGGACGAAGTCTTCAATCTTGTATCTTCATAGTCTTGGAGTCCGGCCATGATGATAGTTCGGCTATCCGGACACCCCCTAGTCCAGGACTCCCTCACACAGGCTCAATCACACTGGAAGAGTGTCTTCGGATCTCCGGACAACTTCCGAAGCGAGGAGTTAATCTTCGATATCGTCCCCTTCTGCAGTGGCTATCACGCACTACTCGGTCGAACCGCATTCGCCAGATTCAACACGGTACCGCATTATGCATACCTCAAGCTCAAAATGCCAGGACCTCGCAGGGTTATAATAGTTAATGGAAACACAGAACGCTCGCTCCGTACGGAGGAGCACACTGCGGCCCTTACAGCAGAAGTGCAAAGCAGCCTTCTAAGGCAAACCGCCAATTCGGCGAAAAAGCCCGCGGACACCTTCAAGCGAGTCCGGAGTACCCTGCAACAGGATCGCCAGGCACGTTCAGAGCTCGCCTAGCAACTCGGCCTCCGTCCTAGTCCCAGTCAAGCGGCGAAATTTGCGCCGCGCGTACATAAGTATGCACTCAAGATACCATGGGCACAGGCGGAGGCACGGCTACGGCACGACCCATAATGCGGCTCGACCGCTTCAGGACCGTATACCTTTAACATTTTCTTCCTTTCAGGTCCCTATTCTCTGAAGGCCCTCTCCGATCGTCTGATTATCAGACCCGTCATGGGAAGGGAACACCAAGGAAGCAAGAAGCTTTGACGTACAAGGGAATCCCCAGGTGGTCTCTGATAACGATCGTTATACCTGTTTTGCATACCCACACGCAGCTTGCCCTTGGATATGACATGTCAAATAGTCCTATTTTTTACTTATTGCACTACATGTATACATACGCTTTGACGTAACAATTAAATAATAATGTACAGCATTAGCTCATTATTGCATTCCTTCATCCTTTTTCCCTGTCTGCTTATTTACGACAAATTGCACCCGTACATTCTGATACGTCCAGTGCGCCAGGGGCTTCAGTGTACCCCATAGCACGGCATGAAAAGTCCGAACACTTTCGACAGTGCGGCACCCCGAACTTATAGCATTATATGCATCAACTACGAATCATGTCTTGGGTCAGTAGTTGGGTTTGCCCGGCTCCCATGTTTTGGTACCTTACGTTCCGCTATATCGGCTAAGGTAGCACTGGGAGAACTACTGCGATTGTGTCCCGGTTCTTCCGGATGAGCACCTCAGTAGAGAAAGCCGAAAACTGACTGTCATGATGCGGTGAGAGCTGGTCGCTGTTCGAGAGGTCTCAAATCCTTAAAGATTTTTTCCGCTTCAGGCGAGGAGTCGGCCTTATCCGATTTAGGCATATATAGCGCCCCAAATTCGGCCTTCCGAATACCAGGGGCTTCGCCAAAATTTAAAATTGTAGACTTCTATGGCTAAGTGAGAGTGATAAAAGCTTTATAGTCCGATTGCCTGGTTCGTTGTGCTGAACACCTCCTTCGAAGGACCCAAAACTGGGATAAAGAGTGATCAGGTTTATCCCGAACACCTTAGTACTAGTTACATGGGGGCAGAAGCCGACGACAGGCCAACTCTCAGATTTTATAAACGGTCGCACAGAAGGTAATATTTTAAATTAACAAGCATTACATAGTGCACATGAACTCGTTTCATATTACAGGATCACATGAGTACATTCATTCAAATAATAAATCCTTAGCACATTCCTCTGCCACGAGGTGAGCACCCTTCAGGACACTGTCATAATACTTTTCGGGGTGGCGATGGTCCTTGCCCTCCGGCGGCCCCTCCTTCACCAGCTTTTCGGCGTCCATCTTCGCCCATTGCACTTTCACCCGGGCAAAAGCCCTGCGCGCACCTTAAATGCAGACGGATCGCTTTATGACTTCAAACCGTGGGCAGGCATTCACAAGCCGCTTTACCAGGCCGAAGTAGCTGCCAGGGAGGGGCTCGCCAGGCCACATCCGAACTATGAGACCCTTCATGGCCAGTTCGGCCGCCTTGTGAAGCTCGACCAGTTGCTTCACCTGGTCGCTCAAGGGCATCAGATGTTCGGTCCCAGTATACTGAGACCAGAACAACTTCTCCGTCGAGCTCCCTTCCTCGGCCCGGTAGAACTCTGCGGCATTCGATACGCCGCGGGACAGATCTGCGAACGCTCCTGGAGAGCTCCGAATTCGGGTAAGTAAAAGGAGAGTTTCCTTCACATGCTTGCTTTGCATAATGAATGCCTTACCCGTTGCTATCTTCTTGACCGCCTGAATCTCCTGGAGGGCCTTTTGGGCTTCGGCCTTGGCATTTTGTGCGTTCTCGAGGGCCTTCGCAAGCTCGGACACTTGCGTCTTGGAGTCATGCTCCAAGGACTCCTATTTCTTGACAAAATCATGGAGCTCTTGGTGAACCTCGCCGACTCGGGCCTCTTGCTTCTCGCACTCGGTGCGCTCCTTGGCTGTTTTGTCTTCGGCCTCGGACAACGCCTTCTTCAGGGTCGCCACTTCGGTCGTGGTCCCTAGCAAAATTCATGACGATCCTATGATCTAACAACCACATTCTTTTTCGTCGATATACAGACGGGGTATCACTTACCTTTGTTCTCTTCGAGCTGCATCTTGGTAAGGCCGAGCTCTTCCTCGGACCGCTCAAGGTCCCGCTTCAGTGCGGAGACCTCCGCCGTACGAGTGGTAGCAGCCAGTAGCGAAGCCTGCTTATTCACATTGACACATTCTGATTAGACTCCTGCGATTATTATTTGATCCTCTGTTCGGCTTTCCTTTGCGAACACCAAACAGAGCATCATGGGCTACTGTCTATGCTGTAACATTTTCTCATAATTTGATTACTTACCTCAAAGCCTGTTAGGAGGCTGGCGCAGGCTTCAGTCAGTCCGCTTTTGGCAGACTGAACCTTGTCGACCACCGCACTCATGATAGTGAGGTGCTCATAGTCAATGGAAGCGCCGCGAAGCGCCTCCAGCAAATTGTCCGATGCCTCTGGATGGACAAAGGCCATCAGCACAGACGGCTCGCCCCCCTTTGCGGGGGGTCGCCTGAAAGAATCCAGAACTACTCGAGGTTCCGGCGCTGTATTCGGCTGGGGGCTAAACTTGCTGCCCCCGTCATTAGAGCCCATGGGAGTCTTGCCCCATGCACCCACCGTCTGGGACGTCGCCTTGGGGCGCCTCCAGAACTACCTCCCCTTGGTTTGGTGCCCTTTGAGACAACACCTCAACGTCGTCCGTAGGGCGGGGGGAGGAGGCGGTCGGGAGTGAATCGCTGTTCATCTCCGACTGGCCCAAAGACTCATCCGAAGAGGATACGTCAATAAGGGCTTTGCACGGACTGCATGATCATGTTTGACATGATAAGAAGTAATAAAACGAAATATACCAGAACTATTATGGTATCCGGATACTTACGACTTCGCCAGGGACTTGCCCCTGGGTAACCACTCCTCATCGCTGAAAGTGACCGCTGTGGAGCAGTCCGGAAGGAGGGTCCTTCCCTTCTTGGACCCTTCAGCCTCCCCAGATGGGGCGGCCTTCCTTTTCTTGTCTCCCCCGGCTAGGGGGGAGAACTTTCCTCTTCCTCCTCGTTTTCGTGGGAGGAGGGCGCCTCGGTGTTATCGGGCGATGAGTCTGATACAACCTTGCGCCGGAGACCTTTCCTGGTCCCCACGGCCTTCTTCTTGGCCTTCTTCTCCGGTGCCTCATAGGGCGCCGGAATCAGCATCTCCGTCAGGAGAGCCCTTGCTGGATCTTCGGGCAGTGGGGCAGGACAATTGATCCGCTCCGCTGTCGCGACCCAGTCCTATTAAATGGCGTGGAGGCTCAGATCCCTCACATGATTATACTAGAGAAAGGAACATCTTATGAGATATAAGGAGCTTACCGGATTGGCAGGACGCTTTGTGCTGAGTCCGCGATCCTCGGTAAGGGGAGGAGGTACCTCGGCGGACTTGAATAGCACCTTCCAGATGTCTTGATGTGTCGTGTCGAAAATCTCTCGCAGCGTCTGGTGCTTAGCCGGGTCGAACTCCCACATATTGAATGCCCGTCTTTGACACGGGAGGATCCGGCGGAAGAGCATGACCTGGACCACGTTGACAAGCTTGATTTTCTTGCTTATCATGTTTTTAACACAGTTCTGGAGTCCGGTCAGCTCCACCGATGAGCCCCAAGATAGGCCCTTCTCTTTTTAGGAGGTGAGCCGCATGGGGATGCCGGATCGAAATTCGGGGGCCGCCACCCAGTTGGTGTTGCGTGGCTCGGTGATCTAGAACCACCCCGATTTCCACCCATTCACGGTCTCCACGTAGGAGCCTTCGAGCCAGGTGACGTTGGGCATTTTTCCCACCATGGCACCCCCGCACTCCGCTTGCTGGCCAACCACCACCTTCGGTTTCACGTTGAAGGTCTTCAGCCACAGGCCAAAGTGGGGCCTGATGCGGAGGAATACCTCGCACACGACGGTAAACGCCGAGATGTTGAGGATGAAATTGGGGGCCAGATCATGGAAGTCCAGCCCGTAGTAGAACATGAGCCCGCGGACAAACGGACAAATGGGAGGAGGGGAAATCCCAGCCCGCGGATGAAATGGGTGAGGAATAAAACCCTCTCGTGGGGTTCTAGAGTAGGGACGATCTGCCCCGCGTCTAGAAGCCGGTGCGTGATGTCTGGGGCTAGGTATCCGGCTTCCCAGAGCTTAGTAATGTTCTCCTCCGTCACGGAGGAGACCATCCACTTGCCTCCTGCTCCGGACATGTTTGGAGTGGTTTTGCAGAGAAAATGCGAACCTGGGCGTTGGAGCTCGAGTGCGCGAGAATAGATGGGCAGGGAAGAAGAAGGCGTGGGTGAAAAAGAGGAGTCCTTGTCCCTTTATAAGGGCGGTAGAAACTGTGCGCCTCCCCACTTGCTTGGTAAACTCACTTATTCCCCAAGCGCCGGGATTGATGGCGCGGTTGGGTTACCCACATCCGTATTGATGAGAATCCAGTGATAAGGGGACACGATCTCTGCTTCGACAAGACGTGCCAGGAAAACCGCCTCGCAATATGTGCAGCAGCTGGTTGAGAAAAACGGTTCGAATAATGACCGGGCCATGGCGTGATGTCACGCTTTGAAAGTTGTCAGCAGATTAGGTTTGTGGAATATTATACTCTCTATGGTGGTATGTGGAATTTGTTTTGCAGAGCCGTACACGATCCTTGTGTTCAAAATCTTCTATGGAGTATTCGGAGGAGGAACCCGCCTTGCTATGCCGAAGACAATTTGCGCGCTGGACTTATCGTCATTGAAGCGTGGTTCAGGGGCTACTGAGGGAGTCCTGGATTAGGGGGTCCTCGGACGGCCGGACTATATACTTTGGCCGGACTGTTGGACTATGAGGATACAAGATTGAAGACTTCGTCCCGTGTCCGGATGGGACTCTCCTTTGCGTGGAAGGCAAGCTTGGCAATTCGGATATGTAGATCTCCTCCCTTGTAACCAACTATGTGTAACCCTAGCCCCTTCCGGTATCTATATAAACCTGAGGGTTCAGTCCGTAGGACACAACAATCATAATCATAGGCTAGCTTCTAGGGTTTAGCCTCTACGATCTCGTGGTAGATTAACTCTTGTAATACTCATATCATCAAGATCAATCAAGCAGGAAGTAGGGTATTACCTCCATCGAGAGGGCCCGAACCTGGTTAAACATTGTGTCCCCCACCTCTTGTTACCATCCGCCTTAGACGCACAGTTCGGGACCCCCTACCCGAGATCCGCCGGTTTTGACACCGACTATGAGGGAGAAAGGCAAGCTCAACATGTTGGATGATCCATGACAATATACTTTATCTCAGATATAAGAAAACATAATCCATTATGTTGTCTTCCTTGTCCAACATCAACCCTTTAGCATGTCATATTTTAATGAGTGCTCACAATCATAAAGGATGTCCAAGATTGTGTATTTATATATGAAACCTCTCTTTCTTTATTACTTCCTATTAATTGCTACGATGACCAAAGCTATGTTTGTCAACATTCAACAACTTTGAATCATCATACTCTTTCTATGTGAAGTCATTACTCTCCATAAGATCAATATGATCTCTTTATTATTTTTATTCTTTATTTTTCTTTTATTCCTTCAAGATCAAAATAATCGAGCCCTTGACTCAACACTAATCTTTATTATATAGCTCACGGACTCGATTACATAAAGGGATCATAAAGCATAACTCAAAACTAAATCATACCAAAAACTTTATTCTATTAGATCAAGATACTACTAAAAGGATCGAACTAAGAAAACGGTAAAGATAGAGGTGTGATGGTGATACGATACCGGGGCACCTCCCCTAAGCTTGGCAGTTGCCAAGGGGAGTGCCCATACCCATATGATTATATCTTCTTTGCTGGTGAAGGGGTTGTTGATGATGTAGGCTTGTCGTTCATCTTCCAAGGCATAGGCTCACCATCATAGAAGGATGATCGAGTCTCCGGGATCCTTAAATCTGCAGCCAAACTCATCCTCTTGAATTTAAATTCATACTCACAGTTTTGGTTTTGGAGGTCATATATTTGGGCTTGGAGGTGCTCGATTTTCTCATGGAGCTTGAAGATGGCCTTGTCGGTGTCAAAACCGGCGGATCTCGGGTAGGGGGTCCCGAACTGTGCGTCTAGGATCGATGGTAACAGGAGACGGGGGAAACAATGTTTACCCAGGTTCGGGCCCTCTCTATGGAGGTAATACCCTACTTCCTGGTTGATTGATCTTGATGAATATGAGGGTTACAAGAGTTGATCTAACACGAGATCGTAACGGCTAAACCCTAGAAGTCTGGCCTATGAGTATATGGTAATGAATCTGTGCTATCCGGACTATGCCCTCCGGTTTATATAGACACCGGAGAGATCTAGGGTTACATGGAGTCGGCTACATAGGAGGAAATCTTCATAATCAATCGCCTAGCTTGCCTTCAACGCCAAGTAGAGTCCAATCCGGACACGGGTATAGTCTTCGGCCAGTCTTCGGCCTTCATGTCTTCATAGCCCATCAGTCTGGCCCAACAGATAACAGGCCGGATGCCCGAGGACCCCTTAGTCCAGTACTCCCTCAGTAGCCCCTGAACCTGGCTTCAATGACGAGGAGTCCGGTGCGCAGATTGTCTTAGGCATTGCAAGGCGGGTTCCCCCTTTTCTGAATTCCAAGATAGTCTTCGGATGCGATGATTGTATCCGGACCTGTTACACACCACGCACAACCGCAAAGAGAACTTATATATTTTATACGAGTCCCATCCGCTGACAACTGTTTATGACATTGTATCATCCCTGCCCGGTTATTATTTCCAACCGTTGGCTAGCCCGTTGCCCCACGTCTCGAGAAGCGGTTTTATTGGCACGTCTGGTCAAAGCAGAGATCGTGCCCCCTTATTCACGGGATTTTCAATAATGTAGGTATGGGTAACCCAACCGTCCCCTGGGTACAACTCTTTGAGGATAGGTAAGCTTCAAGACCCAGTAGGGATGCTTGATATTCTGGGCTTTTATATTGGGACCCAGACTTGTCTTTCTCTTCTGCGCTTGCTTCTTCCTCAAACCCAGCCTCCTCGAGTTCCAACCTTCGAGTTCCAACCACCACCAGCCCTAATCATGTCCGGGTCTAGCCGCTCAGGCCGGTGGGTGGCCTCTTTCGTCACGGAGGAGGATATTGCGAAGCTCCGCGTAGCGAGGTACCTGACCCCAGAAATCCTTCATCGGCTTCCTGCTGAGGGGCAGATTATTCCCACCCCCAAGTCCGGCGAGAGGGTAGCATTTGTGTCTCACTTCATCCATGGGTTAGGGTTCACGCTTAACCCCTTCGTCCGGGAGCTCATGTTCTACTATGGGCTAGATTTTCACGATCTGGCCCCAGACTCCTTTCTTCTTATCTCGGCATTCATATCGTCACATGTGAGGCCTTCCTATGGACTCCTATACACTTTGGTTTGTGGCTAAGACTTCCAATGTGAGACCGCGGGTGATGGAGGAGGAGCAAGCGTAGTGCGGTAGCGTTGTAATAAGCAAGCTCGCAAGCGCGGTTTGTTTTGAAGGATCCTTCGCCGAGTCTTCTGAATTATGGCAGCAGGGGTGGTTTTATGTCAACGGGCCGCGGGGCTCCAAGTGGGTGGCTACTCCTGCGTTCCGACCTGGCCCTCCAACTCAGCTTGCTTCATGGATCAACAAGGGATCAGACTTGGGATCCGTCAATGAGGTGCAGACTCTACAAGGCCGCATCCAAAGCCAAACCGAGAAGGGCATCGATCTTGTGAATGTCGTTCAAGTAATGCTGGTCCGCTGGATGCCGTGTCAGCGGCGGCCTCTCCGTATGTGGGAGTTCAACCTAGAAGGGCGGCGGACTCTTCAGCACTTCTTCGGCACTACGCACGAAGGAATATGGAAGTTATATTTCGGGGAGCGAGAGCAATGGCCGGACACCACCGAAGACGTTGGCCTCGACTGAAATCATCTGGACACTCCGGTAAGTATTCAATCGTCACACACCTTTCATCCAAGCATCTATTGACAAGACACTGACCAACTCATCCTTATATAGGACTGGATAAAGAAAGCGGTGTTAATCTGGTGTCAGACGCCCCTTCCCGAAGACCCTGCGTCCGCCCTACTGACGCGGATGTTGACTCCGACACCATACTTGGTGTCTGCAGAGGGGGGCGAGAGCAGGGAGCCCAGAGACGATGCCCATCCTGAGGGCGATTTAAGCTCTGTGTTCGGGGAAACCAAAACCCTTTTTCCCAGGGGCAAAGGTGTGGAGGGAGCACTTCATGGCAAGAAGAGGGCTGCTTCTGGAGGTCAAGAGGGGAAACCTTCCAAGAAAGGGAAAATGCCATCGTCGGGCGGCTTGGGCCGGGCAAGCGATGCCGTAGTAGAGCTTGATGATGAGGATGAACCTCCGGACAGACCGTAAGTGAAACAGGGCACTTCAACCATACCTCATTCTTTTCCTTATTACTGAAATAATTCTCCGACATGTGTGTATCCTCGCAGGTTAACACCTAGTGTTTCTCAATCGTCCTCCTCCTCGGGAGACCTTCTTCCGGAGATGATGGAGAGTGACACGCCTTCTCCGGCCTCTTCGCCCGACAGGGCGGATAATCTCGAGGTGCCGTCCCAGAGGGCTCCACCCGACAAGTAGGTAGTGCAGGAAATGAGGAAGGAGGTACCCGAAGGTGGTGCCTCTGTCACTCAGGGTTCGGGGATCAAGAATGACGACCCTGAACTGTCCGGTTTACAGCCGAAGACAATGTTGGAGGCGGGTAAGCGGATTCCTCCTAAGGAATGTCGTGCTCCGGCAGCGGTGTCCGAAGACCCAGGAGTGCCGGAGACGCTGACGGACATGCTGCAACGAGCGTCCGTTTCAGAGGAGCACTGTGCCTTAATGGTTATGGTGGTCGAAAAGGTTTTATCCGCGAAGAGCGGGTTGAACGAGGCCTTTACGAGCCTTCTGAGGGGTTTTCAGGTTTGTGATGTAATGTTGCCAATTGAATAATATTGAAAAAATGCACCTGTTGTGTATGCAGTAGCCCCTGAGACTCGGGTTGCCTTCCAAAGTAAGTGATCGGAGGATCGGAAAGATATTTTCAGGTGCTAAACTTGGTTTAATTTGGAATGTAGGTTGTCTCCCCTCCCGCCACTGCCCGAAATTCGGAGGTGACCGAACTGCAGCGAAAGCTGGATATTGCGGAGGATGACATTGCTTTGGTCAACAGGCGTCCTAACGACTCGCAAGGTATATATTTCAAGTATTCCGTATACCAATGTGTCTGTAATTTAATCCTGACTCTGAAAAGAGTTTGATATGAAATGTGCATGAATGCAGATGGTGCTGCCGCCGTGGAAGCCCTTCGGGCGGAGCTAGCCCAGGCCAAGGAGCAGGCCCGGTTTAGTAATGCAGCTGCCGAAAAGGCATCGGCTGAATTGAAGGCCGAACAAGCCACGCGGCATCAAGACCAGGAGACGATGTCCAGCATGGTGCGCGAGTTAGAAAATGTGGCTAGCCACTATAAACTTCTTGAGAAGGAAAATGAAGCCAAAACGGCTGAATTTGACAAGGCCTTACGAGAGGCGAGAGAAGTGCGGTATGAATCCAGAGAAGCACGTGAGGAGATCCGGCAAGCTGGGGAGATTGTGGCTGGCAAGCCCTTTTTGCTACAGGCTAGGTTCGGCGATCCGAACTATGCTCAGCTTAACCAAGTATGGAGTTCTCCGGACAATTTTTTAGACTTGTCGAAGAGTTCTTCCGATGCGACGCAGTTTTATCAAGCGCAAGAGGGGTATGCAATGGGGAAGATTTTTTGGCCACAATTTGGCGCGTCGAAGCACCCTCTGTTGTTGAATGAACAAATGTCCCAGTGGGCCGAGCTGCATAGGATATTCGGCGCGGCCATGAAGGACGTCATAGCCCGGTTGTGGCCGACTGAACCTGTTCCTAGTAGTTACTTCAGCCTGGTTCAACGGCTTGCTGACGTGGTGCTGCGTATCGATGCTGTGAAGCGGTCGGCGTGCATTGAAGGTGCATGGATGGCCTTCGCCCATGTCAAGACATTCTGGGGGAAGATGGAGGCCATCGAAGTTGCGACGAGGAGTCCACCCAAAGGCAAGGACCGTCCGGAATCGGAGCGTTATTTTGAAGACGTTCTTGAGGCCGCCCGCTTGATAGAGGGTCAGTGCTCGAAAAACATAATATTCGAGTGATGTGTACAAGGGTTGTAACAGACAACTTTATAGTTAATCTATTTTTTTGTTTTGCTCGAGAGCTTGTATTCCTCCTATGCGGCCGTTTTAATATAAGTTGAAAGTTTTTCAGTCGTCGGCTTCAGCCCCCTCGTAGGAAATATGGGGTGTTCAGAAAAGCATTGAATCACTCTTTATCCAATGTCTTGGTGCATAAAGGAGGTGATGATGTGGCGAACCAGGCAATCGGACTATAGGGCGTTAACACTTTCACTTAGCCATAGGAGTTTTATGGTGGGGCTACGACATAGCCCCTGGTATGTATGCGGCATATCCTAATATTGTGCCTTACATGCTTTGATCTAAAAAAGATCCTTCGTGTAACACGGAGAATCGCTAAAGATTTGAATAAGTCGTCAAGTGGTTGACCAGCTCTCGCCGCATCATGACAGTCAGTTTTCGGCTTTCTCTACTGAGGCGCTCATCCGGTCAAAGCCAGGGCACAATCGCAGTAGTTCTCCTTTTACTACCCTAGACGATAGAGCGGAGCGTAGGGTAGCAAGCACAGGAGCCGGGCAACCCAACTATTGACCAAAGGCAATGATACGGAGCTGATGCATATAAGGCCAAACTTGCGACGCCGAAGTACGCTATAGAGTTGTTCGGACTTTTATTGGCGACTCATTTGTTCCCATATCGAGCCCCTGGCATGTTATACCAAGGTGTGTCTTGTAACACAGCTGTTGCGGCCGTACTCATTGTATACAGAGTTTTTAAGATTAGCTCGGATAAAGTTTACTGGGAGTGGAGCAATATGCCAATGATAAATTCGTATAAAAGGAAGAACCACAACCCAGCTATTTGACATGCTCGGGGTCGGGAACGGAGGAAAAGGGCATAGTACAGGCTCAAAATAACGAGTGCGGTCTACAAAAAGCTATTTTGGACCTCTTGTCGCACGTCTGCGCCGCCCGTCCTCTAGGAGGGGAATTCTTAACGAAAGTAGCCCCTTAGGTGAGTGTACGGGTCCGAAATCCGATAGAGTCTGACTAGATGTTGTCCGGATGGTCACCTGTTTTTAAGAGATAATAAAGAAAAGTATGGAAAACAGATAAAAAACATTACGAGAATGTTTGCAGGGCTGCCCGTATTGTGCTTCCGCCAATGCCCATGGTATCTTGAGCGCATAGTGATGTATGCGTGGTGTGAATCTTGCCGGTATAGCGGGTGGGTGGCGGAAGCCAAACTGCTACTTCCGTTCTGGGAGTGGTCGAACTTCGGAGGGAAACTGTTTCTGGCCCCTGGTGTTCGGCTGGCGAGCCAATCCCTCGTCTTTATCGCCTGGTGGCCTCCCATTGTGTTCGGCATTAAGCTTGCATGCCTGCCTAAAGACCCAACAGTTTTTATTGGTGTGATTAGCTGGCTTATCAGGGTGGCCGTGAATTTGACAAGGTCGGTCCAATATCCTGTCGAGGGTGGATGGTCCATCCTGGTTTGCCTTAAATGGCTTCTTCCGTTGACCGGTTTTCGGATTGTGAAATCCGGCGTTGACCGCTGTGTCGCGTAGTCTTTCACTATTGCTGCGACTGTTGTGTTCGTTTAGTCGTGGCTTGCCGTTGCCGTCTCGGATTTCGGAAGTGCCTGGGTCGCTGACATTGTTGCTTTTACGAGCGAGCCAGTTGTCTTCTCCCGCACAAAAGCTAGTCATTAGAGCGGTAAGGGCTGTCATGGATTTAGGTCCTTCCTGGCCAAGGTGACGTGCTAGCCATTCGTCCCGGACACTATATTTGATGGCCACAAGGGCTTCTGCGCCCGGACAGTCGACAATTTGGTTCTTTTTGACTAAGATCCTAGTCCAGAGTTCCCTGGCTGACTCGCCGGGCTGTTGGACAATGTGACTTAAGTCATCGGCATCGGATGGCCGGACATATGTTCCTTGGAAGTTGTCACGAAAGGCGTCTTCCAAATCTTCCCAGCAGTCGATAGAATTTTCTGGCAAACTGTTTAGCCAGTACCGCACTGGCCCCTTAAGCTTGAGAGGCAGGTATTTAATGGCGTGAAGGTCGTCTCCATGAGCTAGGTGGATATGGAGGAGGTAATTCTCAATCCATACTACGAGATCTGTTGTTCCGTCGTATGATGCGATGTTGATGGGTTTAAACCCGTCTGGAAATTCATGCTCCATTACCTCGTTGGTGAAGCAAAGAGGGTGTGCGGCTCCTCTATGTTGGGCCACACTGTGAAGCACCTCCGTTGGATGCCGTTGGCGGCCTCGGGCGTGGTTGGGTCGGTTGAGTCCGGCTGATTGACCATCATCACCGCTCGGGGCATATCCCTCGATTTGTACGTCGATCTTGTCTCTCCTGCTCTGCCCACTAAGCTTTGGCGGATGTCACGATTGTTTTCCCGAACCATGTTTTTCTTACGGCCGTATTGGTTAGTATGTTGTTCTGCTTGGGCTGCTGCTTTATCCGGACCGAACTATGGCCAACCTGCCTCATTGTTCAATGGTGGAATGGGCTCCAACGCCTTGCCATCATGTGGAGGGAGCCACCTGTTCTTGGGGTGGCTTTTGTCCAGGCCACTAGGGCCGTATTCTATGGCGGCTAGGACCTCGGTCCATTTATCATTGAGCAGATCTTGGCTTGCTTGAAGCTGCAGTTGTTTTATTCTTAGATTCCTTGTTGTGGCAATTAGCCGGCGTTTAAAGCGCTCCTGCTCGAGAGGTTCATCCGGCACGATGAATTCTTCGTTGTCGAGGTCCTCCTCCTCGGAGAGGGGAAGATAATTACTATCCTCCAAGTCTCCGTACATGACCTGTTCATCGGGGCTATCTTGCCCACTTTCCTGGTCCTCCTGTTCGGATCCTGCCTCAATAGGGTCTTCGTTGTCCGGTGTATTATCACCTCCGGTGCTAGTATTGTTTTCTCTTGAGTGGCGTGACTGAGAGTGGCGCGGGGAGCACAGGTGTTCGGACTGTATACCAGGAGGTGTTGGGGAACGTAGCAGAAATTCAAAATTTTCCTATGTGTCACCAAGATCTATCTATGGAGAAACTAGCAACGAGGGGAAGGAGAGTGCATCTACATACCCTTGTAGATCGCTAAGCGGAAGCGTTCAAGAGAATGGGGTTGAGGAAGTCGTACTCGTCGTGATCCAAATCACCGGAGATCCTAGTGCCAAACGGACGGCACCTCCGCGTTCAACACACGTACAGCCCGATGACGTCTCCCATGCCTTGATCCAGCAAGGAGAGAGGGAGAGGTTGGGGAAGACTCGATCCAGCAGCAGCACAACGGTGTGGTGGTGATGGAGGAGCGTGGCAATCCTGCAGGGCTTCGCCAAGCACCGCGGGAGAGGAGGAGGACTTGGGAGAGGGGGAGGGCTGCACCAGGGGCAAGGGTGCAGCTCCCATGCGCCTCCCCACTATATATAGGGGTGGAGGGGGATTATTTCTTGCCCTCCAAGTCCATTGGGGCGTTGGCAAAGGTGGGAGGAAAGAAATCCTATCCTTTCCTTTCCCCAACGATTGTTATTCCCCCTTTTTAGGGATCTTGATCTTATTCCTTCTAAGGGGGGATCTTGGTGCGCCTTGACCAGGGGTGTGGGCCTTTCCCCCACTACCCACGTTCATGTGGGTCCCCCATGCAGGTGGGCCCTACTCCGGAACCTTCTAGAACCTTCCCGGTACAATACCGAAAAATCCCGAACATTTTCCGGTGGCCAAAATAGGACTTCCCATATATAAATCTTTACCTCCGGACCATTCCGGAACTGCTCGTGACGTCCGGGATCTCATCCGGGACTCCGAAAAACATTCGGTAACCACGTATATCTATTCCCTATAACCCTGGCGTCATCGAACCTTAAGTGTGTAGACCCTACGGGTTCAGGAACCATGCAGACATGACCGAGACGTTCTCCGGTCAATAACCAACAGCGGGATCTGGATACCCATGTTGGCTCCCACATGTTCCACGATGATCTCATCGGATGAACCACGATGTCAAGGACTCAATCAATCCCGTATACAATTCCCTTTGTCTAGCGGTATTGTACTTGCCCGAGATTCGATCGTCGGTATGCCGATACCTTGTTCAATCTCGTTACCGGC
>LR880966.1:679319989-679334089 GCA_904067115.1 Aegilops sharonensis
GAAGAACGAGTCCATGAAGAAGATGAAGCCACGAAGACGAACCAAGCGTAGACGAACGAATCCTCACGATCGCAACGAAACAGGAACTAACAAGAAGAAGCACACAACATAGGTAAACACACCACACATGAACAAGACATGATGCACAACAAGCATGATGCATGACAAATCTAGATGAGGCTACTCATGGCAAGAGATGATGCAAACAAGAGCAACACATCAAAGCAAGTTTAAATGAGGCCGGAAACAACATAGAACAATTCCGGTAAGTCCTCATATGCAAATTTTGAAATTGGTCCAGATCTGAATAACTTTATGTTCAAGTTGTTAAACAGCAAGTTAAAATGCACCACGATGATCTACACGAAATTCTAGTCAAGTTACATATAAAGTTCATTAGATTTGGAGCTACGGCCTAGAAGATATGAGCAAAACAAGTTAAACATGGCATTGATGCAAAATGCATACAAACATCAAGAAAACCCTCTCAAACCAAGGATGCCACATGATAATATGAAACTACATGCAAATCTAAGCAAGTTTCATATAGAGCACACTCAAAACGGAGCAACGGTTCAACACATACATCCTATACAAGTCATAGCAACAATCTGTCCAAAACAGCAACTAGGCATATTGCAAGCATCAAAACAACATGCTACAAGACCTCAACAAGAAAACAAAAGGCATGGGCATGATTTACAGGTAAATCATGACAAAACATGAACACTGAGCTATCTCCAGAAATCACTAGAACATGCTCAAAATGACATGGCAAGATTGCAAATAATAACAGTTTCAGGCTTTGCAGAAATAACATCAGGTTGCAATGTTTAGAGCTATCAAACAGCATGCTACAGGAGCTTATCATGGCAAACAAATGCATGGCATGAATCTACTAAATGCATAGAACAAAAGTGCTTTACTGACCATGAGCCAAAAAGGATCAGAAAATATGATGACACCCATGTAAACATAGCAAGTTATATTACAGATTCAAACATGGCAGGAACAACAATAAGTAGGCATGTTGGTGAGCTTGAACCACTCACCAGAGAGCAATACATGGCATGGAAAGGCACCCAACAGCAAGAAGACATGGCATAGAAGCTATACATAGCAAGAACAACATCATAGCATACACGCATCAACTACAACAACCTTGGAAAAATTGAATAACATGTAAACAACCTTCCAGGAAACATTTTATAGCAAAAGTAGAGCTCGATTGAGTCAAGCTATGGCACTCCATAATTTCAAACAAGGGCATGGATGGATAGAGAATAACCATATGTTCAAAACATCCTTACTGAAGTATCTCAAAATAAGCATGGATCTCTCGGTAGCATCAATTTAACATGGCATAAAAATATCAGCAGAACAGGGGCTGAAATCAGCAACATCATGAAGCCTAGTTTGCATGCTTGTGCTAGTCACCACAGAGATCACAAAAATACATGGCGTACACCCCTGTAAAGATGGCATGGCATATTACAAAACACATGTAGGACTCAAGTTCATAGGATGCACACATCAATCATGGCAAAAATGACAAAAGTGCATGTTCTGATAGGAATCTGAAACTAACATCACATAGCCCTCTTCTAACAGCATTTCGGGCATCAAGATGAGCTCAAAATTAAATGATTCAATGAGATGAAATGATGTACTCGTCGAGACGAAAAATTTGACATATTACACGCACGAAACGGAGCAATATGCAGAGATTTATGATGCGATGAACATGCAACAAAATAATCACAGATAAATGGACTTGGAGGAAATCGGGGGAGAGAAGAAAGTCAACCGAGATCGGATCCGGGGCGGGCGAACCGAGGCGGCCGGATCCTCGCCGGAGTTGGAGGGAGGAGAGGCCGGGGCGGAGCCGGCCGGGGGAGGGAGGCGGCGGCGGAGGCGCCGGCGAGCGCCGGGGCGGCGCGGACGGTGGAGTCGTGCGGGGGCGCGGCGCCGGGCGGCCGGGGCGGAGGGAGGCGGCGCCGGCGAGGTCGGGCGGCTGCGCGGGATGCTCCGGGCGGCCGGCGGGGAGCACGGGGCGCGGGGCCGCCGGCAAGGGGGCGCGAAGGCGGCGGGGTTCCGGGGAGGCGCCGGGAACGCGGGGCGGCGGCGGCAACCCAGGCCGCCGCGGGCGGCGAGGCGCACCGGGCGGCGGGGCGCGGGCTCTGGCGAGCCCATGGCGGCGGCGAACGGGCGCACCGGCGCGCGGGTCCGAACGGGCCCCAGATGGGCTCGGCGGGCTGGCTGCGGGCCGCGCGGGCTTCGGCGGCGGGAGGAGAGAGACGACGGCGGCGGGGACGCGTGGCAGGCTGCGATTGGTCGGGGAACGGCGGCGGACGTGTCCGGCTGCGGCCGGACGCGTCCGGTGGCGGCGGAGGGCGATTTGATCTAGGGTTTGGGGATTCATCCGCGAAAAATGGAGGGGAGGACTTATTTATAGGTAGAGGGAGCTAGGAGACTCCAAATGAGGTGCGGTTTTCGACCACGCGATCGTGATCGAACGATCGAGAGCATGGAGGGGAGTTAGCTGGGTTTTGGGCCACTTTGAAGGGGTGTTGGGCTGCAAAGAGAAAGGAGGGTTTGCGGTTACCCGGTTAACCGTTGGAGTACCAAACGACCTCCAAATGGCACGAAACTTGACAGGCGGTCTACCGGTGCTATACCAAGGTCGCTTGGCAAACCTTGGGCCATTCCGAGAAAGTTTAACACCCGCACACGAAAAGAGGCAAAAGGGGGCGCCGGAAGACATAGGAGTGCCGGATTGCAAAACGGACAACGGGGAAAATGCTCGGATGCATGAGACGAACACGTATGCAAAATGAAATGCACATGATGACATGATATGAAATGCAAATGATGAAATGGCCAAGAGAGACACGCAAGCACATGACATGGCAACGACGGCGAATAACTGGCAGACACCTGGCGCATCGAATCCGGGGTGTTACACCAATACTATGCAGCTCCAAGAAGATCAACATTTGAACAATGACGTGTCAAAGATTGTTTCAATCATAAGGAATCGGTCCAGAGCTCAAGGAAGAATAAAGAAGTGGTCAAGAAAGCTTACCGCATGAAAAGAGATGGTCGTAAGTGTGCTACTTCAGATTTGATCTCAAATAACAAAGACCCGATTAAAGTGTTGACATTGGCTACAAAAGGCAAAGAACTGAAGCAATCAATTGATAAAAATCAGAGTGCCAAATCTGAACAAAAGAAGTTGAGGGTGCACAAAGCCAAAAAAGAATTCCCATTGGTCAAAACAGAATCACAGCCAAAATGCCCACTCGGCTTATCATATTGGCAAAACAAGGAATTACAAAATCTTAGTGCACAAGAGCTGAAAAAGAAGAACATGGCATGGGTTCCCAAGAGGATCAATCAAAAGAAAACTGATGTGCATGCTTATATTCTAACAAGTACAACAAAATTGAAGAAAGAGAAGGATGGAAGCAACAAACAATTAAGTTGAAGGTGTGCATCACAATATCAAAATCTTCGGTTAGCACATCATCCATTTTCTTCAACCATGCCATTATAATTTTCCATGGAATTCATCCCTGGGTATGATCAATTACCCTCCATGGATTTATTTTGATCCATGGATGCAACATAATTTTATATATCACGACAGTGTATTACCAAATAACTATGCAATTGGTTAGTTACATTTTACAAAGGGGCCGAAATATTTTATTGCTATTTCATTTGTTTTTTTCGGCTATTCATGCTTTGGTGGGTGAATTCTACATGGACCTCATGGTAATGGATGATATTTATCTATCGCCCTAAGAATATATCTAAGAATGGCCGGTGTGGTATTCTAACATCGTCCTTAGTTTGAGTAGAGATTGAGATAAGTGCTTGCATAGAAATCGTCAAATTGATGCCATTGAAGATATTATGCATAGACCAATAAACCAAAAATGAAAAGTGGACTTGCGTTTTGATTGGGTGTGCTTTGGCTTATTAGTTTTCAGAATTTACGTAAAGCCAAATCATGGTTGATTTTATTCTTGAGCATCATATTGACATCATGCATAATACTGATTTTAGCTTTATCTCTCTAGTACCATGGTGATTATATATTGATGGTTAAATTTGTAGCAATGGCCAAGGTGTTGGTGTTGTTTATATATCTCCTCATGGTGTTGTTTTTGAAGACTCATGTCGTTTAGAGTATTTCTGCACAAATAATCAGGCCGAATATGAAGCATTGTTATTCGGCTTAGAGATGTTGTTTGCCATAGGTGCTACACATATTGAGGCTTTTGGTGATTCGTTATTAGTAGTGCAACAAATATCCAAAGTCTTTCAATGTTTTAATGAATCACTTCATGTTTATCTTGATAAATGTCTAGATAAAATTTCTACTTTGGATTATTTTAGCATCGCTCATATATCTAGACATGACAATTGGAGAGAGTTGGCATAGTAAGCATCCGGCTACTACGTTGGTCATGGTGTATTGCACATATGCTTATTCTTGCCAACATAGGTAAGGCCGAATTGGAGTTCACCATCTCGGCCACTAATGAAACTTTTATACAGGTGAAGTAAGGATTGGAGAAAGTTCATTCTTGATTATCTCCTAGCGGAAGGGTGAACAATATGGTTCGGAGGATGGTTTTGATCTATGAAACCTTATCACCGGATTGTTATGGAAATTGAGAAGTTTTCACCCAAGTTTGCATCAAGAGGTTCAAACAAGCAATGGCCGATATATACTTATCGTCTTAAGAATATGCAAAATGGCCGATGGAGTGTTGACGTCGTCCTCAGAATAAGCTATGTGCAAGTTATTTTTCGGTACACAAGCTTTGCCGAAAAACAGGGGGGCATGTGTTGACACCAGATTTTAGTATGGTCAAAAACACGATTAAGATGGCCTCAAATGGAAAAGTGTTAAAAGTGAGAAAGTTCTGTATTGTCAAAAGGAGAAACTTTGATATTTTGGCCTTAGCCATCCGATCTCATCTCTAAGGCCGAAGTTGTGTTTGAAGAACTGAGATTTTGTATTCAGAACACTATTCGGCTGATTACGCCCCCAAGACGGCCTCATATGGAAAAATGATCTACACGAATTGTCTTCATCTCGTCGAAACGATTGATTCTGATATAATACTCATCCTAATCCGAGTTCATATGTAAAAGTTAGAGCTATTGGAATGCAGCCCTGTCAGGAGGCAAAATATGGCGCGCCCCATTTTGCGTGACCGTTTTGGCCCAGAACATGGCTTCAAATTGAAAAACGTTCAACATGAAAATTGCTCACCTCGTCAAAACGAGTAAATATGCTTTTGGGCGCGTTTTCATCCGAGGTCGTTTACTGCCACAAAAAAGACCCGCAAGGTGCAGCCAGTTTTAAACCGAACAGTTTTGGAAAGTTCGGACAAAACCAATCCGAATTTGACTAGGATTTTGGACGTCAATCCAAGTCTTTTCCTTGCACGGAAGTCCAGCCGCCTCTTATATACCTAAGGGGTGAAGGTCGATTGATCAACACCCAATCGAAAAAAATCATCTACCACTTTTTTATCTTTTATCTTTTCTCTCCTTAACCCTAGTTCTTCTTCTTCCTCGTTCTTCGTTCATTATTCTTGTTTCAGGGCGGCGAACCTCGAGGCCCTAGGGGCGATCAGGTTGACCTAGGGAAGCCCATAACCGTGGCGCGCCCTGACGGGGTCCCTCCCGGGCGTGTGGATTTCGGGTCCTTAAAAGCACCCGCCGGATTGCCTGCGTACCACGCTTCCAGCTGGGTCTCCTTTGACGTGAGCTGCGGTGCATCACTCCTGATGTCGAGGGTACACGGTGACGTGTTCGTGTGCGAACAACATGAATCTGGTACTATCTCTGTCTAACACACGATTATACCTAGGAAAAAACGAAATAAAAATTAAAAATTAAGCAAAATAATGAAATTTTCTAAAAAAAATAGAGGCATTGGTATTACACTCTAAGAAGAAATAAAATAAAATAATTAAAACAAACAATGACAAATTTTGCATACAATTTAGAAAAAAAATGTGATTTTTTATTATATACTAGAATAAGCATGTAATAGTGATTTTTTGAAATAAAAATTGTAAGAAGGAATGAATTAGTGGCATTGGAATTACCCTTTAAGAAGAAAGAAATAAAATCAAAACAAAAACAAGATCGAATTTATGAAGCTTTTTAAGTAGAAATGAATTAGCGGCATTGCTATTACTTTTTTAGAAGAAATCAAATGAAAAACATAAAAACAAAATTTGCACATAATTTACATAAATAGAAAAATTGCGGGTTTTCAATAATATGCATATAGTGGTGGACTTTTCGCAAAAAATGGAAGCTTCCTAAGAAGGAATAAAAACATTGATATTACCATTAACTAAGAATGAAAATGAAATAAATACAAAAATATAATAATGAATTTTTATAAGAAAAAAATGAATTAATGGATTTGGTATTATATTTTAACAAGAAAGCAAATGAAATAAGAACTCAAACAAAGTCAAAAGAATGAGGTTTATGATGGAAGAAGGAAATAGTGGCATTGATATAACCCTTTTAGAAAAATGAAAATGAAAAATAACAATACAAACAATGACAAAATTTGCACACAATATACACAAAAATACCTTTTTCTTAATATGGAAGGATAAGCATATAGTCCCTCCGTCCATATTAAGTGTCGCTCAAACGGATGTATCTAGCATTAAAATACGTCTAGATACATCTGATTGAGTGATACTTAATGTGGGGCGGAGGGAATAATAGTGAAAATTATCGTAACAAAAAAGTTTATAATAATGAATGAATTAGTGGCATTGGCAATACCCTTAAAGAAGAAAGAAAATAAAACAATAACTAAATCAAAGTCAAAATAATGAAATTTTATTAGCAACAATGAATTAATGGCATTTGTATTACTCTTTAATAAGAAAGATAATGGAAAAGGGTTAAACAAACTGGAACACAACTTTACACTAAAATTGCACTTTTTTAAGTATGCAAAGAACAATCATATAATAGTGTAAGTTTTGCACATATTGTATAGTATTTGTGTGTTTACATTAACACTCACCCAACATCCCAAAAATACCCACAAAGAAAAGAAACTAATAAAATAAAGGACTGTGCTAATTTCCACATGTACGGGAGTTTAGCAGCAAATTCGAACGACACCTTCAATTCAATACTATGCATGCATGGAGTGTAATCACATTGAGCTGCTCACGTATTTGTAATAGTCAATCCCATGCAACTATGCAACCATGCATATAGAACAAAATTGCTGACATCATCAAATATTCTCTCAATCTTCAAATTCAAAATGTTTTGTAGCTCAAACCATCGCTCCGATTGAAAAACTGTTTTCACATAAAATATTGGTCACGACGAGACCTTCGAAATAAGATCCCATGTTGGTATGTTTCGACGACTTTTTTCCGTGTCAAAAGTTATCAGACCTAGGCTAAATAACTTATCATCTCTGTGGTATGTCCGTTACCATCCTGTTTACATAGAAATTACCGGGCATAAAAATGGCTCTTCCAACAATCTCTCCAAATGCAAATGCACTAGAGCAAAGGAAAGCAGATGTCATCGTAGATTCTTGCTTTTTTGAAACTGCAAAATATTTTATAGCTCAAATTGTCATTTTTTTTATTAAAAATCATTTTCACATAAAAATTCCATCGCGACGAGAACTTCGAAATTAGATCTCATGTTGTCATGTTTTGATCAAAAGTTACCGGAAAGTTATCAGTTATGTTATATGTATATTACCGTGTTATTTATGTAGAAGTGACAGGAGGTGTGTTTTCGGAGACTTCTTTCCCCGGGGTCAAAGTTACCATGGTATTTGTACCTAAATTATTAGGTCCGAGATGCATATATTACCATGATATTTGCATATAAGTAACCGGGGTATGTTTCAACAACTTCTTTTCGGGTCTAAAATTACCGCAGTGTTTGTACCTAAATTATCAGATCTGTTATATGTGAGTTACCATGATATTCACACAAAAGTTACCGAGGGGATATTTCATCACCCCCTGCCCCCATGCCAAAGTTATCAGGACCGAGGTACACAAGTTATCAGGTCAGCGATATGCGAGTTACCATGCTATTCACATAAAAGTTACCGGGGGATATTTCATCACCCCCCCCCCCATACACACACACCATGCCAAAGTTATCAGAACCGCGGTACATAAGTTATCAGGTATGTGATGTGTGAGTTATCATGCTATTCACACAACAGTTACCGGGGGATACTTCATCACCCCCACCCCCCCGCCGCGAAAATTTATCAAGACCGAGGTACATATGTTCTCAAAGTGTCTCAAACGACCTATTTTCCAATCGGGCGCCAATTTTTTTCTGGGTAGAAGTTATGCTGATTTTTATACAAGTTATCAGGTCTGTGGTGCCTATATTATCGACCTATTTACACATAATTATCAGGAGTATTTTTTCAACATTTTTTCTGGGTAAAAGTTATCGCGATTTTTGTATCTAAATTATCAGGTCTACGTTGCCTATATTATCGACCGGTTTACACNCTCCACACATACATCCCATGCCAAAGCTATTAGCACTGAGGTACATAAGTTATCATGTGTGCAATGTGTAAGTTACCATGCTATTAACACAAAAGTTAACGGTTGTATATTTCATCAACCCGAGATGTGTTGAAGGAGTAGTTTACTTGCTCGATCGTGACCGTGAGATGCCGATCGGACGGATACCGAATCGTTCGGATCTGTTAGCGAATTTCCAGTCGACTGGAAAATAGCTTTCTCGAGGTGACGTGGGGCATAAATTACCATGCTATTTACATAGTAGTTATCATAGGATGTTTTCAACAATTTTTCCTTGGGTCAATGTTATCATGGTGTTGTACATAAGTTATCAGGTCAAAGCTGCTTATGTTATCATGTTATTTACACAAAAGTTATCGAGGGGTATTTTTTGTATATTTTTGACAACTTTTTTGCTCGATAAAAGTTACCGTGGTGTTTTTGTGTAAAAGGGAAAGTAGTGGCTGCACCCACTTTCGGTGCACCCACGCAAAAAAACATATCAAAACATTTAGAAAAAATCTGAAACTTCGTGGAAATGGTCGACAACAAATTTTATGAGGGCTTGCAAAGTTTGGTGGTCAAATAACATTCGAGAAGCGCTCTACAAAAAAGACAAAATTGCAAAATCTGCTCAAACAGTGCACGTACATTTTGACTAATTTTCAGCGATTTTGTCTTTTTTGTAGAGAGCTCCTCGAATGTTATTTGACCACCAAATTTTGCAAGCCCTCATAACATTTGTTGATGATCATTTCAACGAAGATTTAGATTTTTTCGAAATGTTTTGATATGTTTTCTTGCGTGGGTGCACTGAGAGTGGGTGTAGAAGAACCACTCTCTTGTGTAAATTACCATGTGCATGGTGTATATGCTATTTACATAGAATTTACCGGGGTTTTGTTTTTAATATTTTTTTGCTGGAACCATAATATTTTCAATCCGAAGACAAAATGAGCTTAGTTCACACAAAAACTCTACCTTTTGAGATGGTTACTGGACATCAACTTAGTTAGGTAGGGACCCCATGTACGAATCCTATGCACCATGCTATTTACACAAGCGTTCCTTTCTTTGTTATTTTTTGGCTGGATATGTGAAGGTACAAAAGAAAAGAAAGCTAGATTTGTAATCAAAGCCGAGCCTACCCAAGTGGTTATTGAGTTCATAACTAACCTTTAGGGGTACAAGGTTTGACTCCAAGCTCCCCAGCTTTTTGCGAGAAATTGAACCAGATCGAGGGACCCAAAATGGGAAACTTACTTGTGCGAGGGATTGATGGCCGAAAAAAAAGGAAACTCCCTCGCGGGAATGATGGCGGAAAAAAAAGTAAACTCCCTCGCGGGAATGATGGCCGAAAAAAAAGCTGCGAGATGGAACTTGCGTGGGTAGCATTCTCGTAAAATAAAATAAAGTACCAAAGTACCCCTAAAAAAAAGTACCAAAGCAGAGACACATAAAAATAGAAAAAACATTTAAAAGAGGGAGAGAGGGGAGGGTTGTTTGGCACATGTAATGGGCATCAACCTAGTAGCAAATCAACCAACCCAAATATGTGATCAGTAAAATAAAACAGCCCAAAACTGCTAACAGAATAGACCAAGAAAAAAAATAGCTCGGATCTCAATGCAGAAAATCATCGGCCAAAAAAACCGACTGACCAAAATTCTATTTGCAAGCTACTTACATATAGCTAAAGTGGTGTATATGCTATTTACATATGTGCATGGTATATAAAATGGGGAATGCTACTCCAGGCAAAGTGTAGTGTGGCATAATTTGTAGGAAAAGGCTCCAAACTTGTCTTTGTCGAATTTGACATGATCTAAAAGACCCAATGAAGTCCATACGAAATGTAAGAGCAGGTCAGCGTGGAACAATGCATATGCACTTAAGCAAGCAGACCGACCCCATTTTACACGTGGATCATGCATCTTTAACTAGTTAGATATTGTTTGAATCAGAAAGTGTGTTCTGCAGCAGCGAACTCAGAGACACCAAAAATCAGAGGAAGCACGAGCTTGTGTTTATGAAGAAACAGCGGGGACTACATGCCCCGCCCTGCAGTTCCCGTCGCATGCGACAGCAATCATGACCCACGATGAGGGCGTCCCGAAGTGATAGGCCACGAGGTGGCGAGCGAGGCGCACGTTCGGCAAAGAGGACGCCGGAGAGACGATGGACGACGGGATGCCACGGGCCCACGGCTATATATGCTTCAGGATAGCATTGAAGACATCTTCACAATGTCACCAAGACCACGGGCCAGGGCGCTTCTAGATCACAAAAATGTCTCATGATTCGGCCTTACAAAATTGAGGCATGCAAATACCATCAAAAACTTTTTTTTCTTCTTCTTTTTTGAGGGGAGAACTTCTCAATTTCTGATCCCATTCACTGGCAAAACAATAGACCGTTCACCACAAAAACTTCAATATATGCTCACTGACACATACATTTAGGTAGCTAATAAAGGAAAAAGATTACTACGACTTATACAATATCCTACAAAACTTTTTTTGAAACCCACTATGTTGAAGCTTAATAATCATTGTATACTCCTAAACTAAATAGGAGCTGAACGTCTAAACATCAAATTCTCAACAAATCTAACAAAAGGAAATCGAGAAAGAAAATCTACTATATATTCTTCTTTCCTTGAGGGATTTTTTTAATAATTAGCACATATATTCTCCTCTTTTAATAGTAAAATATATTCTCTAAGCTCTGTTTTTATGATAATTCTCTAAGTTCTTTTTTCTCTCTAAGCTATCTAATAATGTGGAAAAAGAAAAGAGGAGCATGAAAGGGCTGCGAGGTAACGTCAGTGGGGGAAGCTCCTATTGGGCGCTTTAAGCGCCGGTTAAGGCTGGTGGCGATCAAATGCGCTGTCTACCGGTCCAGCCCAACAACATGCCCATATCAAATAAAAAAAGCAATTCTAATCGTTGCATGGAAGAAATGGGATTCCAACTAGGGACGCCTACCTCAACAAGTGGCACAACAACCACTGGACCAAGCTCACTTGGTTGTTCTACTAGGAGGAAAAATGTAATTATTTCATTAGTATTTATTTGACAGAAGGTTCAGAAACTAAAAAAAAGTTCATAAATTTTGAAAACGTTCATAAATTTCAAAAAAAAAAAGCTTCATTCACTCCAAGAAAAAGTTCATTGATTTGAAAAAAACGTTCATGATTTTTTTAAGTCACCGATATGAAAAAAAATCATGGAATTTGGAAAAAGTTCATCAAATTTTAAAATATTTCATTGATTTGAAAAAAGTTCATCGATTTCAAAAGAGTTTATCAATTTTGAAAAAAGTTCATTAAACTTTCATAAAAAGCTAATCAAATTTTAAAATTAGTTCACCAAATTTGAAAAAAAATTAACTATTTTATTAAAAAAGATTACAAATACGGAAAAAATCATCAATTAAAAAATCGTTTAATTTTTAAAAAAAGTTCATCAAATTTTAAAATTAGTTCACCAAATTTGAAAAAAAATTAACTATTTTATTAAAAAAGATTACAAATACGGAAAAAATCATCAATTAAAAAATCGTTTAATTTTTAAAAAAAGTTCATCAAATTTTAAAATTAGTTCACCAAATTTGAAAAAAAATTAACTATTTTATTAAAAAAGATTACAAATACGGAAAAAATCATCAATTAAAAAATCGTTTAATTTTTAAAAAAAGTTCATCAAATTTTAAAATTAGTTCACCAAATTTGAAAAAAAATTAACTATTTTATTAAAAAAGATTACAAATACGGAAAAAATCATCAATTAAAAAATCGTTTAATTTTTAAAAAAAGTTCATCAAATTTTAACAATAGTGCTGCGAATTTGAAAACATTTCAGCGATTTTATTAAAAACAATTTACCAATCTGCAAAAAGTTAATTAATTTTGAAAAAAGAATTTGAATAAAAGTTCATAGATTTTTGAAAAGGTTCGTTGATTTAAAAAAAGTCATCAATTTAAAAAGAATCCGTGCATTGAAGAAAAAGGAAAAAATTGAAAAGAAAGAAAAAGATAATAGGAATAAAAACGTCTGGAAAAAAAATTCGCACTAATAAATGTCCTTGTTGATAGCGGGCTTTCCTTCCAACTAAGAGATTGCAGGTTCGAAGCCTGTCATGTACTCCCTCTGTAAACTAATATAAGAGCGTTTAGATCACTACTTTAGTATTCTAAACGCTCTTATATTAGTTTACGGAGGGAGTACATCTTTTTTGCTTGCCTAAAAAAAGTACATCTTTTTTGCGAGTTTATAGAAATAAAAAGGACCGGCCCAAGTTCGAGTGCCTTAAGCGTCACTGAACAAAAATGCATGTTAACAGGAAATGCGCGTCAGTGGGCCAGGTGCGTGAGTTGTGATGGACGAGTTGACGAGCGTCCTGGATGCTCCCTCTGGATTTTGTTCTTTTATTTTTCCGCACGCAATTTCGGCTTCTTAGAAAAAAATCGGTTTTCCACCGGTCTTTCTATGCTTCTTGACAAAAAAATTTAAAAAAAAATTGCACGAAAAAACGTGTTTTTGATTCCTTAAGAGGCTTTGTTTTGCTTCCGCGACAAGCACGGCTGTGCCTCTCGAAAACAAAAAAAAACGCAATTTCCTTTTTTTTTCTTCTGTGAGAAGCACGGTTTTGCTTCCGCGACAGGTACGATTTTGAATCCGCGAGAGGCATGGTCGTGCCAACGAAAAAAAAAACACGTTTTCTCTTTTTTTCCGTGAGAGGCACGGCCGCGCCTCTCAGAAATGTGAAAAAAAACGTGTTCTCTCTTCTTCTTTTTTCTTTGGTGAGAAGCACATTTTTTATTCCGTGAGACGCACGGCCGTGACTCTCGAAAACAAAGAAAACGTGTTTTCTCTTCATCTTTTTCCGCAAGAGGTATGGTTTTGTTTCCGCGAGAAGCACGGCCGTGCCTCTCAAAAACGGCTTCCGAAAAGGGAAAAAAAAAGATGCTCCTGATTTGGTTTTTCGTCTGATTTTTTTCGAGGAAAAAAAGTTCCTAAAAACCAATTGACATGGTATCTAGTTTTGAAAATCTTTACACGAGGAATCCAACGGTGAAAACGGTTTGAGATTTGGATGCACGATTTAAGAGATAAAACGTTTTGAATAAACAAATGTACGAAAAATGAGAAAACTCACAAGTTGCAACAAGTGGCGCACATGCAGCGTGCCATTTGTCACAACGTAAAGAGATGGAATGATATTTGAAACGAGTACTCTTTAATTATTGATTTCGTGAGTTGTCTGGCCTTGTGGTAGGCTGCATCTTACAATGGGCTGTGGACCACCATATGAGAATTATTTCCCCCTTTTTTGGGGCAAACAGTGGAACATTGCCCTACTCTATTAATTGAGTTTTTAATGTAAAATATGCAGAACAATTGTACAAATGATAAAAAGGAAAAAAAGTATGAAAAAATGTTGGAAGAAAGTATCAGGTTAAAGGTGACTTTTGCATTTAGATTTGCTACAGTTTATGTCGTTGCGCCCTACA
>LR880966.1:679334529-679347838 GCA_904067115.1 Aegilops sharonensis
CTCCTCTCTCTCTCAAAAAAAAAAGTCTGATTTGTTCAACGTTTAAAAAAAGGTATGGTTTGTTAATTGGTTTTCCTTTTTTTTCGACCATGCAGAGAGTTTCATGCGAGTTCATTAAGAAAAGAAGATACATTGCCAAAAAGACCTGACCCATACAAGAGGGATGACCCAATAGGGCATAACTTAAACGACCTAAATATCACTAACCCAAGAGTCGATGACCCGGAGATGACCATACCAAACATAGACTAGAGAAAAAGTACATCACAAGGCTAGAAAACAAATGTAAGAGCCTGGAAATCAACTACTACACGACCCAAACTCAAGGGAAAGTATCAGGTAATACTACACCATAAATGCTCTCATGATACCAACTTTGAAAAATTATTTTTAAATGTTTCATTAAATTCTGAACTTTTTTGTGTATGTTCACAATGTATGTGACTACAACTAGGGGTGGAAAGTGGTAGCGGATAATCCGAAATATCCGATATTCGTATTCGAGAAAATGCCTATTCGTATCCGAAACATCCGCATCCGAACCAAAATGGAAATGGAAATTATCCGTATCCGAATTTGTTAAACAAATAAAAAATAAAATATGCTAGGAGATTTTGACACAAATATGGATACGGAAGTGGATATATCCGTATCCGAATAAGATTATAGGAGGTAAATTTCAAAATTCTAGACCCAATATTCCAATTATCCAACATAAAAGTCAAATAAGTAGTCAAATTTTACTCTTTATATAATTAAACTTATAAATTATTATGCATTACAATAGTTTTTATTCATAAACCTATTTATCCTTGAATTATTGTTTGTCACAAGTTGATTATTTCAGGTCACATAGCTATCGACTAATTTACTTAAGCAATATGTTGATATTATCCGTATCCGTTCCGAATCAAGAAAATATCCGATACGTATCCGTATTCGAATAATATCCGAGCCGCATCCATTTTCGATAACATCCGTATTCGGATTCATATTCGTTTTGAAAATATGAAAATGGAAATGGTAAGAGCACTATCCGTTCCGCATCCGATCCGTTTCCACCCCTAACTACAACCCCTAAAACATTTAGATTCAAGTTCGAAATACACATTCAGAACTAAAATGACAAACATGGCATGAATAGCATCACAAAAAAGACAAAAGCAAAATTGACGCTATTCACATTTGGATTTGTCTTTTTGTTTCTCGGTGTGCATTCCGAGTTCGAACCTAAATTTTTAGGCGTTGTAAACACATTTCTTGTGAACATTCATAATTTTTTCAATTTTTTTAACATTTAAATTGATGTTTTTAAAAGGTATCATGGGAGCACCTAATTTTGGTTTGGGACGAGCCTTTCCCTTTTCTTTGCACGCCTTCTCATGCACCACACTTTCCGTCATTTCTCTGTCGGTGTACAAAAGTAGGGGCTCTCCTTTTGACCCCTTTACTTGTGCACGGGCAGTCAGAGCCGCGCCCGCGACCATACTGAGCAGGGCAGGGAAGGGGAGCCGGAGCAAAAGGCGATCAGAGCAACGCCAAGTCCAGAGACCACAAAGAGCAAAAGGGCGAGGCAGACTCCCCCGGCAAGACCCTTGCCAGGTGGCCTCCGTGGCCCCGACAAGAGCCCTACCGGGGGCAACTTGCCTGACGCCAACGGAGCGCGCCTCCCTTGATCCCAAGAGTTCCAGCGCCATCAACCACATTGGGACCAAGGCTCGGGGGGCACCTCCGTGGTGGCATGCAGATCTTTGTCAAGATCATAAACACATGAGATCAGATGAGGACAAGAAGACGACGACCCTCGGCGAGATCCTAGCCGAGGAAATCCACGAGACCCCCGGCAGGCACCTTGCCGGGGACGGCCGCGGCGCCACGGCAAGACCCTTGCCGGGCCCCGGCAAGGCCCTTGTCGAGGGCATCAGCGGGACCACAGCCAGGCCCGCGCCTGCCAAGATTCCACCACCATCCCCATGCAGCTGCTAGCTCAACCAGCTGGGCAGGCACCTGCGTGGCGACGAGCGGCTTCTACACCGACCCAGCAAGCACCTGCGTGGTGGCATGCAGACCGTCGTGAAGGCTCCACCACCGCGCCAGCCCTGCAGCCAACCAACATGGCGCCACGACGCCTTGTCAGGTCGGACGCGCGTCGGAACCAGGCGAGGCGGCGACAGCTGGGACGAGCTTCCTTGGCGTCCTCGATAAAGCGAGAGGGGCACGTCGGCAGCGCATTAATTGCGTTTGTCCGACAGTGCCAGAGGATAGACTCATCCACTGTACACCTTTCCACCTCGTGTGTGCCACTGTGGCAACCCCTTTTTCTATAAAAGGAGGCCTGAGGCGTCCAGGAGAAGGATTCGGATCTTTTGGGCAAGTTACACCCCGTAGCTAGCTCAAGAACACAAGAACACTCAAATACATCCACCAAAGCAGGACTAGGGTGTTACGCATCTCCGCGGCCCGAACCTGGGTAAACAATCTGTGTGCTTCCTGTCAGACCCGCTCTTTGCACAACCCCGCGCCCGCCAACCGTAGAAGGGATCCCAATGATTCCATAGGTGTCGATTTCCCCCGACACTCTGCCCTTATCTAATCCATGACCAAACCCTAGCACCAACATCGCAACGTTCACCTCGCCGATGCCGAGCATGCTCGCTCTTGTACTATCTTCGGCAGTGACTATTGTTGACTAATGGCTCTATATTTTTACGAATTTTAAGAGCTCATTTGTTGCAAGATCTCTCCTTATAACATGTCCCATTGAGCCAAATATATCTCCATTATGCATGATTTCTGGTTTTCACTCTTTCCATTGTGAGCATTGCATAGTCAATGTTTTTATTTTGTTTTTTCATTGTTTTTTCATGTCTACAGGTGTTTTGGAGCAATCTAAGACCAAGCAAGATGAAAAGGCCAAAGATGGGTTCAAAACAGAGGACTTCCAACACCAGAATTGGCGTACCGGAAGGTCAAAAAGTGACTTTTCAAATGTGCTCCAAATCAAGAACTAATATCTGAAGGAAATATGCCCTATAGGCAATAATAAAGTTATTATTTATTTCCTTATTTCATGATAAATGTTTATTATTCATGCTAGAATTATATTAACCGGAAACATAATACATGTGTGGATACATAGACAAACAGAGTGTCACTAGTCTGCCTCTACTTGACTAGCTCGTTGATCAAAGATGGTTATGTTTCCTAACCATAGACATGAGTTATCATTTGATAAACGGGATCACATCATTAGGAGAATGATGTGATTGACTTGAATCATTCCGTTTGCTTAATACTTGATCATTTTAGTTTACTGCTATTGCTTTCTTCATAAAGAAGAGCCCTGACCGTAGAACAATCGTTACAAGTTATAGTACAAATTATGTTACAACGAACAAAGTGTCCTCAGCAAATCCCAGCTCTGGGAATCATAGGCATACCCATTAAAGATTTAAATCAGTCCATTCCTTGATCCTGTTTGCTTTATCCTCTTTGGCTCGGAGTTGCACAGTCCAAAGCCCTTCCGACAGGTGAAACTTCCATGAATCAATAGCTGGTGGTGCAGACCGAAAGATCTTGTCATTTCTCACCGACCAAATACTTCGGCAACTCATAACTATAATATCCAGTGCCAAATCTTTAGGAAGCCGATTAGAAATCAGAACAACCTCATCAAAAGTGGAGATACTTCTGGTTCTCTCAGGCGCTATGACATCCCAGCAGGACAAAACAAATGGGCAATTCCAGAATAAGTGGATTAAAGTTTCTTCCACTTTGTCAGAACATAGGGCACAGTTAGAGTCTGGGAGGTGCATATTGCATCGAAGGAGAATATTCCTTGTGTTAATTCTGTCATGTAAGAGAAGCCAGCCAAAAATCTTGTGCCTCAGTCTGCAAGAAGTACCCCATAAGTTTTGAAAGATGCTATGAGCTTTGGAAGTACCCATTAGACGCTTGTACATTTTCATGGAGGAGTACTGCCCTGATGCTCAATGATATTTCCATATGTCCCTACTATCAGAACGTGCTCTGGAGGCTAAAAAGTCTTCAACCCTTGTCAATTGATGGTAAGCTTGCATGGAGAGTGGCCTATGGAAGAGGGTGCTGAGATCTTCTTGATTATCCACAAAATGAAGGGTACAGTCCTTGTGAATAGCAAAGGCGAATAACTCTGGGAATTTTGCTTGTAATGGTTGTCCATCCCAACTATCTGTCCAAAAGAAAATGGTATCTCCTTGACTAGCTTGACAAATGGCATGTGATTTGAATAGGGGTATGAGCTTTAGCAGGGTCTTCCACCAAAAGGAGCCAATTAACTTGTCACTAGGAGGGCCATTGTGGTAGTATGCTTCCCAAATGATGTGCACCCAAGGAGTGTCCACTTTATTAAGAAATTTATGAAGAAATTTCATTAGCAGGGCTTTGTTGTGGACAGAGATATCAAGAATGCCTAATCCTCCTTGTGCCTTAGGTTTAAAGACAGTATCCCATGAAATCAGTGCAGGTCCAGAGTCCATTGACCCAAATTTTCTCCACAGGAAATTCCTTAAGTAACCTTCAATTTGCTTGATCACTGCTTTGGGTAACATCAAGGAGCACATGAAGAAGATGGGCATGCTGGCAAAGACTGATTTGATCAGGGTAAGTTTGTCACCAATGGATAATAAGGTAGAACAACTTAAGAGTCTATTTTCAATCCTTTTCAACATGGGCATGAAATCCACAATTCTTGGTCTATTGATACTGAGTGGCAAACCAAGATAGGCATGGGGAAGAGGACCAATTTTGCAACCAAGAATCTCTGATAGTTCCATCATTTTGCCAGGAGGAGTGTTGATGGGAATCATGGATTTAGCATAGTTAACTCTGAGACCAGTGTAAGCTGCATAGTGGAGAAGCAGATTTTTTATTTGAAGAAGTTGTCCAGTATCAGCATTAGCCACCAAGATAGTATCATCTGCATATTGAATGATAGGGTAGTCTAGGCAAGAAGCATGAGTAAGAGGGGAGATGATCAAGGAGTGTTGCATGGCCTCATTGAACATGGTTTGGAGCAAGTCAGCAGCAAGGACGAATATAAGTGGGGATAATGGATCCCCTTGTCTGACACCTTTCTTACACAGAAATTGCTTGCCAGGAATACCATTAAGAAGGATAGAGGAGAAGCCAGTGCCATATATCATCTTGATCCAACTAATCCATCTGCTACCAAAACCCTTAGCTTGTAGGATATCCACAATTTTATCATGATTAATCATATCAAATGCTTTCTCAAAATCCAACTTGAGGAGAATAATTTCTTTCTTAGATAAGTGGCATTGGTGAATGTACTCATAAGACCAGGCAAGGCAATCCTGAATGCATCTATTATTGAGGAAGCCATATTGATTCTTGTGCACCAGAGTGAGGATCACCTTCTGAAGTCTGTTGGCAAGCAGTTTGGTGATGATTCTAAGAGTACAGTTCAGCAGTGAGATGGGCCTGAATTCAGCAGGAGTGGATGCTACCTCTGTCTTAGGAATCAAGGTGATGAAGGAGTAGTAGATGCTCTGAAGATTGACTTTCCCATGATAGAAATCATTAATAAGCTTGTAAAAGTCAGGAGCAATAATAGGCCAACATGCTTTCAAGAAAGTAGCATTAAAGCCATCTGGTCCAGGAGCTTTGTCAGCAGGCATATGAAGTACCACATGATCAATCTCTGCTGTGGTGAATGGGACCTCAAGTTGTGCCAAATTGTCATTTGAGGTTATAAGATGGTTCAGAAGAAGAGGATTTTGTGTGGTAAAAGTTGCACCCAGTCTTTCTTTGAAAGCTTTGTAAAGGATTGCAGTTTTAGCACTGTGAATGTGATGTTCCAAGTTATACTCATCTTTGAGCATGGCAATACAATTATGCCTATGTTTGATAGTAGCCTTCGCATGCAAATATTTAGTATTAGCCTCTCCACTTTAATTTTCCCAATAGTGGTTCTTTGCTTCCAGTAGAGTCTCTGGTGATTAAGAACTTTTTCCAAATGTGCTTTTAGGATATTTCTACCATTAGTTTCCACATATGTGAGATCCCTGGCTTCTTCCCAATAATCAAAACACGGGATCAAGAAGTTTGTGTTATCAATAATTTTCTTGAGATCTGAAAGGTTTCTAGCCCAGTTCTTTAATCCTTTCCTTAGTCGCTTAAACTTGGTTGCAATGATCTTGGCACTATCTTCCTCACTCACATCCTGGGTCCAAATGCTGTGGACAACTGACAGAAAGTCATCATGTTCCAACCAAAAATTCTCAAATCTGAAAATGTGAGATTTAGGAATAGAGGTACCAATCTTGACCATAAATGGTACATGGTCTGATGTGGTTTTGGCAAGAGGGTGTGCCAGAGTAGCTGGGTAGCTTAAAGTCCAGTTCTCAGAAGTAAAACACCAATCAATCTTTTCCAAAAGAGGCCAATCATGCATATTGCTCCAGGTAAAGTTTCTACCTTTGATAGGGATTTCAATCAGAGATAAGTTGATGATAGCTTCATTGAAAGCTAACATATTGTGAATATTTCCCCCTTCCAGGTTTCTGTTATGTGGGTATCTGATATGATTAAAATCTCCAAGTACCATCCAGTTGCTGTCCTCGGGAGTTTAGAAGTGTCTAAACCAGTCAATAAAGTGTGGTCTCTCATCCTGGTGGCTAGGTCCGTAAATATTTGTCAAAATCCAACTATCCCCATTGTGGGAGTAAATGAAAGAAACTGATATAGAGTAGTTGTTGGAATGAAAAAGTTGACCCTGAAAGACCTGATCATTCCAAACAATTAATAGACCTCCTGAAGCTCCTATAGATGGAAGATATTCAAATTTGTTAAGTCTCCTTGGATAAAAGTTTTGCATGAATCTACTATCAATCACTTCTCTCTTGGTTTCTTGAATGCATAGAATGGCACAATTAGATTCCTCAATCTTATTTCCGATAGCTGTCCATTTCTTGGGATCATTCAAACCTCTAATATTCCAGTTAAGAATTGACCATTCCTTATTCATGTTCACAGAGATAACAAAACTGGCACATGATCAATCTTAAAACTACACACCTTTTATGAAATAAAAGAGGACTGACAAAATCATTATTCTTAGGACTGTTCCAGTCATAAGAAAAAGCAATCATAGTGACATTCATCCACATTCCATTCCATAGCAGCCAGTTACATAGCATAAAGCAAGACACCTCAAACAGGTGGAGAGAACTGCCAGCACCACAGCCAGTAACAAAAAGTTTAACAAATTGACTAAAAGATCTGTTTAGCAGAAGGATTACACCCTGGACATCTTTACAAGTAACTTTCCAAATGATAGAGCCATCCAAACTCATGGAAGAGTGCTAAGAGTCTACTGAGGACAACTGAAACTATTAATTAATAGAGCTGGCTCTTGGGGCCTCCTTAGCAGCTGGGTTGCTCTTGCTTTTCTTGCGTTTGGTTTTCAGCATCTCCTCTGAAGTATCTTGAGCAGCAACCTTGCAGAAAGAAGTATTAAGACTTTTAATCACTTTTGCAGGAATTGGGGGAGGTAGAGCATGATAGGCAAGACAATTCTTATCCATGCAGATTTTTTTCTTATAACCCTTGGTTAGCTGTTGTAATCGACAACTTCTCCTTACCTCAGTCTACACTAGTGGAAACTTTTCCTTTCTTTTCTTGATGTTGTGCATGGCTGAAGTAGATGCAGCAGCCTGGGCCAAAAGAGGTGCAGATGGAGCTGGGGAGTTAACTTCTTGCTCTTGTGTCTCCTGTGCCAAATATTGTGAAAAGGACAAGGATGAGTCCACAGGAGGACAAGACTGAGGAATAACAAATGGCAAGGTAATATTACTGGCTCCTTGGGTAATGATATCCCAGACTATTGAAGTAACAAACTTCCTTGCCCAGTCAAATTTGTCAGGTGTAAGGAATGTGACTGACAGAAAATTAACCCAATCAATAGGTACCTGAATGGCAGTTTGATCATTGTTTAGGGGGCAAAATGCATGTACCAGAATTCAACACCTTCCTTTCCCAAAAGTTTAGTCTTAAGAGCTATGTCCTTTCTATCATCTGTGCTCAATGCAGAGGTCATCATGAGTGGATTTTCTGCCTCTGTAATTAGACCATTGCTTGGAAGAAATGCAGGAAATGGAAAACCAGGGGGAGCAAAGAGTTCAGAAGAAGAAGATGACTCACCCATTACTCCAGCCTCAATTGACTTCTCATTACCATCAGTAGCTAGAGGAGAGGTATCATTGGTTCCATTCCCGTGTTTAGTATGTTTATCACCAGGCAAGACAGACTGAGGCTGAAAATCAATAAGATTAGGGTCTTGTTCAGTAATAATAGCATGGGGATCAGCAGTATTCTTCTTGATGTAGATCATGTGCATAGAGTGTGTCATGGTCATAGCTTCCAATAACATAGGATCATCTCTATTATCCAAATCAGTTGACTGTGATGGGACCAGCATCAGGTTCAGACTCAAATCTGCAATAGGAAGAGGAACAACTTCCTGGGCCTCCACTGGCATGGGCTGCTGAATTAGAAGTGGGCCAATGGGCCCAGCTAGAGCTTCTGGTGCCTGCTCTTGTATAGGCCCAATGGGCTCTTCCAATAGGTTTAAATCTGGCACAAGTGGTGCCAAAGGGCCAACCACAGATGCACCTATATTTCCACTGCTAGCTGACTGTCCCAGAGAGAGGGTGAGGCTGCTATGAGGTACCAGTTCCAGATTTTGTGGCTATTCTTCCTCCATGGGAGCTGTCGGTGTCAAAACCGGCGGATCTCGGGTAGGGGGTCCCGAACTGTGCGTCTAGGCGGATGGTAATAGGAGACAAGGGACACGATGTTTACCCAGGTTCGGGCCCTCTTGATGGAGGTAAAACCCTACGTCCTGCTTGATTGATATTGATATTGTGGATGTTTACAAGAGTGGATCTACCACGAGATCAAGGAGGCTAAACCCTAGAAGCTAGCCTATGGTATGATTGTAAGGGTTGTTGTGATTGTAGTCCTACGGACTAAAGCCATCCGGTTTATATAGACACCGGAGAGGGCTAGGGTTACATAGAGTCGGTTACAATGGTAGGACATCTACATATCCGTATCGCCAAGCTTGCCTTCCACGCCGAGGAAAGTCCCATCCGGACACGGGGTGAAGTCTTCAATCTTGTATCTTCATAGTCTTGGAGTCCGGTCGATGATGATAGTCCGGCAAATGATAGTTCGGCTGATGATGGTAGTCCGGCTATCCGGACACCCCCTAATCCAGGACTCCCTCAGTAGCCCCTGAACCAGGCTTCAATGACGATAAGTCCGGTGTGTATATTGCTTGGCATTGCAAGGCGGGTTCCTCCTCCAAATGATAGAAGATTGTGAACACCAGGATAGTGTCCGACTCTGCAAAATAAATTCCACATTCCACCGTAGAGAGAATAATAATATATAGACAAGTTCAATCTGCTGACGTTTTCCGTGGCATGAAGTCACACCACTACCAAGCCATTACTCGAATTGTTTTTTACTTTACCACCTCAGCGCATTTAGCGAAGCGGTTTCCTTGGCACGTCTTGTCGAAGCAGAGATCGTGTTTCCCCTTAATCCGGGATTCTCATCAATACGGGCGTGGGTAACCCAACCGCGCCCGTTCGCCACGCCCCCTCTATCGAAGACGTGTCCCAAACGGTCACGGCGACGGCTCTTGGTATCCTCCCTCTTTATAACGGGACCAAGGCTCGTTTCTTTTTCTTCAATCTTCCATCAAATCCTCTCCACGCTCCAAGTTCCAGCACCTAGAGCCCTAGATTCGAGCGCTTTGGACCTTCAACGATGTCCGGTTCCAACCTCCAGGGCCGGTGGACGCCCTCCTCCGTCACGGAGGAGGACGTGCTAAAGCTGCGGGAAGCCAAGTACCTGTCTTACGAGATTTCGCACAGGTTGCCTGCCGAAGGGCAGGCCATCCCCACCCCTGAGCCC
The DNA here is from genome assembly GCA_904067115.1 of Aegilops sharonensis. NCBI lineage: Eukaryota > Viridiplantae > Streptophyta > Magnoliopsida > Poales > Poaceae > Aegilops > Aegilops sharonensis. The sequence goes on from LR880966.1 coordinate 679,344,514, forward strand.
GGCGAGTATGTCGTCTTCGTATCCCACCTCCGTCGGGGTTTAGGCTTCCCAATGGATCCTTTTGTGAGAGGGCTCATGTTTTACTATGGGTTGGAATTCCACGACTTGGCTCCGGAGTCCATCCTCCATATATCCGCATTTATTGTCATCTGCGAAGCCTTCCTCCGCGTCACCCCACACTTCGGCCTGTGGCTGAAGACTTTCAATGTGGCGCCGAAGATGATTGGGGGGCGTCAAGCGGAGTGTGGCGGGGCGGCCATAAGTAGGAGGGCCGATGCCCCGTGTCCTGCTGGCTCCTTCCAAGAGGAGCTCGGCCTGTGGCAGCAAGAGTGGTTCTATATTACCGTTCCGAGGGGCCGCAGACAAAAGCCGCCGCCCCTATTCCGCCCGGGACCTCCACGACGATTGATGTCGTGGGTCAACCAAGGGCTCAACTGGGGGCCGTCAAAGGACGTGCCCCTACTGCAGGGCCGGATTCGAGATCTCTTAACGAGGGAGATCGATATGGTGGTGGTGATGCAGGTTATGCTAATTAGGCGTCTCCTGCCCTGCAAACGCCGTCCTCTCTGGCTATGGGAGTTCAATCCGGAGGGCCCACAGATTCTTCAACACTTCATGGGTATGACGCCCCTGGAGATGTATAACTTATTCTTCGGATCGCAAGAGGTGCGTCCGGAATTGACCGAGGATGCTGGACTAGCTGCAATCGCCCGGATACTCAAGTAAGTAGTTCCAAGTCCGGACATACCGTTTGTTTGCCTTTCGATGATCCGCCTTATGACCGATCTCCTTCTACACAGGAGTAGATAGCGGAAGCAAAATTAATACGGTGTCCGGCCCCCCTCCCCGAGACCGCGCCGGATCCCGTGCTGGTCCGGATGCTTGAGGTTGCGCCTTCGGAGGAAAGCGAAAGGGAAAGCAGGAAAGCTACTGCCTCGCCTAAGGAGGCTCTTGAACGAGGGGGGATCGAGAATCCCTCCTACCAAGGGGAGAAGAGGACTGCCTCCGAGGACCCGGGGAAAAAAGCCCCTAAACGGGGGAAGAAATCTTCGCCTGAAGGTCCTGCGTCCGGGGAGGCCCCGGCCGCACAATCTCCCTTAACGAGCCAGCCCTCCAACGAGCCGTAAGTAGAAAGAAAGGAGTTTTATAATAAGGACATCCCTATTTGTGCTTCTGAGGGTAACTAAAGTTTTTACCTTGTAGTTCGGATCTCCGTCCTTCGCAGATGAGCTCGTCTTCGGGGGACCTTCGTCCGGAGATGATAGAGAGCGAGACGCCCCCGTCCGGGGCGCCGTTGGATAGGGCGGACGAGCCTGAAGTGTCGTCACGGAGGGAGCCCCCGGGTGTGGCAAAGCCGGATAGTTCGGCGCCAACTGGTGTACGGCTGAAGGATCTGCTTGAGAAGGCGTCTATCTCAAAAGATCAGCACGCATTGATGAGCATGGTGATTGAAAGGATTTCGTCCGCCGAAGGTGGGTTGCATGATGCCGTCAGGAGTTTACTGGCGGGGTTTGAGGTACATAAAAATGACACACCTTTTAACAGTTTTGCATATAGAATGCGCCCTGTATATATAGTAGCCCCTGAGACTCGGTAGGTTGTCGATATCGACAGCGTGCCGAGGATCAAAATCGCAGGTTTGAATTCCCGTCGTGCCGATGCAGGTGGCGTGTCGTCCGGGGGCCAGCCGGACTGATGGAGTTGCTGAACTAAAGCGGCAACTTGATGTGGCGGATGCGGACATCGCGCTGATCAACAGGCGACTTGATGAGTCGCAAGGTAAGTGTTACTGCGCGGTCACGTGGTAAGGGAGCCGAAGCCAACTCCTTACAATATGTGCGTGAAATGCAGATAGTGCCGCTGCCGTGGAGAGTCTTCGGGCCGAACTTGCTCAAGCCAAGGAGCAGGCCAGAAGGAATAATGCGGCAGCCTCGAGGGCGGCCGAGGAGTTAGCGGCCGAAAGGGCCGCACACTGTCGGAGCAGGGAAGAGATAGCCGAAATGGCTGTGAAGTTAAAAGAGGCTACCGACCGCAATGAGGCTCTTGTGAAGGAGTGCCTAGCGGGGCAGGAAGACCTGCGGAAGGCCACCGCCGAAGCCAAGAATGCCCGCTCTGCAATGCGGGCCATGAAGGAAGAGCTACGCCAGGCCGGGGAGACTGTAGCTGGCAAGCCTTTTCTGCTGCGCCGAAGGTTCACGGAGTCAAAATATGCCCAGCTGGGCCAACTGTTGTGTCCGGAGGACCCTTGTATGGATTTAGAAGCGAGTGTGGCGGATGCCGTTGTGCATTTTCGAAGCCAGAAGGATCACCAGACGAAAGAGCTGTTTTGGTCTCAATTCCATAGTCCGGAGCGTTCACTTCCGCTGACCGATCGTTTGGCTGAGTGGGCTGAGCTAAATAGGTTGTCCGGGCTTGCTATGGCGGATATAGTGACCCATATCCGGCCGGATAGGCCCCAGCCGAAGAGTTACTTTGGCTTATTGCAGCAATTTCTTGGGGCGGTGCCGCATATCAAGGCGATGAAGCGGTCGGCCTGCATAGAGGGTGCGCGGATGGCGTTCGCTCGTGTGAAGACACATTGGACAGAGATGGATGCCACCGCTGTTGTGACCCCGGGTTCGGATAATAACTGGCTACCCGCCGAGCACTATTTTGGCGAAGTGCTGCCTGGTGCTCGTGTAATAGAGTCGCAGTGCTCGAAAAATGTTACGTTCGAATGAACATTTATATGATGTAAAAACGAATTTTATAATGTAAACGCCTTTTATACTTGTGCGTTCAAGTAATAGAATATCTCCTTTGTGGCCGTTCATGTATACGTATGTATAACCTGAAAGATGGCAGTCGTTGGCTTCAGCCCCCACGCACAAGGTGCGGGGGTGTTCGCAAAAAATAGCGCGTTTTCACACTTAATCCGACGTCTCGGTCCTGTAAAGGAGGTGGTAGCGTAGCAAACGAGGCAACCGGACTATAATGCTTTATCACTTTCACTTAGCCATGGAGTTCGAGGGTGGGGCTACGACATAGCCCCTGGGGGCACCGTGCTCTCCGAATTCGGGGCGCGTATGTGCCTGGCCGGAAAACGGCTCTTCGTCAAAGCGGAGGAATCCTAAACATTCCCAAGGTCGATCGAGTGGTTGACCAGTCTCTCGCTGTATCATGACAGTCAGTTTTCGGCTTTCTCTACTGAGGTGCTCGCCCAGCCGAACTGGGGCACAATCGCAGTAGTTCTCCTGGAGCCGCGTTAGCCGATGATACGGAACGTAAGGCAGCAAAACACAGGAGCCGGGCAAACCCAACATTTGACCAAAGACATGATTCGGAG
>LR880966.1:679351675-679362000 GCA_904067115.1 Aegilops sharonensis
GTGCAGCCCCGTTTGTCGCTTTGGGCCTGTCATCTGGCCGTCTATCCGGCCAGGCGGCCTCTTTATTTTTTGACTGTGAAGGCTCGATGGCTTCCTCGTCAAATTCTGGCAGCAACTTGCGCTTCGGGTAGCTCTTGGTTTGATGGCCATTGCCATATTTGTCTGCGGTCTTGAATACTTTGCTCCACTTCATTCTGAGCGTGTCTTCTGCTGTTTTGAGCTTCCGTTTCGCCTTCTTCAAACTTCTTGCAGTGGCGACTAGTTTTTTGCGTATGTTCTTATGCTCTGGTGTTGTGGCCGGACTGTTGATTGCTCCGTGAAGGGGTTGATTATCCGGCTCGTCCTGTTCGTCGTCCGCTGGCTTGCCCTGCTCTATCGCTGGGTCGTTAGGAAGGCTGCTTTGATCGAGGCGGGACTTAGGGAGGCGTTTGCGTCGCCGTTTTGGTTCTTTATCGGCGAGATTATCCTCTGCCGCGTCCCGTTGTTCCTCGTTATCGCTTCCCTTCGGGGTGTCCACCATGTATATGTCGTATGACGAGGTGGTCTTCCAGTGTCCTGTAGGCACTGGTTCTTGGGAGTCTCCGGCATCGTCGTCCATACCGTTGATGTCTTCAGAGTCGTAGTCGAGTATGTCGGTTAAATCGTCGACGGTGGCTACGAAGTGGGTGGTGGGTGGGATCTGAATTTCTTTGTCATCCGCGTCCCAACCGTCCTGGCCGTAGTTCGGCCAGGGCTCTCCGGATAGCGAGAGATGCTTCAATGGATTTATGATATCACCGAAGGGCGAGTGCTGAAAGATGTCCGCAGCGGTGAATTCCATGATCGGCGCCCAATCGGATTCGACTGGCGTGGGCGCAGGAGGTTCGGAGTCCGGCAGGGAGTCCGGCACCTCGGAGTCATGGGCTTTATGTGGGACAAGGTAAGTGTTCGGCTCCATCGCCGTAGAAATTGCGGCTCCCGAGGAGGTGTCCAGCCATCCGTCCTCAATTCGAGCGATCGGCTCCGGACTATGAGTCGGAGCGGATCCGGGTGCGGCCTCCAAGGTGCTGTCCGGCGGCAGAGTTAGGTCATGCCCATCGTGACAGCGCGGCACGCTCGGCTGTGGCTCAGATCCATCGAGGATCAAGTCCCCGCGGATATCGGCCGTGAAGTTTAAGCTTCCAAACCTGACCTGACGGCCAGGGGCGTAGCTTTCGATCTGCTCCAGATGGCCAAGCGAGTTGGCCTGCAGTGCGAAGCCGCCGAATACGAAGATCTGTCCGGGGAGAAAGGTCTCACCCAGGATTGCGTCGTTATCGATTGAAGAGGCCATCACGCATATCGGTGACGACACAGAGGAACTCTCAATGAAAGCACCAATGTCGGTGTCAAAACCGGCAGATCTGGGGTAGGGGGTCCCGAACTGTGCATCTAGGCGGATGGTAACAGGAGACAAGGGACACGATGTTTACCCAGGTTCGGGCCCTCTTGATGGAGGTAAAACCCTACGTCCTGCTTGATTGATATTGATATTGTGGATGTTTACAAGAGTGGATCTACCACGAGATCAAGGAGGCTAAACCCTAGAAGCTAGCCTATGGTATGATTGTAAGGGTTGTTGTGATTGTAGTCCTACGGACTAAAGCCATCCGGTTTATATAGACACCGGAGAGGGCTAGGGTTACATAGAGTCGGTTACAATGGTAGGAGATCTACATATCCGTATCGCCAAGCTTGCCTTCCACGCCAAGGAAAGTCCCATTCGGACACGGGTGAAGTCTTCAATCTTGTATCTTCATAGTCTTGGAGTCCAGTCGATGATGATAGTCCGGCAAATGATAGTTCGGCTGATGATGGTAGTCCGGCTATCTGGACACCCCCTAATCCAGGACTCCCTCAGGAGCCATCAGGTCCTGAAGCTCAAGAAACTAACCAGGGTGCAATTCATGATCAATGTCAGGGTTTCCTTCAGGCATTGCCCAGTGTCCCCAGCCAGGCATCCCCTCTGGGTCTTCTTCCTCATCCATCTGCTCCTCATTTCATTCATTGTGCAGAGCCAGGTTAAGATTCAGTGGAGGATTTACTGGTGGCACAACCTCATGATGTTGTAGAGGGCCTAGAAAATGGTTGTGCTGGTTGGGGTGATGATGTGGCTGAGCAGGCTGCGGATGAGGATTGCCAAATGGTGGGATTGGATCCTCATCATGTGGTTCTTCCCCAAGAACTTGGTGCTGCAGAATGACTACAAGTACAGTAAGAGAATCAGAGCACTCCCCATCTCCAAAAACAATACTTGAAGGTATATCTCTCAATTCTTCCACTTTGATCTTCACCATCTGATTGGCCTTAGTGCTTCTAACTCTATCCCACATCAAAAAATTTCCAAACTTGCTGACCGCATCATTAATTTCTATAATGTTTCTTCTGTCAAACGGATAACCACAAAGCAGAACCCATACCTCTCTAGTAAGTACTAGCTTTCTCCAACTTAGCCCCTTATCATGGTTTTGGAAGATGACATAGACATCAGTGAACTGATGTGGGCTGTTAGCCACCAAATCATCGCGATTGAAGACACTGTTGAGTTGAATGTAAGCTTGCCCAAATGGACACTGAGTAATCTCCGGAAAGCCTAGTCTTCTGTCAGTGAGGAAATCAGATAGTACCTCACGCACAGTGTTGAACTCCACCGGAAGATTCGGCATTGGCACTATGGTGGCGATGGCCCAATCTTCATGAAGTGGAGTTGGCGCCGCCGTGAGAACTTTGATCCACGCTAGCCTCCCTTCCACCGTGATGCTCTGGTGGTTGGGGGGAGTAAAGGGGAGGGACCAAAAGGGAAGGAGGCCATGGCAATGCTACGATCTGGTGGAGTGGTGGAGGGAGCTAAGAGGTACGGAGGTCGGTGGGTAATGGGGATGGTGGCGGCTTGCAATCTTTGCGCAGTAGAAGGTGATGAGGCGGAGTAATGGAGAGAGCTAACTCGGGAAGGAATAGAGGAGGTAATATCGAGGCGAGCAGGAGATGATGGCTGATTGACCGCACCTACCAATTCAGCAGCGGGAACAGTGGCTGGATACCTCAGAATCGCAAGCATTCGGTTTGGGCCAGGTAAAGTGGTGGTGGGCTGTTGCTGGTTGGGCTGGGCCAAGGAATAGCAGTATTTAGCAATATGGCCCCATTTCTTGCAGGCCCTACACTTAATACGGTTTGTGCAGTTGGGCCTAGCATGACCAAAGAGTAGACAGCGCACACAGAAGGCCTGCTGAGCGTTTTGAAATTGCTTTGATCCCGCCCTTGGCTACATGAGAGCTGATGAATGACCATTATTGCCATAATGGCCATTATGGCCCGATGATGGTGCATGTCTAATTGAATGGGGTGAGCGATCAGGCGAAGCACGATGATCAACTCGATCTGGAATGGGGAAAAACCAGGAGATCTAAGAGCGACGTAAGATTTCCTAGGGTGACGAAGGAAAGCATGGGTCCATTCATCCTCCTTTTCTTGGAGGTAATGATCGAGTTCCTAGCATGAGATGGGGCCTCCTTCGCCTCAGAGAAGAAAGTTAACATTGAGAAGAGGAAGTGAAATGTTACCCCCTTTGATGATGGAGAAACCAACTTCTTTGGACGAAACAATAAACTTGAATGACCAATTTTGCAACAACTTGACTTTAAAAAGAGATGCTCTTCCTCCAAAACAAGCCAAGAGAATAGTGCTAACCAATTCCTCCGTGAGACGCAGACGTGATCTGGTGAATTCAGCCACCATAAGGAACTCTTCAGATTCTTGATCATCAGCATGGTTGATTGGAACACCCCATTTCCTCCAGATTTCAGCAGCAAAATCTTGTCCCTTGTCGAAGTCGAGATCGGCGAGTGCCATGGGCAGTGAAGAGGTTGAGGGTGATTGCGGAAGCTGAACTTGGATGATGGAGTTGAAGTGGACTCTGACGGGAGATCACGTTGTGGGCGCCGGCGTGGCGCTGGTCGATGAAGGCAAGACGTGGACACTGGGGCCGGAGTGGCCACTGGCGGAGAGGCTACGCGGAGAGGCTAGGCGGAGAGGTGAAAACACGCTTATGTCTAGGTTGTATTGCCTTCTTCATGACTTATACATGTTCCTATGACTATGAGATTATGAAACTCCCGATTACCGGAGGAACACTTTGTGTGCTACCAAATGTCACAACGTAACTGGGTGATTATAAAGGTGCTCTACAGGTGTCTCCGATGGTACTTGTTGAGTTGGCATAGATCGAGATTAGTATTTGTCACTCCGATTGTCGGAGAGGTATCTCTGGGCCCTCTTGGTAATGCATGTCACTATAAGCCTTGCAAGCAATGTGACTAATGAGTTAGTTGCGGGATGATGCATTACAGAACGAGTAAAGAGACTTGTCGATAACGAGATTGAGCTAGGTATTGAGATACCGAAATATCAAATCTCGGGAAAGTAACATACCGATGGCAAAGGGAACAACGTCTATTGTTATGCGGTTTGACCGATAAAGATCTTCGTAGAATATGTGGGAGCCAATATGAGCATCCAGGTTCCACTATTGGTTATTGACCGGAAACGTGTCTCGGTCATGTCTACATAGTTCTCGAACCCGTAGGGTCCGCACACTTAAAGTTTGGTGATGATTGGTATTATGAGTTTTTGTGTTTTGATGTATCGAAGGTAGTTCAGAGTCCCGGATATGATCACGGACATGATGAGGAGTCACGAAATGGTTGAGATGTAAAGATCGATATATTGGACGACTATTTTGGACACCAGAAGTGTTTCGGGAGGTTTCGGACATATACCGGAGTACCGGGGGGTTGCCGGAACCCCCCCCCCCCGGGAGTATATTGGGCCTAATGGGCCCTAGTGGGAGAAGAGGAGGGGCGGCCAGGGCAGCCGCGCGCCCCCTCCCCCTCTAGTCCGAATTGGACAAGGAGGGGGGGGGGGCGGCGCCCCCTTTCCTTCTCTCGTTCTCTCCCTTCCTTCTCCTCTCCTACTCCTACTTGGAAGGGGGGAGTCCTACTCCCGGTGGGAGTAGGACTCCTCATGGGGCGCGCCATAGGAGGCCGCCCCCCTCCCCCTCCTCCACTCCTTTATATAAGGGGAGGGGGCACCCCTTGGAGACACAACAGTTGATCATTGATCTCTTAGCTGTGTGCGGTGCCCCCCTCCACCGTAATCCACCTCGGTAATATTGTAGCAGTGCTTAGGCGAAGCCCTGCATCGGTAGCATCATCATCACTGTCATCACGTCGTCATGCTAACGAAACTCTTCGGCGAAGCTCTACTAGATCGTGAGTTCGCGGGACGTCTCCGAGATGAACGTGTGCAGAACACAGAGGTGCCGTACATTCGGTACTGAGGATCTGTCGACTATGAAGACGTACGACTACATCAACCGCGTTGTCATAACGCTTACGCTATCGGTCTACGAGGGTACATGGACACACTCTCCCCTCTCGTTGCTATGCATCACCATGATCTTGCATGTGCGTAGGATTTTTTTTGAAATTACTACGTTCCCCAACAGTGGTATCAGGGTCAGGTTTATGCGTAGATGTTATATGCACGAGTAGAACACAAGTGAGTTGTTGGCGATACAAGTCATACTGCTTACCAGCATGTCATACTTTGGTTTAGCGGTATTGTTGGATGAAGCGGCCCGGACCGACATTACGTGTATGCTTACGCGAGACTGGTTCTACCGACATGCTTTGCACACAGATGACTGGAGGGTGTCAGTTTCTCCAAATTTAGTTGAACCGAGTGTGACTACGCCCGGTCCTTGTGAAGGTTAAAACATCACTAACTTGACGAAATATCATTGTGGTTTTGATGCGTAGGTTAGAACGGTTCTTGCTTAGCCCGTAGCAGCCAAGTAAAACTTGCAACAACAAAGTAGAGGACGTCTAACTTGTTTTTGCAGGGCATGTTGTGATGTGATATGGTCAAGGCATGATGCTATATTTTATTGTATGAGACGATCATGTTTTGTAACGGAGTTATCGTCAACTGGCAGGAGCCATATGGTTGTAGCTTTATTTTATGCAATGCAATCGCCCTGTAATTGCTTTACTTTATCACTAAGCGTTAGCAATAGTCGTAGAAGCAATAGTTGGCGAGACGACAATGATGGTACGATGGAGATCAAGGTGTCGCGCCGGTGACGATGGTGATCATGACGGTGCTTTGGAGATGGAGATCAAAGGCACAAGATGATGATGGCCATATCGTATCACTTATAATGATTGCATGTGATGTTTATCCTTTATGCATCTTATTTTGCTTGATTGACAGTAGCATTATAAGATGATCTCTCACTAAATTTCAAGGTACAAGTGTTCTCCCAAAGTTTGTCGTGCCGAGACACCACATGATGATCGGGTGTGATAAGCTCTATGTTCACATACAATGGGTGCAAGCTAGTTTTGCATACGCAGAAATACTCGGGTTAAACTTGACGAGCCTAGCATATGCAGATATGGCCTCGGAACACTAAGACCAAAAGGTCGAGTGTGAATCATATAGTAGATATGATCAACATAGTGATGTTCACCATTGAAAACTACTCCATTTCACGTGATGATCGGTCATGGTTTAGTTGATTTGGATCACGTGATCACTTAGATGATTAGAGGGATGTCTAAGTGGGAGTTCTTAAATATGATTAACTGAACTTTAATTTATCATGAACTTAGTACCTGATAGTATTTTGCTTGTCTATGTTGTTGTAGATAGATGGCCCCTGTTGTTGTTCCGTTGAATTTTAATGCGTTCCTTGAGAGAGCAAAGTTGAAAGATGATGGTAGAAATTACACGGACTAGGTCTGTAACTTGAGGATTATCCTCATTGCTGCACAGAAGAATTGCATCCTGGAAGCACCGCTAGGTGCCAAACCTGTTGCAGGAGCTTAACCAGATGTTATGACCGTCTGGCAAAGCAAAGCTGATGACTACTCGATAGTTCAGTGTGCCATGCTCTACGGTTTAGAACTGGGACTTCAACGACGTTTTGAACGTCATGGAGCATATGAGATGTTCCAGGAGTTGAAGTTAATATTTCAAGCAAATGCCCGGATTGAGAGATATGAAGTCTCCAATAAGTTCTACAACTGTAAGATGGAGGAGAATAGTTCTGTTAGTGAGCATATACTCAGAATGTCTGGGTATAACAATCACTTGATTCAATTGGGAGTTAATCTTCCGGATGATAGTGTCATTGAAAGAATTCTTCAATCACTGCCACCAAGCTACAAGAGCTTTGTGATGAACTATAATATGCAAGGGATGGATAAGACAATTCCCGAGCTTTTCGCGATGCTAAAGGCTGCGGAGGTAGAAATCAAAAAGGAGCATCAAGTGTTGATGGTCAACAAGACCACCAGTTTCAAGAAAAAGGGTAAAGGGAAGAAGAAGGGGAACTTCAAGAAGAACGGCAAACAAGTTGCTGCTCAAGAGAAGAAACCTAAGTCTGGACCTAAGCCTGAGACTGAGTGCTTCTACTGCAAACAGATTGGTCACTGGAAGCGGATCTGCCCCAAGTATTTGGCGGATAAGAAGGATGGCAAGGTGAACAAAGGTATATGTGATATACATGTTATTGATGTGTACCTTACTAAAGCTCATAGTAGCACCTGTGTATTTGATACTGGTTCTGTTGCTAATATTTGCAACTCGAAACAGGGACTACAGATTAAGCGAAGATTGGCTAAGGACGAGGTGACGATGCGCGTGGGAAATGGTTCCAAAGTCGATGTGGTCGCTGTCGGCACGCTACCTCTACATCTACCTTCGGGATTAGTTTTAGACCTGAATAATTGTATCTAGATCTTTTTGCGTTGAGCATGAACATTATATCTAGATCTTGTTTGATGCAAGTCGGTTATTCATTTAAATCAGAGAATAATGGTTGTTCTATTTATATGAGTAATATCTTTTATGGTCATGCACCCTTGAAGAGTGGTCTATTTTTATTGAATCTCGATAGTAGTGATACACATATTTATAATGTTGAAGCCAAAAGATGCAGACTTGATAATGATAGTGCAACATATTTGTGGCACTGCCGTTTGGGTCATATTGGTGTAAAGCGCATGAAGAAACTCCATACTGATGGACTTTTGGAATCACTTGATTATGGATCACTTGGTACTTGCGAACCATGCCTCATGGGCAAGATTACTAAAACGCCGTTCTCTGGAACCATGGAGCGAGCAACGGATTTGTAGGAAATCATACATATTGATGTATGTGGACCGATGAATATTGAGGCTCGCGGCGGGTATCATTATTTTATCACCTTCACAGATGATTTGAGCAGATATGGGTATATCTACTTAATGAAACATAAGTCTGAAACATTTGAAAAGTTCAAAGAATTTCAGAGTGAAGTGGAAAATCATCGTAACAAGAAAATAAAGTTTCTACGATCTGATCGTGGAGGAGAATATTTGAGTTACGAGTTCGGTCTTCATTTGAAACAATGCGGAATAGTTTTGCAACTCACGCCACCGGAAGACCACAACGTAATGGTGTGTCCAAACGTCGTAATCGTACTTTACTAGATATGGTGCAATCTACGATGTCTCTCACTGATTTACCGCTATCGTTTTGGGGTTATGCTCTAGAGACAGCTGCATTCACGTTAAATAGGGCACCATCTAAATCCGTTGAGACGACTCCTTATGAACTATGGCTTGGCAAGAAACCAAAGTTGTCGCTTCTTAAAGTTTGGGGCTGCGATGCTTATGTGAAAAAGCTTCAACCTGATAAGCTCGAACCCAAATCGGAGAAATGTGTCTTCATAGGATACCCAAAGGTGACTGTTGGGTACACCTTTCCGAAGGCAAGAAATTCGTTGGTAAGAATGGATCCTTTCTAGAGAAGGAGTTTCTCACGAAAGAAGTGAGTGGGAGGAAAGTGGAACTTGATGAGGTAACTGTACCTACTCCCTTATTGGAAAGTAGTTCTTCACAGAAACCGGTTCCTGTGACGTCTATACCAATTAGTGAGGAAGCTAATGATGATGATCATGAAACTTCAGATCAAGTTGCTACTGAACCTCGTAGGTCAACAAGAGTAAGATCCGCACCAGAGTGGTACGATAATCTTGTTCTGGAGGTCATGTTACTTGACCATGACGAACCTACGAACTATGAGGAAGCGATGATGAGCCCAGATTCCGCAAAATGGCTTGAGGCCATGAAATCTGAGATGGGATCCATGTAAGAGAACAAAGTGTGGACTTTGGTTGACTTGCCCGATGATCGGCAAGCCTGTTGGGGAACGTAGCAGAAATTCAAAATTTTCCTACGTGTCACCAAGATCTATCTATGGAGAAACTAGCAATGAGGGAAGGAGAGTGCATCTACATACCCTTGTAGATCACTAAGCGGAAGCGTTCATGAGAACGGGGTTGAAGGAGTCGTACTCGTCGTGATCCAAATCACCGGAGATCCTAGTGCCGAACGGACGGCACCTCCGCGTTCAACACACGTACAGCCCGGTGACGTCTCCCACGCCTTGATCCAGCAAGGAGAGAGGGAGAGGTTGAGGAAGACTCCATCCAGCAGCAACACAACGGCATGGTGGTGATGGAGGAGCGTGGCAATCCCGCAGGGCTTCGCCAAGCACCAACGGAGAGGAGGAGGAGGAGAGGCAAGGCTGCACCAAGAGGGAGAGAACTCATGTGTGTTGGGCAGCCCAAAACCTCAAGTATATATAGGGGGAAAGAGGGGCTGCGCCCCCTTTAGGGTTTCCCACCCCAAGGGGTGCGGCCAGCCCTAGATGGGACTTGGGGGGCGGCCAAGAGGGGGAGGAGTGCCTCCCAAGTCAAGTGGAGGCCCTCCCCCTTAGGGTTTCCCCCTTCCCATGCGCATGGGCCTTGGGGGGGCTGGTGCCCTTGGCCCATTATGGCTAGGGCGCCCCCCTACAGCCCATGCTACTGTATTGGACGTGGTGGAACAATTTCCGGACCTCCGGACCCCTCCGGAATCCTCTGGAACCTTCTGGAAGCTTCCCGGTACAATACCGAAAAAACCCGAACTTTTTTCCGGAACCTGAACAACAACTTTACATATATAAATCTTTACCTCCGGACCATGCCGGAACTCCTCGTGACGTCCGGGATCTCATCCGGGACTCCGAACAACATTCGGTAACCACATACAAACTTCCTTTATAACCCTAGCGTCATCGAACCTTAAGTGTGTAGACCCTACGGGTTCGGGAGACATGTAGACATGACCGAGACGTTCTCCGGTCAATAACCAACAGCGGGATCTGGATACCCATGTTGGCTCCCACATGTTCCACGATGATCTCATCGGATGAAC
>LR880966.1:679378242-679407110 GCA_904067115.1 Aegilops sharonensis
GGAGTCTCGAAATGGTCGAGACATAAAGATTGATATATTGGAAGCCTACATTTGGACATCGGAAGTGTTCCGAGTGAAATCGGGAATTTACCGGAGTACCGGGAGGTTACCGGAACCCCCCGGGAACTACATGGGCCCATAGTGGGCCTTGGAGGAAAGGAGAAAGGGCAGCCCTAGGTGGCCGCGCGCCCCCCCCCCTTCCCCTAGTCCTATTAGGACTAGGAAAGGTGGGCCGGCCCCCCTCTCTCTCTTTCCCCCTCCGGGAATCCTAATCCAACTAGGATTGGAGGGGGAATCCTACTCCCGGAGGGAGTAGGACTCCCTTGGTGCGCCTCCTCCTTGGGCCGGCCACCTCCCCCTTGGCTCCTTTATATACGGGGGCAGGGGGCACCCCATGACACACAAGTTGATCTACGGATCTTTCCTTAGCCGTGTGCGGTGCCCCCTTCCACCATATTCCACTTCGGTCATATCGTCGCGGAGCTTAGGCGAAGCCCTGCGCCGGAGAAGTCATATCGTCGCGGAGCTTAGGTGAAGCTCTGCGTCGGTGGAGCATCAACATCGTCACCACGCCGTCGTGCTGACGGAACTCATCCTCGACACTTTGCTGGATCGGAGTCCGGGGATCGTCATCGAGCTGAACGTGTGCAGAACTCGGAGGTGCCGTACGTTCGGTGCTTGGATCGGTCGGATCGTGAAGACGTACGACTACATCAACCGCGTTGTTATAACGCTTCCGCTTTCGGTCTACGAGGGTACGTGGACGGACACTCTCCCCTCTCGTTGCTATGCCATCACCATGGTCTTGCGTGATCGTAGGAAATTTTTTGAAATTACTACGTTCCCCAACACAATGTCCATGGTCAGGAAACCGTAACCATCTATTGATTAACGAGCTAGTCAACTAGAGGCTTACTAGGGACATGGTGTTGTCTATATACCCACACATGTATCTGAGTTTCCTTTCAATACAGTTATAGCACGGATAATAAACGATTATCATGAACAAGGAAATATAATAATAACTAATTTATTATTGCCTCTAGGGCATATTTCCAACAAAGCCATCGAGAATAAGTGGATCTTCAAGAAGAAGACAGACGCTGATGGTAATGTTACTGTCTACAAAGCTCGACTTGTTGCCAAAAGTTTTTGACAAGTTCAAGGAGTTGACTACGATGAGACCTTCTCACCCGTAGCGATGCTTAAGTCCGTCCGAATCATGTTAGCAATTGCCGCATTTTATGATTATGAAATTTGGCAAATGGATGTAAAGACTGCATTCTTGAATGGATTTCTGGAAGAAGAGTTGTATATGATGCAACCCGAAGGTTTTATCGATCCAAAGGGTGCTAACAAAGTGTGCAAGCTCCAGCGATCCATTTATGGACTGGTGCAAGCATCTCGGAGTTGGAATAAACGTTTTGATAGTGTGATCAAAGCATATGGTTTTATATAGACTTTTGGAGAAGCCTGTATTTACAAGAAAGTGAGTGGGAGCTCTGTAGCATTTCTAATATTATATGTGGATGACATATTGTTGATTGGAAATGATATAGAATTTCTGGATGGCATAAAAGGATATTTGAACAAGAGTTTTTCAATGAAAGACCTCGGTGAAGCAGCTTACATATTGGGCATCAGGATCTATAGAGAAAGGTCAAGACGCTTAATTGGACTTTCACAAAGCACATACCTTGATAAAGTTTTGAAGAAGTTTAAAATGGATCAAGTAAATAAAGGATTCTTGCCTATGTTACAAGGTGTGAAGTTGAGTAAGACTCAATGCCTTACCACTTTAGAAGATAGAGAGAAAATGAAAAGTGTTCCCTATGCTTCAGCCATAGGCTCTATCATGTATGCAATGTTGTGTACCAGACCTGATGTGTGCCTTGTTATTAGTTTAGCAGGGAGGTACCAAAGTAATCCAGGAGTTGTCACAGCCCTAGAATATCTGAGTGTAATAGTTGCATCCGTGAGCATGCATCATGTTTAAATTGAAGAAACTTGAATTAAGGGGATTTGAAAGCCTCAAAATCTTTTAAAAGAACGGCAAGAGCCCTTTAAATTGCATTCAGTGAATCCAAAATTCCTAAAAATAATTTCAGAAATTTTGGCAAGGGTTATATACCAAACCAAAATTTTGGAACATTTTTAAGGAATCATTTGGTCTCTGAATTTAAGACAATATTCTATTTGAATTTGAAAATATATTCAAATATATATGGGATATATCTTCAAATGCTCTGTGATAATTTATGTGCCTCTGGAAAAGTCCATGAAGTAACATAAAAATACCTAGAGGATGTTTTGGCATTGTTTGAAATCTGTTTGAATTCAAAACAGTGGCAAAAGATTAAATAATAGAAAAACATAAGGAAAATAAAACAGAATAGAACTTACCTGTAGCTTACCTGGCCTAGAAACACCTGGCCCAATACTGTAGCCCGGCCCAGCTTAACAGGCGCCGTCTTCAACCTCTGCCAGTAGGCAGAGGCGTGTCGAACGCGCGCGCGCCCGAGCTCCACCTCCTGCTTCGACCTCCTGCTTCCCCTTCACCCTGTCCTCGCGCCACAAAGACGGCCGCGAAGCCCCTCGCTCTCTGGTTCTCCCCCCCCCCCTTGCTCATCTGCTTCCCCTCCCAATGGCCGAGCGCTGTCGTCGCCGCCGCTCGTTGTTGCCACGGCCACCGGCCCTCCCTCGCACATCCAACGTGCTCGAGAGATCCGCCACGCCGTCCTCATCAACTCCACCGAGCCACATGAGCTGGGAAGCACTTCAACGCCCTCGACATCGTCGTCTTCTATCACGGGCCACTGAGATCGCCGGCGCTGATTCGCGCCACCCGGGTCGTCCCCAGCCCCGCCGTCTGCGCCCTTCACCTCGCTGTGAGCCCTGGTCCCTCCCCCCTTCTAACCTCGTCATCCGCGTGTAGGAGCAGTTTCCCCGCAAGCTCCCGCACCACCGTCCGCCATGGCAGCCTAGCTGCTCCCTCCCAAGCACCTCCGCTTGGCCTTGCTACAGCAGTGTGCTCCTGGAGAACCCCTGATTCCTCTGCGCTGCTTAGCTCGTTCGCTAACACCCTGTAGCCCCGCGCCCGCACCTAGCCGAGCTCCGGCCGCCGCTCAGCTCGCTGCCGTCGCCGCCACAGGCCATCCCTGGTTGCCTCATGACCTCCCCTAGCTGCGCACGGGCCCTAGCTTGCCATAGAAACCAACCACGTCGCAAACCGCCGCCTGTAGCGCGAGCCTGAGCAACTCCGGCGAGCCTCCGCCGCGAGATGTGGTCGACGGCGCTTAATCCGGCGACGCAGATGTGGCAGGATTAGATTAGGTGCTAATAACCCAGTTAATCAACACCGAGTCGATGACATGTGGGACCCGCACTGTTAGTGACACAATTAAAGTTAAATAACCCCTGTTAACCCCCTGAGTCAATGACAGGTAGAGCCCACCAGTCAGATTTGACTTTGGTCAATGCTGACGTCACCCTGACATAATGCTGACGCAACAACTCATTTTCTAGATTTATTATTGTCAGGACCCCGATTCCAAGTCATATCGATCTAGCCAGTAACACCTCATATCACTTTGCGGCCTCACACACGGTATTCCCATGGGTGTCGCCTTACCATGGCCCGGGACCGGTTGCGCCTTTTGGCTCACGTATATGATAGTGTCACTAGCATCCATATGACAGAGAATCCGGGCCGACATGACTAGTCGTGAACCCAAAGTGGCTCTAACTTACGGGGACAGGCATACATGAATCAACATCGAGCATGTCGGTCAGCAGCGTGCAAATCCGGGTTGTAGCACTGGGCTAACAGGACTCCGGATGTCACCGCGTGACATTTCCCCGAAGGGACAGGAACTGGAACGAAGTGAATCACATGCCGGCCAGTCAAGTGTTCCGGAGCAGTAGTGCTGGGCTAGCAGGACTCCGGTGAACCGGGCAGTAGCGGACTACTATGGCTCATGGAAGCACAAAACAAGATTTCCCCATAAGAGAGGCTACCAAGGATAAACAACTAGGTTGTCGAATCCCACACATACCAAGCATGTCAATCATACACACAATATGCTTGATATGTGTAAATACAACATGGCATCACAACAAAACTCTACGACTCAAAGTATTTATTCATTAGGCTCCGAGGAGCGAGATATTACAAACATGAGTCTCATGACCCAACATTCAGAGCATACAAGTCAAAGCACATGCGGAAGCTTAACATGTCTGAGTACAGACATCTACAAATGAAAAAGGCTAAGAAGCCTGACTATCTACCAGATCCTGCCGAGGGCACAAGATCGTAGCTGAGGTATCAAGCTAAACATCGAAGTCCACACGGAACTACTAGCGAGACTGGCGTCTCTCTGCAAAACATAAAATAGGCATACGTGAGTACAAATGTACCCAGCAAGACTTACATCAGAACTATCTACATATGCATCGGTATCAATAAAGGTGTGGTGGAGTTTAACTGCAGCAAGCCAGCTTTGACTCAGTGGCTAACCTGAACTACGACTGGAAGTAACTCTTTTGAGGTGGCACACGAGTCCACATATTCACCATATCAATACACCACTATGGATCCGCTCCCGTCTCCCTACGAGAACGCCATCCATAGCACTCACGCTTCTCTTGCGCATTTTAGAGTATCCACTTTCACTTGTCTATGAACTGTACAGGCAACCCAGAAGTCCTTTTCCGCGGACACGGCTATTCGAATAGATGATGTTAACCCTGAAGGGGTGTACTTCTTCACACACACTCTCACCACTTACCACCATGTACACGTCGTGTATCTCGGCAACCTTCAAGCGGAATCCTGGCGAGGGAGTCGGCCACGACCTGACTAACCACACAAGTATCTAGCCCAGGTTTATCTCCTATTCGGGTTCCATCCGCAAGGAGGTCCGGCCGGGTGTCGCTCATGGCCCCAAACGATGTGAGCAGGGTTCCCAAGCCCACCATCCGGGTGCCACTTGGTACACCATGCCAGGATGCCTAGTCTGTCCCAAGCCTACCTATACCGGGTGCCACTTGGTAGACTACTAACACTACCTACAAACACCAGAAACTAGTTGCATCTCCTAGACAGAGATCAGGTTGATTAATAAGTCGAGAGAGCTTGGAGCGTCCGGTGCCCAATGTGTGGTAGTAGCTGTTCATGGATCATAAACACAGAACTTAGTTCCTGAGAACGGTTTCAATGAGACAACCCACCATGTACTCCTACATGGCCTCTCACCGCTACCTTTACCAAATCGTGTTCACACACTTAGCTCTCAATAATAGGACATGTTCACCACATTCCAATGCATCCCCGATGAATCAGACCTGACACAACTCTAAGCAATAGCAGGCATGACAAATAGGCATGAATGAGTAGGCACAACAAGGCTCAATAAACTCCTACTCATGCTAGTGGGTTTCATCTATTTACTGTGGCAATGACAGGGCATGCAGAGGAAAGGGGTTCAACTACCGCAGCATGTAACAATTGAAACGTTGTTGTCCTAATGCAGTAAAAGAGAACAGGAGCGAGAGAGTGAGATTGTATCGGAATGAACAAGGGGTTTTTTCTTGCCTGACACTTCTGAAGATGATATAACTCTTCATCGGTGTCATCGAACTCATCATTGGAACATACGTCTACCGAGGGGGAACAACCACCGGCAAACACAGAAAGAACACAATTAATGCAATGCAGAATACGATGCATGATCATGACATGCCAATATGCTGTGATTTATACTAATGCATCTATCAACAATTTAAATGAAGTCCATATGAACCAAGGGTTCATATGCAAACTCCATATGAAGTATTTAAAATGCCATTATCATGTTTTCACTTATACATCAAGGTTAAATTGGTTAAACATGCATGGCACCAGTACAGATGGATAGATTGGATTTTTTTGATCATTTTTCATATATAACACTTTGCATTTCAAGTTACAGATTGATTTCTATAAATTTTTGAAGGTATCACTATTTTCTGAAATTTCCTGAATAAGAATAACTCCAGAAAATGAGTTGCTGCGTCAGCGTTAAGTCAGGGTGACGTCAGCATTGACCAAAGTCAAATCTGACTGGTGGGCTCTACCTGTCATTGACTCAGCGGGTTAACAGGGGTTATCTAAATTTAATTGTGTCACTAACAGTGCGGGTACCACATGTCATCGACTCGATGTTGATTAACTGGGTGATTAGCACCTAATCTAATCCTGCCACGTCCGCGTCGCCGGATTAAGCGTCGGCGACCACATCTCGCGGCGGACGCTCGCCGGAATTGCTCGGGCTTGCGCTACAGGCGGCAGTTTGCGACACGGTTGGGTTCTATGGCAAGCTAGGGCCCGTGCGCAGCTAGGGGAGGTCGCTGGGCCACCGGGGATGGCCTGTGGTAGCGATGGCAGCGAGCTGGGCGGCGACCGGAGCTCGGCTAGGTGTGGGCGCGGGGCTGCAGGGTGTTAGCGAACGAGCTAAGCAGTGCAGAGGAACCAGGGGTTCTCCAGGAGCACGCTATTGTAGCAAGGCCAAGCGGAGGTGCTCGGGAGCGAGCAGGTAGGCTGCCATGGCGGACGGCGGTGCGGGGGCTTGCGGGGAAAGTGCTACTACACGTGGACGACGAGGGGAGAAGGGGTGGGAGGGACCAGGGCTCACGGCGAGGTGAAGGGTGCAGACGGCGGGGCTGGGGACGACCCGGGTGGCGCGAATCAGCGCCGGCGATCTCGGTGGCCCAATGTAGAAGACGACGACATCGAGGGTGTTGTAGTGCTTCCCAGGTCTTGTGGCTCGGTGGAGTTGACGGGAACGGCGTAGCGGATCTCTCGAGCACGTTGGATGGGAGAGGGAGGGCCGGTGGCCGTGGCAACAACGAGCGGCGGCGACGGAAGCGCTCGGCCATCAGGAGGGGAAGCAGAGGAGCGAGGGGGAGAGAGAACCAGAGAGCGAGGGGCTTCGTGGCCATCTCTATGGTGCGAGGACAGGGCGAAGGGGAAGCAGGAGGTGGAGCTCGGGTGCGCGCGAGTTCGACACGCCTGTGCCTACTGGCAGAGGTTGAAGGCGGCGCCTGTTAAGCTGGGTCGGGCTACAGTATTGGGCAGGTGTTGCTAGGCCAGGTAAGCTACAGGTAAGTTCTATTCTGTTTTATTCTCCTTATGATTTTCTATTATTTAATCTTTTGCCACTGTTTTGAATTCAAACAGATTTCAGACAATGCCAAAACATCCTCTAGGTATTTTTATGTTGCTTCATGGACTTTTCCAGAGGCACATAAATTATCACAGAGCATTTGAAGATATATCCCATATATATTTGAATATATTTTCAAAATCAAATAGAATATTGTCTTAAATTCAGAGACCAAATGTTTCCTTAAAAATGTTCCAAAATTTTGGTTTGGTATATAACCCTTGCCAAAATTCCCAAAACTATTTTTAGGGAATTTTGGATTCACCGAATGCAATTTAAAGGGTCCTTGCCCTTCTTTTAAAAGATTTTGAGGCTTTCAAATTCCCGCAATTCAAGTTTCTTCAATTTAAACATGATGCATGCTAACATATGCAACTATTACACTCAGATATTCTAGGGCTGTGACAACTCACCCCCGCTAAGCAAGAATCTCGTCCCGAGATTCAAGACGCGAGGTGAGAAGATAGAGGGGACACAAAGCTAACATGATCTTCATGATCCACTTTCCCTTCTCGAAGATGTTGAATCATTGCTTGAAATTGATCTTGACATCTTTGCTTTCGAGATCTTCATCCAACATGATGATGACAGAGAGAAACTCTACAGGAATCGATCTCCTCGAAGATCGAACAACTGACGATCAACTCATGGAATGAGACATAACAATATCTCTCGAGTTGAGACGCAAAACACACATCTATAGCAATGGAAACAGGCAAATGACAAGGGTTCAATTTGGTAGGCAACAATCCCACACTTAAAAGGATGGTGGATGCGTTTCAATGTAGCGGGGAGCTAATTGTCGTGATTCCATAACGGAGCACCTTAGGGAAGGTGACTCGTAGAACTATTCCCTTAAGTGGCAAAAAGAATTACTTTTGACACAAGGATCATTGAAACTCTTCATACCAGCCTAAGGAAATTCACAATTGATCATTTGGAGGAATTCGAAAGAATGACATACTTTGGCTAAAATGGATGATGTGTACTACCTTGTTGAAGACATCGCAATGGAGGATTTTGCTTATCCTCGGAAATGGATGGGACCCATGGTAGGACCACTTTTGAAGATGATCCTGGACAACAACTGCTGAGAAGGGCAGCCCTTGGAAAACTGGCACAATGGCGGTGCGAGCTGGGGAAAATGCAAATGTTGGGAATGTTGAAACCATCATATCCGCCTGAGATTCAGATCTGGTTGGTAACGGGATATTTCAGACAACATGTCTGGAAAGAAAGTTTGCAACACAAACCGACGAGATAGCGTTGTGAGATTCTCGGGGAATGAACTACGGTAGTAAGCTCCAAAACATGAGCGGGTTCTGCTACACACATGTGAACACGCTGTCCCAGACAAGCATGACCATGTAGTAGTCTTACAAAAAAACACTAACGAGTTCTGGTTGGGAACCATCAATGAGGATATCGAAGTCCTTTCATAAGTCCGGATTAGCTCTTATGAAGGAACTTCTTCTCCTTGAACAAATCAATCAGTGGCTTGGTGTGCTAGGGAATACATATGGAGTGGAGGTTATTAATCTACCAAACCATAGAATACTTCGCACGTATGCATGACTGATTTTGGGATGATTCCAGAGGAAACAAAACAAACCTTTCTCAAATTCATGGCGGCAACTTACACCTGATGCACGTGAACTTGGAGAAAGTCACTTCTTTCACCAAAACATATACCTCATGAGCGGAACACGAAGGCAATGCTTACAAAGTTTCCAACACTAGCTCAACGTTCAACATGAATCATGGAGGAGACAAGATGCTACTGATGGGCTCAACAGCAACTCATCGGAATTTCAATATCACTGGAATTCCACCATTATGTGAACAATGTGATAGTATTGGTCAGACCCAAAATATATAATGGTGTATGCTCGAGGAAACAACCACGATTAAGACAACATTACGAACATCATTGGTTCTGATTGATTTGACGATAGCCCGTACTCAAATCAAAGACTGGATAAGACAATTGCTCCAACAATTGATCACGGGGAATAATTAATGAGGTTATTATCTTTCTACAACATATACACGCAAGATATCCCTTGAAATGAACTAAGTTAGACAAGCTTTTATCTTCCAACTCTCCAAGTTGTTGTTTAGCTTAACCAACTAGCCCAGGGGTATCCAACACAGATTCTTGGAGAAGAGGTGATTTATAAGAAAACCAACTTGATCACGAGCTCAACATAGCGGTCAGGTGACAACCTAGTAACACTTCCGAGAAGATATTCGGAAATTCACGAACCACCGATATGTTACTAAGCTTGAGAACAATCTTGCTTTTCAGAGAAAGACGATATGATCAAATAAGCAAGGGATTGAATAATCCTAACTCATTGATCGAAGAGTGCACCAGAATTAAGGACTAGGTAGCACGATCAATCTTAGGATGATGATTCAATAACCAGCATGCTAAGAATGAGAGTGTTGTCCATTAACTAGAAAGCAACGGAGTTGCTAGGGGTATTGATTTCACACATCACAATTCACTTGTCGGCATTCCGGTTACAACAACACGAGGACCGAGGAATGAATGATGATGGTGAGAAGTATCACTGTATCAAGAGTTCATAGGATGGTGTGCAATTCCCATGATATTCTTGATATAAAGATGGTGACACTCCAAGGTAGAGCAGAGCAAAAGCTGGATTAGCGTTTTGATCCGCGGAATACAATTGCTTTGACCCAATCGTAGATATGGATGAGGTTCTGGAGTTTGTTTCTCCTATTCGTTCTGAAATAAAACGGCTTGACGGACCACAAGAATAGTAGGCACCGATGAACACGATCGCACACATACTCTTGACTATCAATTGATACATGAAGGTCGGAATATAACTGAAGGGGGGCAACTCAGAGAACATATGATTATTTGAGTTGTGGAGGCATAGATTAGTATGTCGAGCAAATCTCAACATTTCTTCCGGGTAACCGATGCAGAGAGTTAGAACTGGCAGATTCACAGTGAAGAATGGAGAACTCATCAAGAGCACTCTGGTTGTGATATTTTGGTTCGAAAGAACTTCTGCCATAAGCAGTTCATGGTATTTGAAAGATGGAAATACCACAGACTACGACGACTATCGCAAAGGTTACTAATATCCTAAAGGAACTAGCAAACACTATCAACATGAAGTAAGTAGGGTGAATCTCGGGTTCAAGAACCCAGGAATAGAATACCTACTACTAAATGGCATCACGGGATGCTTTCGAGAATGACGGCCAGAATCATCACACTGGGAACACAAAACATGGCCATATTACCAGGTGATCCTCTAAGATGCCTAGGGTCATAATACTAGTTCCAACATATATGTCAAGGCATGGAGTACCTCAACAGACGATTAGTGTACTTATTCTGACCAAAAGGACATCGGGAACAGGAAGGAAGAATTTGCAAATGCATCAGATAGTTTAGAAACCTGGAATGACTCAGACAGCATAACGGATGTAAATGCTCAAAAAGATTTGAGACATCCTGCAAAAATGGTGGCATAACCACTCAAATCACAATATCAAGGTTCCGCGACCAACTATGAACACACGGAAG
The DNA here is from genome assembly GCA_904067115.1 of Aegilops sharonensis. Lineage (NCBI taxonomy): Eukaryota > Viridiplantae > Streptophyta > Magnoliopsida > Poales > Poaceae > Aegilops > Aegilops sharonensis. Next base: position 679,389,019 of record LR880966.1, read on the forward strand.
TAGTAGGAACTGAACCGAGGCTTAAATCCAACAAACTTATGAGTCTACTGACTAGTAACACGTGATCCTGATAGAAAGAAGAGAAAGCCTAGTTCTTAATCCCCGTAGAAAAGAAGAGGTTGACTCAGATCAGAAGGGCATAAGGTAAAGGAGTAAAAAGAGCCTTACGTTCCCATCCACAATCAATTCCCTTATATAACTAAAGCATTTCTGGACTCAACTTCGACCAGTTTGGCTTGGTAATCCTACATGCACTCAGGCTCTGATACCAAAGCTGTCAGGACCCTGATTCCAAGTCACGTCGATCTAGCTGGTAACACCTCGTATCACTTTGCGGCCTCACGCACTGTATTCCCACGGGTGTCGCCTTACCATGGCCCGGGACCGTTTGCGCCTTTTGGCTCATGTATATGATAGTGTCACTAGCATCCATATGACAGAGAATCCGGGCCGACATGACTAGTCATGAACCCAAAGTGTTACTAACTTACGAGGACAGGCATACATGAATCAACATCGAGCATGTCAGTCAGCAGCGTGCGAATCCGGGCTGTAGCACTGGGCTAACAGGACTCCGGATGTCACCGCGTGACATTTCCCCGAAGGGACAGACATAGGAACGAAGTGAATCACATGCCGGCCAGTCAAGTGTTCCAGAGCAGTATTGCTGGGCTAGCAGGACTCCGGTGAACCGGGCTGTAGCGGACTACTATGGCTCATGGAAGCACAAGACTACATTTCCCCATAAGAGAGGCTACAAAGGATAAACAACTAGGTTGTCGGATCCCACACATACCAAGCATTTCAATCATACACACAATATGCTCGATATGTGTAAATACAACATGGCATCACAACAGAACTCTATGACTCAAAGTATTTATTCACTAGGCTCCGAGGAGCGAGGTATTACAGACATGGGTCTCATGACCCAACATTCAGAGCATACAAGTCAAAGCACATGCGGAAGCTTAACATGTCTGAGTACATACATCTACAAATGAAAAAGGCTGATAAGCCTGACTATCTACCAGATCCTATCGAGGGCACAAGATCATAGCTGAGGTATCAAGCTAAACGTCGAAGTCCACACGGAACTACTAGCGACACTGACGTCTCTCTGCAAAACATTAAATAGGCAAACGTGAGTACAAATGTACCCAGCAAGACTTACATCAGAACTATCTACATATGCATCGGTATCAATAAAGGGGGTGGTGGAGTTTAACTGCAGCAAGCCAGCTTTGACTCAGTGGCTAACCTGAACTACGACTGCAAGTAACTCTTTTGACGTGGCACACGAGTCCACATATTCACCATATCAATACACCACTATGGATCCGCTCCCGTCTCCCTACGAGAACGCCATCCATAGCACTCACGCTTATCTTGCGCATTGTAGATATCCACTTTCACTTGTCTATGAACTATACAGGCAACCCAGAAGTCCTTTTCCGCGGACACGGCTATTCAAATAGATGATATTAACCCTGCAAGGGTGTACTACTTCACACACGCTCTCGCCATTTACCACCATGTACACATCGTGTATCTCGGCAACCTTCAAGCGGAAGCCTAGCGAGGGAGTCGGCCACGACCTGACTAACCACACAAGTCTCTAGTCCAGGTTTATCGCCTATTCGGGTTCCATCTGCAAGGAGATCCAGTCGGGTTGTCGCTAACGGCCCCAAACGATGTGAGCAGGGTTCCCAAGCCGACCATCCGGGTGCCACTTGGTACACCATGCCACGGTGCCTAGTCTGTCCCAAGCCCACCTGTACCGGGTGCCACTTGGTAGACTACTAACACTACCTACAAACACCAGAAACTAGTTGCAACTCCTGGACAGAGATCAGGTTGATTAATAAAACGAGAGAGCTTGGAGCGCCCGAAGCCCAATGTGTGGTAGTAACTGTTCATGGATCACAAACACAGAACTCAGTTCCTGAGGACGGTTTCAATGAGACAACCCACCATGTACTCCTACATGGCCTCTCACCGCTACCTTTACCAAATCGTGTTCACACACTTAGCTCTCAACAGTAGGACATGTTCACCACATTCCAATTCATCCCCGATCAATCAGGCCTGACACAACTCTAAGCAATAGCTGGCATGACAAACAGGCATGAATGAGTAGGCACATCAGGGCTCAAACAACTGCTACTCATGCTAGTGGGTTTCATCTATTTACTGTGGCAATGACAAGTCATGCAGAGGAAAGGGGTTCAACTACCGCAACATGTAACAGTTGAAAAGTTGTTGTCCTAATGCAGTAAAAGAGAGCAGGAGCGAGAGAGTGGGGCTGTATCGGAATGAACAAGGGGTTTTTGCTTGCCTGGCACTTCTGAAGATGATATAACTCTTCATCAGTGTCATCGAACTCATCGTCGGAACATACGTCTATCGAGGGGGAACAACCACCGGCAAACACAGAAAGAACACAATCAATGCAATGCACAATATGATGCATGATTATGACATGTCACTACTAGGAAAAAGGCTAGTAGCAGCGCGGGTACCCGCGCTACTAGTATCGCGCTACAGCTAATAGTTAGTAGTAGCGCGGGTAGACCCGCGCTAGCGTGTGTGACACCCGCGCTATTGCTATTACAGAACCGCGCTACTACTAGCGTAGTAGTAGCAGCGTGCTTATAATACCAGCGCTACTAGTATCCTAAATACTAGTAGCGCTCAATTTGTTCCCACGCTACTACTAACTATTTAGGATTTAAAAAAATAAAATCAACCAATTCCATTTTATGCATACAATTCCAAGAAACAATAGTGATGGAAAAATGCCACTATCACACAGTTGCCATATTCCTTATTCCTGATTCTACTATCACACAGTTGCCATATCTGCTACCACACAGTTTCTCATTCTACATGTCCTCACTCCAATAGTAAGAAAAATGAAAAGGAAAAATAGAGCTAATCTGCCATTGGAATGTCCTTATTCCTGAGTAATATTCAATGGAACGGTGCAATTACACTGCAGTCTCATGGATTCACTATGCCGCTTCAACATCTCATTATCCTGCATCGATGGAAATGAGCATCAGCAAGGCATATAGATTTTATCAATAAATGGAGAGGAAGCATAATATCAGATGATACAGGAGACACATGGACTAAGATTCTGATACAATGCGAATATGCACTATAAGTACACATATATTTTAGTTACAAAATGATATTTAGTTAAAAAGTGACAAATAACTGAATGAAACTCAAACTATATATTTCAGTTACAAAAAATATTTCAGCTTAGGAATGCAGTGTATAAATCAGACTAGATAGATAACACTAAGCTTAAATTTTAAATGCAGTTGAAGTACTAGCACCTACCAACTGAATATAGATTTTCCTTAGTGCATTTGCACTAGGAAACTAATCCTAACGTATCAACATTTTGATCACCATTATATCCCGTTTTGAATCCAAGGAAATCAACAGTTCTATAAGATATGGCTAGAAAACAGTGGACATAACAGAAAGTAGCCACTTCTTTGTTGTGTGGAAAATTTCCCAGGATTACTTCACTATGGATTGGGTAAAGAATCAATAAGGACATCACCCACGGTATAACTCACCTTCTTCTGGGTGAAGAAGACGGTGGCCACCGGCTTGAAGTACTAGGTGACAGGCATTTCTTCAAACATGTTCCAGTGAAAGCCAGGATTTGGCGCCAATTGCCATAGTCATCATGCGCCTGTCACAAGACAAAAAACGGAATTACCTTAAATCGCTATACGTTTGGTTTTCTTCCTCAAACATGAACAAACAAAAAAATGTTTGGCTGAAACAGAGTAATCATCTATATGTTTGTTTCCTCTCCTAAATTGCATAAGGAAATCTTCATCTATTATTTTACTCTATGCTTACTAGCTACAACCTGTTGGATAGAAAAACACCTTCCACCATATGACTGTAGCTTGCCTAAATAACCTCAAAGTAGAAAATGCACGCTCGACACTTGTGGCACAAATTGTAAAATCAATGGTTTTGCCCTTAACCATTACTGTCTCTAAACAACACTTTTTATACAGTACAAAATCTGTGACCTAATTAGAACTTGTTCCAATTAGTTAACATGAAAGAATCTACACTGAAAAGGCATAATCAAAGAGCTGGACTTCAGTATAGCAAGATTAAATTCCCAGTGGGGAGAGGGTGGGCAGACTGCTCATGTTGCTGACAGGCTAACTTGCATGCGACGCTGGCGGTGCCTATGCATAAGCACGGCCACGACGAGACATCGGCGGCCGAGGAGGCATCGATGGCGGGATTAAATGCAAAAGAAATGTTTATAAGGTGCTGATAACTCGTTACCAAGCAACCTGGTAGCAAATTAATTCTTCTAAGCACCGAGAATAACGAAAAATTAGTACGCTGTTTGGTCTAATTGGTCAAGGCCCAAAATGCAGGTCAAGACCAACTATATCAACACCTATAAGAACCTCTACCTTATGCATGCCTCATATGCGACCTTACAAGAATTCCTACAAACATTCATAATTCTCTAGTACAGTACATTGAAATTGGTAGCAAACCAAACGATTCACGCATAGAACCAATGCACCAGCTCAAACATTCAATCACCATGGTAGGTCCCAGCCAAAGTCCCTGAATGTTGGGGAACGTTGCAGAAAATTAAAATTTTCCTACGGTTTCACCAAGATCTATCTATGAGTTCATCTAAGCAACGAGTCACGAGAGAGAGTTTGCATCTACATACCACTTGTAGATCGAGTACGGAAGCGTTCGAGGGAGTGGTGATGATGAAGACGTTCCCAACGTGATTCCGATCACCGATGACCAAAGTGCTGAAAGGACAGCACCTTCGTGTTCAACGCACGTACGGGATGATGGCGTCTCCTCCGTCTTGATCCAGCAAGGATGAAGGAGAGGTTGAGGAAGACAACTCCAATGGCAGCACGACGGCGTGGTGCAGTTGGTACGGCAGTTCTCCGGCAGGGCTTCGCCAAGCTCGCGTGGAGAAAGAGAGGTGTTGGGGAGGGGAGGGGCTGCGCCTTCAATGGTGTTGGCAGCCCTCCCCCCCCCCCACCCCTCTATTTATAGGAGGAGAGGGCAAAGGGGGGCCGGCCATCTAGGGGAAACCCTAGATGGGGCGGCGGCCCAACGGGAGGAGGGGAGGGTGGCTTGCCCCCCAAGCTAGGGGGGCGCCCCCTTTAGGGTTTCCCCTCCCCAAGCCCTAGCCGCATGGGCCTAAGGGGGGAGGTGCGCCCAGCCCACCAGGGGCTGGCTCCCTCTCCCACTTAGCCCATGTGGCTCCCCGGGAGGGGTGGCCCCTCCCGGGGACCTCCGGAACCCTCCCGGTGGCCCCGGTACATTACCGGTATACCCCCGAAACTTTCCGGAGTCCGTTTAACCACTTTCCATATATAAATCTTTACCTCCGGACCATTCAGGAACTCCTCGTGACGTCCGGGATCTCATCCGGGACTCCGAACAACATTCGGTAATCACATACTTGTCTTCCTAATAACCCTAGCGTCACCGAACCTTAAGTGTGTAGACCCTACGGGTTCGGGAGACATGTAGACATGACCGAGACTACCTCAAGTCAATAACCAACAGCGGGATCTGGATACCCATGTTGGCTCCCACATGCTCCTCGATGTTGTCATCGGATGAACCACGATGTCAAGGGTTCAAGCAACCCCGTATTCTATTCCCTTTGTCAGACGGTATGTTACTTGCCCGAGACTCGATCGTCGGTATCCCAATACCTCGTTTAGTCTCGTTACCGGCAAGTCACTTTACTCGTACCGCAATGCATGATCCCGTGACCAGACACTTGATCACTTTGAGATCATTATGATGATGCATTACCGAGTGGGCCCAGTGATACCTCTCCGTAATACGGAGTGACAAATCCCAGTCTCGATCCGTGTCAACCCAATGGTCACTTTCGGAGATACCTGTAGTGCACCTTTATAGTCACCCAGTTACGTTGTGACGTTTGATACACCCAAAGCACTCCTACGGTATCCGGGAATTGCACGATCTCATGGTCTAAGGAAGAGATACTTGACATTGGAAAAGCTCTAGCAAAATGAACTACACGACCTTTGTGCTATGCTTAGGATTGGGTCTTGTCCATCACGTCATTCTCCTAATGACGTGATCCCGTTGTCAATGACATCTGATGTCCATAGTCAGGAAACCATGACTATCTGTTGACCAACGAGCTAGTCTACTAGAGGCTTACTAGGGACGTATTGTAGTCTATGTATTCACACGTGTATTACGATTTCCGGATAATACAATTATAGCATGAATAAAGACAATTATCATGAACAAGGAAATATAATAATAATGCTTTTATTATTGCCTCTAGGGCATATTTCCAACACTGAACACGGGGGCTTGAGGGGGAGGAGGCATGCCTGGCAGTGGAGCAGCACTGATCCCTGTGATTTTTAGTTTTAGGGTGAGAGCTGTGGGGGCTGTAGAGCATGTTTTTCTGTCAACTGGCCAAGATCGGAATGCACTATAGGTGATGAGAGAGCAGAGCATGTGGCACCAAGGAATCATGCTCGCTAATCAATTTATAGATTCAAGCAAGCGGCTATGTAGTGAGACCTGCAAATGCCTCAGAGGGTGGAGAATTATATCTCTCATGGCTAGAGAGAATTTGCAGCATCCACGCCTACAAACTAACAATCATAGGGATCACACGACCATGGAGCAAACAAACAAAGAATTCCACCGGTGGCTTCTCGCTTTGTTGGTTTTATGCACAATCTAGCACAGGGACCTTGTCATGCCGTTCCAAGGATTCGACCAGGCCAGGCTACCAAACAAATAGCCCTTTATTTATGCGCAATTTTGCACGCCGTGCTCACGTAAAGAACCTGAGGTCCTCTCACACCACCCACCGCCACACGGAACACGCTTCTTTGGATTCATATGGCACAGTAATCTACTCCTACGGGTGCCCAATGCTGTAATCTTGAGAAACCACCAACAAAGTTTAGGCAACAAAAGGCAAAGAATGGAATGAACCTGCGGGAGCTTGACGGTGGTGGAGGCGGCCACGATGCAATAGCCGAGGAGCTTGGAGACAAGCGGGAGCAGGCATTCTTTCTCCGGGATCTTGGCGTCCGACGGCGCCGAGAGGACGCAGACGAAGTTCATGCCCAGGATCTCCAGCTCCGTCATCTTCAGATTCGCCAATCTCCAAATCATCCAATACAAAAATCAGAAGAAAACAAGGCAAAGGATGCTTCAGTCAGGAGGACGAGGGGGGATGAGGGAGGAGGGAGTTTCCACATATACTCACGTCGATCAGCACCGGCACCATGGCTTCCTCAGCATGGGTGGAGGCCACGGCGAGCGAGGGACTGGACCGGAGGTCAAGGGACGAATCTATCACCGGAGAGGAGCTGGTTGCCGTCGAACTGGGCGAGCGGGACGGGGATGGTCCGAGGGCGCTTGCCGAAGCAGGCGGTGCGGCGCTTGTGGGAATGCACGCAGGGGAGGCTGCAGGTGAGGCGGGAGCAGCCCGGGCACCGGTACTTCCACGGCTGCTCCCCGCACTCCTGGCACGGGGCACCCTTCTCCCCGTCGTCGCTGGAGCCGTAGGCGGCGGTGGCGTTGGGGGGCGGGCCCTGCGCGGGCGGCTCCCCCTCCATGGCGGGTTGGGACTTGGGAGAGGAGGAGAGGAGGTGGGAGCGGAGACGGGATTGGAGATCTGGATTGGGCGTTGAGTGTTTTTTTTAGACATGGCGTGGGATGGTTGGTGGGGTGGGAGCCGATGCAGGTGGTAGCGTGGGGTTTATAACCCGCGCTATAACTATCGACTTAGTAGTAGCGTGGGTTTATAACCCACGCTACTACTACGGCTGGTCCCGGGAGGCACGGTAGAAATCACTTAGTAGTAGCAAGGGGTAAAAACCTGCGCTACAACTATCGGGTTATTAGTAGTGCGGTTTCCTCAAGCTCGCTACTGCTAATTAGCAGTAGCGTTTGTTTTTAAACCGCGCTGCTGCTAAGATTCTGTGTATAAGGTTTTCCCTAGTAGTGTGTCAATATGCTGTGATTTATACCAATGCATCTATCAACAATTAAAATGAAGTCCATATGAACCAAGGGTTCATATGCAAACTCCATATGAAGTATTTAAAATGCCATTATCATGTTTTCACTTATATAGCAAGGTTAGATTGGTTAAACATGCATGTAACCAGTACATATGGATATATTAGATTTTTCTGATCATTTTTAATATATAACACTTTGCATTTGGAGTTACAGATTAATTTCTATGAATTTTTGAAGTTAGCACTATTTTCTGAAATTTCCTGAATAAGAATAATTCCAGAAAATAAGTTGTCGCGTCAGCATTAAGTCAGGGTGACGTCATCATTGACCAAAGTCAAATCTGACTGGTGGGCTCTACATGTCATTGACTCAGGGGGTTAATAGGGGTTATTTAACTTTAATTGTGTTACTAACAGTGCGGGTCCCACATGTCATCGACTCGGTGTTGATTAACTGGGTGATTAGCACCTAATCTAATCCTGCCACGTCTGCATCGCCATATTAAGCGCCGGCGACCACATCTCGCGGCGGAGGCTCGTCGGAGTTGCTCGGGCTCGCGATACAGGCGGCGGTTTGCGACGCGGTTGGGTTCTATGGCGAGCTAGGGCTCGTGCGCAGCTAGGGGAGGCCGTGGGGCCATCGGGGATGGCCTGTGGCAGCGACGGCAGCGAGCTGGGCTGATGTCGAAGCTCAGCTAGGTGCGGGAGCGGGGCTGCAGGGTGTTAGGGAACGAGCTAAGCAGCGCAGAGGAACCAGGGGTTCTCCAGGAGCACGCTGTTGTAGCAAGGCCAAGCGGAGGTGCTCGGGAGCGAGCAGCTAGGCTGCCATGGCGGACGGTGGTGCGGGGGCTTGCGGGGAAATTTCTACTACACGCGGACGATGAGGGGAGAAGGGGGGGAGGGACTAGGGCTTACGGCGAGGTGAAGGGTGCAGACGGCGGGGCTGGGGACGACCCGGGTGGCGCGAATCAGCGCCGGCAATCTCGATGGCCCGAGGTAGAAGACGATGATGTCAAGGGCGTTGCAGTGCTTCCCAGCTCATGTGGCTCGGTGGAGTTGACGAGGGCGGCATGGCGGATCTCTCGAGCACGTTGGATGGGCGAGGGAGGGCCGGTGGCCGTGGCAACAATGAGCGGTGGCGACGACAGCGCTCGGCCATCGGGAGGGGAAGCAGAGGAGCGAGGGGGAGAGAGAACCAGAGAGTGAGGGGCTTCGTGGCCGTCTCCGTGGCGCGAGGACAGGGCGAAGGGGAAGCAGGAGGTGGAAGCAGGAGGTGGAGCTCGGGCGCGCGCGCGTTCGACACGCCTTTGCCTACTGTCAGAGGTTGAAGACGGCGCCTGTTAAGCTGGGCCGGGCTACAGTATTGGGCCAGGTGTTGCTAGGCCAGGTAAGCTACAGGTAAGTTCTATTCTGTTTTATTTTTCTTATGTTTTTCTATTATTTAATCTTTTGCAACTGTTTTGAATTCAAACAGATTTCAAACAATGCCAAAACATCCTCTGGGTATTTTTATGTTGCTTCATGGACTTTTCCAGAGGCACATAAATTATCACAGAGCATTTGAAGATATATCCGATATATATATATATGAATTTATTTTCAAATTCAAATAGAATATTGTCTTAAATTCAGAGGCCAAATGATTCCTTAAAATATTCCAAAATTTTGGTTTGGTATATAACCCTTGCCAAAATTCCCGAAACTATTTTTAGGGAATTTTGGTTTCACTGAATGCAATTTAAAGGTTCTTGCCCTTCTTTTAAAAGATTTTGAGGCTTTCAAATTCCCTCAATTCAAGTTTCTTCAATTTAAACATGATGCATGCTCACGGATGCAACTATTACACTCAGATATTCTAGGGCTGTGACAGGAGTGGATCACTGGACAGCGGTCAAGAACATCCTGAAATACCTTAAAAGGACTAAGGATATGTTTCTCATTTATGGAGGTGACAAAGAGCTCGTCGTAAATGGTTACGTCGATGCAAGCTTTGACACTGATCCGGACGATTCTAAATCGCAAGCCGGATACGAGTTTATATTGAACGGTGGAGCTGTCAGTTGGAGCAGTTCTAAACAAAGCGTCATGGCGGGATCTACGTGTGAAGCGGAGTACATAGCTGCTTCAGAAGCATCAAATGAAGGAGTCTGGATGAAAGAGTTCATATCCGATCTAGGTGTCATACCTAGTGCATCTGGTCCAATGAAAATCTTTTGTGACAATACTGGTGCAATTGCCTTGGCAAAGGAATCAAGATTTCACAAGAGAACCAAACACATCAAGAGACGCTTCAATTCCGTCCGCGATCAAGTCCAGGTGGGAGACATAGAGATTTGCAAGATACATACACATCTTAATGTTGCAGACCCGCTGACTAAGCCATTCTCACGAGCAAAACATGATCAGCACCAAGGCTCCATGGGTGTTAGAACCATTACTATGTAATCTAGATTATTGACTCTAGTGCAAGTGGGAGACTGAAGGAAATATGCCCTCGAAGCAATAGTAAAGTTATTATTTATTTCCTTATTTCATGATAAATGTTTATTATTCATGCTAGAATTGTATTAACCGGAAACATAATACATGTGTGGATACATAGACAAACAGAGTGTCACTAGTATGCCTCTACTTGACTAGCTCGTTGATCAAAGATGGTTATGTTTCTTAACCATAGACATGAGTTGTCATTTGATAAACGGGATCACATCATTAGGAGAATGATGTGATTGACTTGACCCATTCCGTTAGCTTAGCACTTGATCGTTTTAGTTTACTGCTATTGCTTTCTTCATGACTTATACATGTTCCTATGACTATGAGATTATGCAACTCCCGATTACCGAAGGAACACTTTGTGTGCTACCAAACGTCATAACGTAACTGGGTGATTATAAAGGTGCTCTACAGGTGTCTCCGATGGTACTTGTTGAGTTGGCATAGATCGAGATTAGGATTTGTCACTATGATTGTCGGAGAGCTATCTCTGGGCCCTCTCGGTAATGCACATCACTAGCTATAAGCCTTGCAAGCAATGTGACTAATGAGTTAGTTGCGGGAGGATGCATTACGGAACGAGTAAAGAGACTTGCCGGTAAAGAGATTGAGCTAGGTATTGAGATACTGACGATCGAATCTCGGGCAAGTAACATACTGATGACAAAGGGAACAACGTCTACTGTTATGCGGTTTGACCGATAAAGATCTTCGTAGAATATGTGGGAGCCAATATGAGCATCTAGGTTCCGCTATTGTTTATTGACCAGAAACGTGTCTCGGTCATGTCTACATAGTTCTCGAACCCGTAGGGTCCGCACGCTTAAAGTTCGGTGACGATCGGTATTATGAGTTTTTGTGTTTTGATGTACCGAAGGTAGTTCGGAGTCCCGGATATGATCACGGACATGACGAGGAGTCTCGAAATGGTCAAGACATAAAGATCGATATATTGGACGACTATGTTTGGACACGGAAGTGTTTCGGGAGGTTTCAGACATATACCGGAGTACCGGGGGGTTACCGGAACCCCCCGGGGAGTATATTGGGCCTAATGGTCCTAGTGGGAGAAGAGGAGGGGCGGCCAGGGCAGCCGCGCGCCCCCTCCCCCACTAGTCTGAATTGGACAAGGAGGGGGGCGACGCCCCCGTTTCCTTCTCTCCTTCCTTCTCCTTTCCTACTCCTACTTGGAAGGGGGGAGTCCTACTCCCGATGGGAGTAGGACTCCTCATGGGGCGCGACATAGGAGGACGGCCCCCTTCCCCTCCTCCACTCCTTTATATACGGGGAGGGGGGCACCCCTTGGAGACACAACAATTGATCATTGATCTCTTAGCCGTGTGTGGTGCCCCCCTCTACCATAATCCACCTCGGTAATATCATAGCGGTGCTTAGGAGAAGCCCTGCATCGGTGGCATCATCATCACCGTCATCACGCCGTCGTGCTGAAGAAACTCTCCGGCGAAGCTCTATTAGATCATGAGTTCGCGGGACGTCTCCGAGCTGAACGTGAACACGGAGGTGCCGTACGTTCGGTACTGAGGATCGGTCGACCATGAAGATGTACGACTACATCAACCGCGTTGTCATAACGCTTCCGCTATCGGTCTACGAGGGTACATGGACACACTCTTCCCTCTCGTTGCTATGCATCACCATGATCTTGCGTGTGCGTAGGAATTTTTTTGAAATTACTACGTTCCCCAACAATATCACCTTTGCGTCGCCGTTGTTCTCACGATTTCAGCGAGCACACGAATGTAAAAAATGTAGTTCGGATGAGGAAGTTATGACTGCTTTATCAAAGGGGTCCAGAGTGTTCAATGGGCTCTCGTACGACCACAGATGGTCGTACCGATGGTCATACCAGCTGCAAACATGCTTGAATAATTCTCTTTCAGACGGGATTCTTCACCGATTTGTCCCCATTTGTTCCTAAGTGATCCTTGGTTAATAAGGAGTGGTTTGGGAGAGGATTAGGTTCACCTAGAGCCCTTGAATGAAGGTGGATGAATCACATCTATCAAGGAGACCCAAAGAAGCCCTTATGTATACTCCTCCAACCCTAGTTGTCGTCGTCCGTCACTCACATAACCATCTCCATCTCCATTGCTTCTCAAAGATGACCTCCATTGAGCGAAGAATAGCCAAGACAAGAGGAGGAAGAGGAGGCACCACCACCACACAGGCCGGCCTCTAGGCTGATGCCATCTCAGTCACTTGTACTATTGGGAAAAGGCTTATAGGTGAACTCACATTAGAGGCGGGCACAGTCTAGCAGCTACCACTGGTAATCTGAAAATTTACCAGTGGCGGGCGTCAAAATTCGCCCGCCACTACTATTAGCTTACCAATGGGGGTCATCAGTTTGCGCCCGACACTGGTAACAACTCTCCAGATTTGTCATGGGAGAAATGTTACTAGTGGCGGGCGCAAAACCGTGCCCTCCACTTCTACTTGAGTTACCAGTGGCGGGCGCAATACGTGCCCGCCACCAGATTTTTTGGTCCCACGACAATTTAATATGTCGAAAAATACCAGTGGCGGGCATCAATACGTGCCCACCACCGGTAACTCAATTAGCAGTGGCAGGCTTGATCTTGCGCCCGCCACAAGTATGTTTTTCTGCCCGCCACTGCTAACCTTTTCCTACTAGTGGCGGGCGCATATATTGTGCTCGCCAGTCATATTTTTGGGGACTCTGCTCCTCAGGATGTCAGTAAGCACTTGCATAATTTTTCTGAATTGTGCAACATGACACGCATTAGAGATTATGATTGAGACACTTGAAGGTGTGTCTATTTCCTTTCTTGTTGAGAGGAAAAGCAAAAGAATGGCTTCTAGCTTTGCCTACAGATAATATAACTTCATGGGCTGATTGCTTCAGTAAGATTTTGCCTAAGTTCTGGCCACCTGCAAAAATTATGCAACTTCCTTCACAGATAACAAGTTTTAAGCAGGAAGATCTTGAGCCACTAGCGCTTGCATGGGATCACATGAATGAAGCTATAAGGAATTTTCCCACCCATGGAATGGAAGAATGGTTAATCCTTCATATGTTTTATAGTGCTTTAAATCCTATGTCAAAAACTATGCTTGATACTGTTGTAGGAGGAATTATTATGGGTAAACCCATAGCTGATGTTAAAAAGTTGCTTGACAAGATGCTAGAAAGCAATGCCTAATGGCATGTTGAAAGGACTACCACCAAGAGAGTCAATGCAATTGAAGAACAGAACATGGAGTTAACCGCTAAGCTTGATGAACTCATCTCCATTATGAAAGGTAAAGAATAGGTAAAGGTGAATGCTAATACGCTCATTGAGCCAATTATATGTCCATATGCATGATTTTTAGTATTTGTCCTTTTCACCACGAGCATTGCATAATATTTATTATTAGTTGGTTTTTATTAGTTTTCATTTTCTTTGTGTGTCTTGTAGTTAGTGCAGACTTCCCAAGCATTTGGCACGATGAATGGAGTTCAAACAGTGGACACTGAGGACCCCAGACTTAGCCATTTCAAAGAGGGAGAAAGTCATTTTTACCAAAGTGCTCCAAATCAAGATCTAAATCCAAAAATCGATCGACTTTATTCGTACGAATCCAACGAGCCCAAAAACGTCAATTTATGAGTTCGTATGAAGAAGTTGCAACCCTTTTACCCAAGAGAGGTAGATCAAAAGACGACATTTCATACAACCACATGCGATCGTTTGAGCACCCGTATGGAGTCCAGACAGCACCGAAAGTTGCCTCTCGTGACGGTATTCTTCGTGGATTTTGTCCCCGTTTGTTCCCGCGACTTCCTTGGCCTTCAAGGGATGATTTGTGAGAGGATTGGGCTCATCTAGAGCCCTTGGATCAAAGTAGAGAAGGCACATCAAGGGAGGAGGCACAGGGAGAGTTCTTATATATACACCTTCAACCCTTGCCGCCGCCATCTTCATCTCATCTCAATATTCATCAAGCATCATTCGTCATCTCCTCTCCAAGACACCATTGTTGCAACCTTAAAGGAGACCGGAAGGGAGCCGCCGCGGTGGGGCGCGGCCATGGGCCACCGCTGGAACGCCACCGTCATCACCATCATCATCCGCGCCACCGCCATCATCACCACCATCACCATCCCTTCTTCCTCCTCCATCATCCTCTCCGTGATGGGTTATAACAATTCTTGAACCCCCTTATATGTGATGTTATTTGAGTAATTGTTGGCTATGAGTTGGTCGATTAGTAAGTGGTTATTTGATATGTGTTATCTAATTATGTGTGTTGCTCTGTGTTGCTTATTTACCTTCCGTAACTTAGTGATGGGAGATGTCCTATCAATTGGCGTAGTTGGAGACATCTAACTCCCCATGCGACACATGAAGTATATAGATGGTTGTGGAAACCTAGAGACCTGTGATGTGACAGGTGCAGATATCTTTGCATGAGCCGCCTCAGGTATGGGACAATAAGTAGGATGAATGAGAGTTATCTCAACAACGCGTCTCGAAAGATACTGTTATGTGAGGGACTGCCCACCATAAGTACACCACAGTATCCTATAATGCAGGTACCGACTTAGTCACAACGTGGCATAGTCGTGTACCCGAACTCTATTATGTGCCCGTACCGAACGAGGTCGTACCTAGATGCCTGCAATCTCATCTAAAACATCACATACTTCTCTTAGTTTATTTCCTCTACTTAGTTTAGTATTTATTTTATGTTCTCTCTAGTTTAGTTTAATTTCTTGTTTTTATCATTCTCTTGCAACTTACTTAAGTGAGCTATTTCCAAACTCTTGTCTGGATGTGATCGTGGTAATGTTAGTGACAACACAACTGCAGGGATTGTGGTGCCATCCTATTCGCTCCCTATGGGATCGACAAACCTTACTTATCACCAAATTGCTACATAGCCATGTGCCCTTGCAGGTCATCAGCAAGCATAGGAGTCAGGCAATCCATCTTGGCAAAAAATCTCAAGTCAAATTGATGCATATGTTGGCTTGATAACAAATGGTAGGAAGGTGTCACTCGTATAGTAAATACACTCTTGATAAGTAATGGGATCTAAGGAGCCCTCAGGACTCCGCATCAAGGCGTTCTTAAGGAGCCCCTAGTTTATTTTAACAGGCACTTTCATAAGTCTGAAGTACATTAAGTAAATACTATTAAAAGGGTAGCGCAAAATGTGGCCATGAGCCAAATTATGCATAGTACATAGAGACACAGTAGTGATATTAGTGAGATAATTCGATGCTAACCTTTATAGGAGGGTACTGGTCAACAAATACAATAAGAAACATAAAAATAAATATAAAGAGGGGACGAGGCTTTATTTAACCGTGAAAACGGCGCAGCCGAGTAGCGTTCCATGGGTTTGGCTCCAGTCAATTCTTATTGGGATCCCGAAGACGATATACTCCCGCAGTAAACACTTGGTCAATGATAAACGGTCCATCCCACTTGACTGTCAGTTTATGCTGACCCGGCTCGTGTGGGTGATGTTAGATGACTGAATCGCTAACATTTTAAGTTTTTGCTCAGACCTCCCTACTCTGGTAGCATCTCATATGTTGTTGATAGAAGGTGGAATGTGCTCGGGCCACATCGCGCTCCTCATCGAGAGCATCGAGGTATGCTGATCCAACTGGGCCTCTCTTTCTTCATACATTCGCACCCGAGGTGCATCATGGATGTAATCGTTAGGGATGATAGCCTCGGCTCCGTAAACCATAAAAAATGGAGTGGATCATGTGGATCTATTAGGTGCGGTGTGCTACTTGTGAAAGGCATTGGGATTTCTCTTGAGAGAAAGGGTGATGTAGTATAGTAGCATATAGTATTTCTCTCAGTTAAGAATCAAGATTATCGAACCAATAGGAGACTCATGCAAAGAAATGTCAATAGTACCTGCACACGCACAGAACAAATACTTGCACACAACGCGGGCAAGAGCGTTGTCAATCCCCTTATACTCGTTAATTGTAAGGATTAATTCCGGTAGTGATAGATAGATAATTTGCAAAGGAAAATAAACGATAATAATTTGCAGCAACTATTTTTAGGGTTTTAGTAAATATAAAGTGAATGGACCCCGGGGCCATAGCGTTAACTAGAGGCAACTCTTTTATGAGCATAACAACTGTAGGTAAACGAATTACTATTGGGCAATTGATAGAAAAGTGCATAATTATGATGTTACTCATGGCATGATCATATAGGCATTACGTTCGAGACAAGTAGACTGATATCCATCTGCATCTACTACTATTACTCCATCTCTCGACCGTTATCCAGCATACATCTTAAGGTATTAAGTTCATAGCAAACCGAGTAATGCTTAAAGCATGATGAAATAATGTGTACAAAGCAAGACCAAATAATATGTTCGAGCCCCATCATTTTTGCTGGAATTTTTGTTTATTTTGTGCCAGCCCAATAGCAGTTTTAGAAATTCCTAATAAATCCTAGAGGCCCACGCAGCCCATTCATGCAAGGCAAGAGGTGGAACTAAAGTTTAGTCCCACATTGCTAGTTTAGAGGGAGTTGGACCTCTTTATAAGGGAGGCTCTTTCTCCACATGTATGAGCATGAGAACAAGAGGGACATCCACGCGCGCTCCTCCTCCACCGCCCGCCTCGCCACGCCACGCCTCGTCACAACGCGCAGCGGGTTGAGGGAATGAGCCGAGCCGATGTCTAAATTTTTGCCACGCACGACGGGTATACGAACGGTCACACGGGAGCTGAAACGTTTTGCTGTAGTGGAGACTGAATACGAACGGCGCACCCCTTCGCGTGTTGCATGTTCGCTTCGTCTCCTTCCGTTGCTTCATCTCCCGTTGCAGCCTGTTCGCGTCCTTCTCCTGTGCCTATATAAGAGAGGTCGCTCCTCTCCAGAGAGACACACCAGAAGATCCTCTTCCTCTCGCCACAAAGTTCCTGAGCACTTCGCTGCTGCTACAATCTTCCCCATCCCGGCTTGCGGCGTGCACCGCAGGTCGGGACAGTAGGCCTCCGAAACCGCACCTCTTTGAGGCATGTACAGGAGAAGGGTGATACGGTTTTTGGGGAGCCTCTGCGCGACTACTGACTGACTCCTTCGTCACGGACGTCCTGGACTCCGACGACTACTTCCCCGACGTCGACAACCTCCTCGACGACATGGCTGGCGAGGACACTAACCCCAGGTCCAGTGCTACTGCTGCTGCTGTCCCGTATGTGTTCTTCTTTCTGTTAGACGTCCTGCCACAGTTTCTCGTACT
This sequence comes from Aegilops sharonensis, assembly GCA_904067115.1. NCBI lineage: Eukaryota > Viridiplantae > Streptophyta > Magnoliopsida > Poales > Poaceae > Aegilops > Aegilops sharonensis. The sequence goes on from LR880966.1 coordinate 679,406,847, forward strand.
AGTACTTGCCCTAGATATGTTAGATTCTACTTCATATATGCAACTAGTGAAGGAAATATGCCCTAGAGGCAATAATAAAGTTATTATTTATTTCCTTATATCATGATAAATGTTTATTATTCATGCTAGAATTGTATTAACCGGAAACATAATACATGTGTGAATATATAGACAAACAGTATGTCACTAGTATGCCTCTACTTGACTAGCTTGTTAATCAAAGATGGTTATGTTTCCTAACCATGAACAAGGAGTTGTTATTTG
>LR880966.1:679429688-679445025 GCA_904067115.1 Aegilops sharonensis
GGGGGAGAGCAGCCACCTACCTATCCAGTGGTGTAAAAACGAAGGACTTTCTCGGTTCGATTTGCCCCCAACAACGCCACATGCCGAGCGATGGTTTTATGCATGAATGCTTAAGAGGCAGGACAATCACAAGCACGGCAATGAAGACAGCGATGAGAACTGCCGGTCTTCAACTGTGAGCTGCCGCGCAGATGATACTAGATCTCAGACCCCGTCACGTATAGGCAGTACCCAGCAACAGCCATAGCTTCCTGTTGATGATGTGAAGGGGGAGGTACGGGTACCTAGTACTCCACCACACAATTCCGCGGACCCTGACCGGTGCTATGCTAGACTGCTATCGGCGCGCCTAGCTTAGCTTCACTGTTTTGCGCCGCGCATATGCAGTGATGTGTGAGGCACTGATCGGCGGCGACCCACATCCCGTATAGCGTATAGGCAGCGACCCACATCTCGTGTACGGTGTACCACGCACAACGCACATGCATGGACTGACGCGTGCAGTGCAAAGACCAACACCATGCACATGCATGTTTCCACCAAGTCAGTCGTACTAGTCGCTTTGAGCGTTGCATGTTTTATAGCGATGGCGTTCATATTTGCAGACCTACATACGGCTCCTGCATTGTGGTTATTTTTGCCCGGCCCAATGTTATTAGCACCGCAGGAGTGCAGCTCCTCCTGCAAGTGCCGCATGCATGCAACCCTAGCTGCAGACCTGCAGTGCAGTGGCTACAGGCCTATGCATGCTGATGCAGGGCGGGCCGGCTATAGCTTTAGTCCTTCTCCTACGCATGTGCTGATAGCTGCAGTGGTATCTATCCAAAGGTCTACCGACGCACTCGATCGATTTTTGCTCGCTCATTCTGCCCCACGTACGTGGCTAGCCATGGCCACTCAGCGCTGTGCTTCGCGTTGCATTGGCCCTCGTCGCTGGATCTGCAGCCATGGCCTGCCGGCGTTGAGGTCGTGTGAGCTAGCCGTCGAGCAGCCGCATGTTGCTCACTTCAGAATTCAGACTTCCATGTGTATTCCACGTACCCATGCGTCTTCGCATATGCACGAGTGCCATGATATGCAAAGCCCTGCACATTTTTCTTAATTTCCATCCTTTTAAATCTTAAATTAGGTCGATCGAGGATGACGCATTCTGGTCGTACGGCGGCGAGTGGGAGAAGTTTTACGGTGCTTAATTTGGTATTCAAGTGTGCTGGTCGACCTTGTACGGCCGGGCCGTTACCCTCGTGGGCAACTACCTTCTTGAAGGCTAGTGACATGAACCCGGCTGAATAATCCAAAATGAGACGCATGGGTATGACAGCATCTACAGACCGGAACCCATACCTGCCCAAACGGCTGCCCGGTCATTACCCGGACGCAAAAACGCCACCCAACAGGTCTCTTCATAGCCGGCCCAAATGCCTGAACTTACCGGCACTTCCCATATCTGGCTCGAATGTGGGGCAGACATGCGCTCGGGCACGCCCGCCACATCAGACTTGTGGATAGGGCCCAGAGAGACCGCTGGTACGGGTGCCTCTCCGCTCCGCCTCACGTGGCGCCGCCCCTGCGTGCCGTCTGAGGGAGGAAGCCGTCTATTTAAGCCGGACGGCGGCAGCAAAACCCGAGCCTGCCCCCATTTCTTCCCCTTTCTCCCCTCCACCGTCGGCAACTTCCACTTTCGTCCGCTGCTTGCGATGCTGAGGCGCCGGATCACCACCTATGCCATGCTCAATCAGGAGCGTCGGGTGCGGCTGCTAGAGTAGATCCATGCGAGGTGGGCTACTCGTTTTGCCACCAGCCTTCCTCCGGATTCGCCGGAGCTGTCGGAGGAGCAGGTGGAGGAGGAGGAGGAGGAGCCGGAGCCAGAGCCCATAGAGGAGGGGGTTGCGGACCCAAAGGAGTAGGGGGGTGCGGGCTACGCCATGGCGGACGCGGAGGCGGAGGACGAGGCCGCCCAAGCGATGGAGATGGCGGAGCGGACCGCCATCTTCGAGTTCATCCAGGACGAAGGCCTATGTCGAGGCTAGGTGGCGACGGAGGCGCTGTTCGCCGAACTGAACGTGGAGACGGAGGCGGAGGAGGTGCCGGAGCTTCCACAGGACCGTCAACCCGGCACCGGAAATGGAGATCATCGAGATCTCCGATGATGAGTAGTTTTACCTATGTACATAGTATGTAGGCTTTTATTTGAATGTGTATTATTGATTTCAGGTATGAATTTTAAGTTTCATGGCTGTGGAGGACGGTTTTGTGTGGTGTCCGGTCATTGTCATCGGATGCATCAAGCGCGTCCGGGGGCGTTTTGGTGTCAGTCTTTTGGTATAGCGGTTGTAGATGCTCTCACAAGCTGACAACCTTTGTATTCTCCGCCTTCCAAGCAAAATAACGCAGCCTTTGTTGTTTTCTCTTGGCACCTTAATTAATTTCTGCATCACGGTAGTAAAAGCACACACTTCTTGCTCGCAAAGACATACTCTGCATATATGATTTGTCTGAAATCAAACTTCTTAAATTTGATCAACTTTATAAAAAAAGAATCGATATTCATAATACGAAATTAATTTCATTTGATATGTCATGAATTGAATTTTTATAATGTATAACTTTTGTATTATAGATGTTGAATTTTTTTCATATAAATATATGAGAAGTTTGACTCTAGACAAATATTATGTATGTAGTAAAAAGGAGCGGAGGGAGTACCTGCACATATTTTTCTGGTGAAACACACACATATATTCTTGGCATGAAAAATAAAGTATGTATTAAATGTCTACTATTTTATTCTTTAGCACTTCAAAATAAATGGTGTTTTCCTTTTTGCAAAATCTTCGCTATGCAACTCTGGTTTTCACTTATTTGATTACACGTAAGTGCTAATAAAAAGTTATATCACTAAACAAGTATTTTTAGTAACACCGACATTTTTTTACTTGATAAATTATATCTTGTTTAATTGATCAGTTGCAAACCATTGTTCAAATATGGGGCACCCATTAAAAACGAACTATTACATTTCTTTAGCTTCTCAACGAATTGTTAAAGCACAGATTAAAATCAAGCCATTTTCCTTCTCAAACGCTTCAAAATAAATGTTGTTTTTCTTTTGCAAAGCCTTTGATATAATTTTGATTGTTACTTCTTTGATTATATATCCATGAACTATTAAAAATTTCAACCATGAAATATTTTTTAACATTGGTGACACTGTTTTACCTCGCTAAATAAAATAGCACTCCTAGTGTTAGTGCATCAGATGCTTTTTATTGGTTGTGCACTTTGTAACAATGTATAGGCAAAATGTTCAGTAAAACTGGTTAAATCATGATATTTTATTTTATTTTTAAATTCTTATTAAATTGTTAAAGCAGTATGCTTAATTGCTTATAGGAATTATAGGTTTTATTCAACTATAATTTTAAACCTCATATATAATATGTTCAGGATTGCAACCAATCGAATTGGCACTGTGTGCCCAACTGTGGGTCACAAAATCTTGAATGATCCATTTAAATGACAAATCACACTAGTCCCGTTTATATTGGGTTGCGTAGGAGTGAACCATGCTTTCAATTCTATGGGATGAGCTAAATAAATAATGAATAAAGCTAAAAACAAGTCAAAGATATAAAGTTCAAATTCCAAATGATGAAATGGAAACTCGGATATGACCATTCTGATTCTTAAAGAATGAGAGGGTGGTTTCCCGAAAGAGTAGGCGCAAAATAATATACTTTTATGTTACTTTTTTGAAATTGTTTTTGTCCTTGTGAAAAGAGTCATACAGATTGAAACTCCCCAATTAATCATGTATAACCCCAACAACAAAAAGGGAGGATTGCAAGAACATGAAAGAGTTGCAAACAACAACGCACCAATCATATTACAAAGAAAGATTAATGGAGATACAAAACTCACAAGAGAAAAATGAACTTATTAAGCAGAGACTCCCAAGCAAAATCCCAGATCGTTATTACACAAAGCCAGTCAATACATGAATGATTACTTCTTGTAGTAAAAAAAAGCAACGAATTGCATTGCACAGTGGCTGCAAAACCTTAACTTGATCATCACACCCAATACTCCCAAATAATCCCCACTCAAGTAATCTTAAATCACAGCATAACTTACCTATAAAGACAGTAAAATACTGCTCCTCAGAGCATTATGGATTATTAATTTATACGCACCTTCTTGGAGCAGCTAGAGACCATGCATATGCCCACGACGTAGGTGATTCATCGATCAACCCTGGCTTCCTGAGTGAAGAAAGCTTCTCCCCGCGAGCTCAGCGAGAGCTGGCCTTGCGAATCGCCGAGGTTGTCTACGGGGAACTGACCATCGGAGGCGACGTCTTTCATGGCGAAGCCGCCCTCCGGCGTGTAGAAGACGAACTGAGACACCGGGGCCAAGGACAGCAGCGACGGGAACGGCAAGCCGTGGTGAGGCACCACATGAGGCGAAGAGCGATGGCCGCCCAGCTGCTCGTGGACATTGTTCCCGCCATTGCTCCAAGCCTCGTGAGCGGCGTAGTGGTGGTGGTACGACCCGGCTTGGGCCGCAGCCAGCGTCGGCATGGAGGCTCCGGCACCGTTGACCAGGCCGAGCGAGTTGCTCAGGCTCATGAATCCCTTGAGATCGCCGCCTCCGTCGTGGGCCTGCGCTGCCTTGTCGCTGTCGACGACCATCATGGACGCCGCGGCTGCGGTGGCAGTGGCGTGCGAGAACGGCGGCGCCATGGCCATGGACGTCATGGAGGAGGTCGGCTGCAGGTGATGGTGGTGGTGGTGGGCGGAGAGCAGGAGGTCGTCGTCGTGCGGCGGGAATTGGAGCGGCGGCAGCTTGTCGATCTCGTGCTGGGCGGCGTTGAGGAGCCAGTCGACGACCTTGCTGGGCTGGCTGAGGCCGAGGCGGTCCTGGAGGTCGTAGAGCTGGATGGCCGTGGGCACGGAGAGGCGCACCCGGCGGTCGCGCAGCCCCTTGACGGTCCTCACCTTGCTGTGCCGGTCCTTGCCGCCGAACACGCGCGACACGCGCACGATCCGCGACTCCGTGGACGCCGACCAGTGCCGCGAGGCGGCCGCCGCCGCCTGCAGGGCCTTGTTGCCGGCCGCCGCCGGGTCGAACTTCCGGCGGTCGCTCCCATGGTCGCCGGCGCTTATCATCTCAAGGCGCTCATCGTCGCATGCACCTGCAGTCGATTGATCAAGCATAAGGTAATGATGATATGGCCTGCTGCATATGCATCGATCACAGTGCGTATGTGCTCGCCCTGTCGTAGTAGTAGATCATATCAATCGATTCTTGATTTCAGCATCACTGACTGAGCCACTGAGGAACACTTGCAGCTTTATTCGCCACACATAGTGACAGACAAAGCGCCACATCGAAACAAGAACGCTGTGGCAAGGATACTGTAGCCGTCCGTACGTGTAGCGGCATGTATCCATCGCACTACAGTCTACAACTACTGTCCGCTGTACACGGATTTATGGATGAATGAACCTACATACGCTGCTATCACAGGCTCACACCTGCACTAACTGACTGAGTTTAGTGAGCTTGCTAGTCGCAATTAAGGAAATATATGTACTTTGAAAACCTGCTGAAAGGATTTAGTTCAATTACATCCTCGCTCCTCGCGTACACTCATTTAGTAAGCATCAAATCCGGCTAGAAAATTAGCAACGTATGGCGGAAATAGCAAGTGAAGAGCGACAGGAGGCGAGACCGCGAGAGGGAAAAGGAAGAAAAAAAGTTGAAAACCACGGGAGCTTCAAAATCAGATCGAGACCATCTGAGATTTCCATGTGGATCCAGGATTCCAGGCGCAAGTGCAACCCTAGCCAATTAATCTGAGGATCTACGACTCAAGAAGGAGCTCGAAACACTCGGGGAAATCACAGAATCTGGGCAGATCCACCAAGAAAGCGATTATAAACGCAACTTACAAGCATGAGAAATCGTCGGCCAGCCGGGGAGCCAGCATCTCCCCGCAGATCGCCTCGAATTAATCGGGCGAGGCGGCGAGCTGAGCTGAAGTGACCCTGGCTGGCTGAGCTTTTGAGGAAGAACGCGAGCGAGCCCCTGCCGCCGATTGCCTCCGTGCACGCCGGAGTTCCGCTGCGGGAGAGAGGGAGCTGGCGGCCGGCGACTAATAATCTGCGTGTAAACCCTAGATGGATGGGAAGAGCTGCTCCTGTTGATGATAGCTGACTAGTACTACACTGGGAGGTCGCTCGTTCCTCGCGCTGGTGAGAAGAACTTGTGGTGCTTGTTGGCAGCAACTAAATGATGAGCAGCTTTCGCGCTGGCCCGTCCTTTTTACCATGGATCGTACGATACCTACGTGCTACTCCATTCGTCAAATATACTCCAGCCGTCTGGACAGAGATATTCACTGTGAGTGGCCTCAGCACGAGACGACGCATGGTAAGCTCGGTGCTCGCCAGCCGGTAGCAGAAGTGATAGTATAGTACTAGACCGGAGGATAGATAGAGGTAGGACCGTAGGAGTAACCCTATAGATACGTATGAGAAGTCGCGTCACCTCAAATTAATTAAGGAACAGACAGAGACTGAGACGGGTTAATACCTTGCAAAACTTAAAGCGCCGCCAGCTTAATTAATTGACAACTATTCCGTACTACTCCCTTCGTCAAAAAAATTTGTCCCTCAAATGAATGTAAGTTAGCGCTAGATACATCTATTTGAGAAACAAAATTAGGACAAGCTTTTCCGGACAGAGGGAGTACTAGTTAGCAGTGCTAAATACTCTCATTATTCCAAAATATAATGCATCCTCAGTTCCCGCGCTTCAACTTTGACCATAAATTTAACCAATAAGACCGACTGTGACGGAAGCAAAAGTTATATCAATGAATTCGTATTTAAAAGAAGTTTTAATTATATAATTTTTTCTTCTGCCGCAGGCAATTTTGTTGGTTAAATTTATGGTCAAAGTTGAATCTCGGAAAACGCAAACACACTATATTTTGAAACAGAGGGAGTGTAATTACCGTACATGTACACTAAAGCTAGGGTTAACACAACAGTGAATTTATCTCAATAAGACTGCAAAATGCTTCGAATGTGTGGTTTGCTCCAATCTTTCAGACCTTAAAAACATTTACTTCTGTATATTATATGACAATCATAAGATTTCTTATTGTCGAGGAATTACTGGAAAGAGGGTTTTTCCCGTTGGAGAAGTAAGTTTTTTCAATATTTTTACTTTGCGTAGGATAGTATTCGAACTTTGAACCAAGTTATTTTTCCAAATAAACAGACCGTAAGATTATCTACTTGTAAAGCCCACCCCACAGAAGAATGCAAACTTAATTTATCTACAGCATACATATGTGTGTATGTATGTGTATGTGTATGTGTATATGGTATGTGCTGCATAAACGATGTTATCGTCACCTTCCTTCAGCGAGTTTGTTAAGTAAGACTGTGTGTTAGTATATGTCATTTTTTTGCGGGGACAGTATATGTATTTTCTGATATGCATTGAAAACTTAGAGAGATTTGTTGGCCCATATGCGACGTCTCTTTCCCAATATCACCAACATACATAGAACCTTTACAAATCCTCCACCACCAGAACCTAGGAGGCTACTCCATATAGCACGGGACCATGCTTCTTTTGATCAGCACCCAATAACTAGCTGGACCACCATGCCTTTTTATCCTTCGTTTAGTAAGATGGAGATAACTACTCCCTCCGTCCCATAATGTAAGACGTTTTTTGATAATAGTATCAAAAAACGTCTTACATTATGGAACGGAGGGAGTAGTAATTTGGAGTGGCTTTTGAACATTCTTTAAAATTTTGGAGGGAAATAGAGAGAAATAGGAAAGACAGTGATCTTACATCCATATACCACCTCCAATGGATAATTATATCTTCCAAACACTAGTAGAAAAAAGGCCTATTGTCCCGGTTTGTAAGGCCCATTTTGTCCTGGTTTTTGAAACGGGACTAAAGGGTCGTTACTAATGCCCTATGCCTTTAGTCCCGGTTCTTACACAAACTGGGACAGATGGGCCTCCACGTGGCCGGTGCAGCGAGCCTAGGAAGGAGGGCCTTTAGTCCCGGTTGGTGGCACCAACCGGGACCAATAGGCATCCACGCGTCAGCAGCTGGCAGGAGCTGAGGTTTTTGTTTTTTTTTTCTGAAAGGGGGTGGTTTAGGGGGTAATTTAGGGTGTGTTAGCTAGCTAACAGAGAGAAGTGTCCTTTCTTATTTTCGTGCTTGGTTTACCAACGCTACTGCTATGCCTAAACATGGGTTAGATTAAAGTGAAGGCAACATGTGGTGCATGTCGAAAGTAATACTAATCCTAAGTAGATCAAGTTTGGATTAGTACTACTTTCGACATGCACCACATGCTTGTTGCCTTCACTTTAATCCAATCCATGTTCATTTCACCCACTGATATATAATAACTCTTCATGCCCGCATCATGCATCATCATAATAATAAGTTCTACTAATCATCACCATAAAACTGCTACTCGTTATTAATAACAAGTCATACGATCATCATCCTCATAGTCATCGAACCAACCCTACTTAATTGTTCTAGGCACATGATCATCTGTATTAGGTAGGACCTAAACACCCTCTTTAAGATAAAATAGCATAAAACAATATAGACCCTGACTCTTCATTATGGAGAATGAAGATCATCATGTCTCCAATTCCTGCGCTTCGCTTCCTTTTGCTTCCAAGAACCTCCTTACGACTACCATGCATTTTTTTTCCATTCCTTGATTTTCATGTCTCCACTTCTTTTAGAAATCAGGTATGGACAGTTGAGATTCGTAGGATGACCTGGACGTATGTTCAAAACATCAAGGCGACCACTCTGATACATCAGATGAGGCACACAATCATTCGGGATTTCCTGTTGAAAAACATATAGTAATAACTTCGTAGTTAGCAATGTAGTTAATTTTTAAAAGAATTTATGCAAAAGATGCACAAATGTCGTAATACTAAAAAATCTTACCATGGCATCTCCATGGATGTTACCGTAGTTCAACACGTGCACTAGTGGCACGTATTGACCATAATGTGGAGGAGTTTGACAATAGATATTGTAATTCTCAAGATCAGTACAAAATGCGACCAGATGATTTTTCTCCTTATAAGTTAACTCAGAGCCATCGGTGTAGTAGGTTCTGTCTACCATGTTCCGTACATAGTTTGAACAATCAAAATAAGCTGTCAATGGAAATAAGTTGTCAACTATTTTGAAATGAACAATATAAATTAGTTAATAACTATGTTTGAGAAACTCACATAGCGGTAGAATTGGAAGCGTATCAACAAGGACCCAAATGTCCATATTGTCTTGGTCGATGTTAGGATCACCAAGATCCATGGTGACAAGCATACCCTCATCAAAATCATACATCTTGCAAAATGCTTCCCAATTTTTACAACCAAAATGGGTTACGCTCTCAGAATTATACATATTTACTTCAAAATCCATATCATGATGGGTCCTTAGGAGAATTTTTTTTGTTTCCATACTTTCATGGTCTTCAAAACCCATCCTCTCCAAGACATAGCGTCTTGCATGGCATGGGATAAGCTAGTTGAATTATAAAAGATGAAAATTACACGTTGAAATAGTTGAAGTCGTGCTTAATTACGAAAAAATAACACTTGTCGTCGTTGTATACCGTTTCAACATCGAAGGTCTCCTCTAGCTTAATGCTGAAGCGCTGACCTTCTTCCAGGTGAGGCCTGTCGCACAGACCTCAGTCGTTGTGGCACCAGTCGCACCCCGCCGGGAGACTTTCGTTGTCCGAGTACGACATTTCCTATATTCATAATTCAAAAATTAAACTTGTATAATTAAATATATGTACTAAAAAACCTAAATTAGATCATTATTATTCAACACGGGTTGACTATCGGTCTGTCGAGTCTTTTTCTTGAAAACTCTCAGCTCACGTGGTGTACATATTCGACCGTTGGTGATGGTAGCTCCTCCTTTCATCCCCGAGTGCATTACACCAAGTTGTCTAGCACACGGGAATGAAGGAGAAGCTACCCCACGACAACAGTCAGGATTCTTCGTCCTCTCATATATGGTGGAGACTCGACAGACTTAAAGTCAACCCAAAATATCGTTTAATTATCTTTCTAAAAAAGGACATATCGTCCTCTCATATATAGGACTCATATTGACATGGTGATTGTGACGCCCGGATAATCTTGCTAAAATAATCCCACGCTATCTAGCCACGTCATCCCGATTACCGATGCTAACGTCCGTTAGTTCAAACAGCGTCATATTAAAATTTAAAATAAAGGCAAACGGCAAAAGTTTTGAAATATTAAAACTAAATTGTTTGGGTTGTGTCAAATATTGCATAGATAATTATGGTGGAGAAACCACATTTTTATAAAAGGTTTAAATGCACTTAAGTAATTAAAGTAGTGGGTAAAACAATTAAATAAATGCATTTTGGATTTTATAAAATACTATACTATTTTGTTCAGGGTTAAAACCTTTTGTGGTAGTAGTTATAATTGTAACTCTATTTTAGGTGTGGGTTTCACTTTTTGTAAAACTATAAAATATTACATAAGTAAAAGAAAACAGAAACAAAAGGATAAATAAATAAAAGAAAATACGAAAATAGAAAACTGTAACTAAACTAAAACAAAGAACCCCCCCACCCACTGGGCTTCGGCCCACCAGGCCGCCTTGCCGGCCCAACCGGCCGCGCCCCCACTCCCCATTACCCCCGAAACCGTAGCCGGTTCCCCCACGTCGCACCACTCGCCCCCCCCCCCCCCGGCCCCCCCCCCGGCCCCCCCCCCCCCCCTCCCCCCCAACCCGCAGCCGGTCCCCCCCCCTCGCCCCCCCCCCCCCGCCGCTCTCCCCCCCCCGCCCCCGTCCCCCTCGCCCTCCGCCTCGCCGGTCTTCCCCGGCCCCCCCCGAGCCCGCTGCCCCCGAACCCCTACTCCTCCATGTGAGCACGCCCCCCCCCCTCTCTCTCCCTCGCCCGCGACCGCGCGAGCCCCGCCGTGGCCGCGCCCCCCGGCCCCCCCCCTGGGCCCCCCCCCCCCCCGATCCCGTCGCCCGCCGCCGCCGATTCCCGTCGCCACCGCACCGGCGCCCCCCGCCGGCCCCCCTCGCCGCCCCCCCCCCCATCCCCCCCCACCCCCGACCCCGTCCCCCCCCTCCCCCCCAACCCGCAGCCGGTCCCCCCCCCTCGCCCCCCCCCCCCCGCCGCTCTCCCCCCCCCGCCCCCGTCCCCCTCGCCCTCCGCCTCGCCGGTCTTCCCCGGCCCCCCCCGAGCCCGCTGCCCCCGAACCCCTACTCCTCCATGTGAGCACGCCCCCCCCCCTCTCTCTCCCTCGCCCGCGACCGCGCGAGCCCCGCCGTGGCCGCGCCCCCCGGCCCCCCCCCTGGGCCCCCCCCCCCCCCGATCCCGTCGCCCGCCGCCGCCGATTCCCGTCGCCACCGCACCGGCGCCCCTCGCCGGACCGCTTCGCCGTCGCCCCTCCTGCCGCCGAATTCCTCCTCGCCCTCCTCCTCGCCGGTCTTCCCCGGCCGCCCCCGAGCCCGCTGCCCCCGAACCCCTACTCCTCGATGTGAGCACGCGCCCCCCTCTCTCTCTCCCTCGCCCGCGACCGTGCGAGCCCCGCCGTGGCCGCGCACGCCGGCCCCCGCCGTGAGCCTCGCTCCCTCCCCTCTCCTCCCTCGCCGGACCTCCTCCACGGAGCCCCTCCTCGCAGCCGTCGCCCGGCGCTGCCTCGTCCGTCGCCCCGTCCTCGACTCCCCCCTGCTCCGGTCACCGAGGCCCGCGCCTGTCGTGGACTCACCCCGCGCTGGCCGCGCCCAGCGTGCGTGCCCGGCCACGCGACCCACGCGCCCGCGCCTCGCCCTCCCCCATCTTCATCGCGCTCCAGCGCCCGCCCATGGTCGTCGTTCCCCGCGCCCCCTCCGGCCCCAGCCGGTGCCCCGACAGCCTCCGCGCCGGTCAGCGCCCGTCTCGCGTCGCCGTGGCCGTTGCCACTGGCCGGCTTCGCCGCCCCGCGCGCCTCCTGGGCGTGCACTCCCCCGGGCTGCGCCCTGTGCCCCTGCTCCCCGTGGCCGCGCCCGGCGCCCCTTGGCCGCACCGGCCGGCGCCCGGGGCCAACCGGGTTACGCCCGTATACACGGCGCCCGTGCCCTGTGCTTGATCGGGTGCGCCCGCACCCGGTAGCCCGCCCCGCTTTGGCCCCATGGCCCTATGACACATGGGCCCCGCCCAGAGAACGTTTTACAAAAAAAAATTAATAAAAATTAAAATTAATTAGAAAATAATAATGATAATAATGAAAATAAATAGATAATGAAATTAATTACTTAACTAATTAATTAACTTAATTAATTCTGATTAAATTAACCAATTAAGATTAATTAACCTAATGATTAATTAACTTAATTAATTAGCTAATTAATTAGTATGACAGTGGGGCCCACCCCCCTTAATTAATTATAATTGAGTTTAATTAACCTGATCAATTAACCTAAACCCTAATTAACCCAACAGCGTATGACAGGTGGGTCCCACGGGACCCACATGTCAGGTCGACCAAGTCAACTCTGTTGACTGCTGACGTCAGCATGACATCATGCTGACGTCATAAATCCATTTTTCGAATTAATTAATTAATTAATTAAATTCCAGAAATTAATAAAATCTTTAGGAAATCATATCTTTTAATCCGTAACTCGGATTAAAATATTTTCAACATGAAAGTTGCTTAGAACGACGAGACGAATCCGGATACGCAGTCCGTTCGTCCGCCACACACCCCTAACCTATCAGACCTGCAACTTTCCCCCTCCGGCTCCTCTGCCCGAAAACACGAAACACCGGGAATACTTTCCCGGATGTTTCCCCCCTTAACCGGTACCACCTCATACCACGTTAGGGCACGCCTAGCATCGTTACTTGTCTTGTCATGCATCGATATGCATCTGTTTACATGGTATTCATTGATTCTTCCCCCTCTTCTCTCCGGTAGACTACGAGACCGACGCTGCTGCTGCCCAGTTCGACTACGGAGTTGACGACCCCTCTCTCTTGCCGGAGCAACCAGGCAAGCCCCCCCCCCCCTTGATCACCAGATATCGCCTACTCTCCTCTATACTGCTTGCATTAGAGTAGTGTAGCATGTTACTGCTTTCAGTTATACCTATCCTGATGCATAGCCTGTCCTTGTTACTACTGTTGTTACCCTTACCTGCAATCCTATATGCTTAGTATAGGATGCTAGTATTTTCATCTGTGGCCCTACATTCTTGTCCGTCTGCCGTGCTATACTATCGGGCCGTGATCACTCGGGAGGTGATCACGGGTATATACTATATACTTATACATGATACATGTGGAGACTAAAGTCGGGTCGGCTGGTGGAGCACCCGCGATTGGATCTTGAGGCGGAACGACAGGGCAGGTTGAGACCGCCTAGGAGAGAGGTGGGCCTGGCCCTGTTCGGCGTTCGCGGATACTTAACACGCTTAACGAGATCTTGGTATTTGATCTGAGTTGGCTACGAGCTTATACGCACTAACCAACTACGTGGGAAAGATATGGGCACTCGGCGTCGTGGTATCAGCCGAAGCACTTCGTGACGCCAGCGACCGAGTGGCGCGCGCCGGATTGGAACGTAGGCCTGCTCTTGTATTAAGGGGGCTAGTTCTGCTTTCGGTCGCGTACGCAACGTGCAGGTGTGCTCAGGGCGATGGGCCCAGACCCCTGCGCGCTTAGGTTTAGACCGGCGTGCTGGCCTCTCTGTTGTGCCTAGGTGGGGCTGCGACGTGTTGATCTTCCGCGGCCGGGCATGACCCACGAAAGTGTGTCCGGCCAAATGGGATCAAACGTGTTGGGTAAGTTGGTGCACCCCTGCAGGGAAGTTAATCTATTCGAATAGCCGTGATCTTCGGTAACAGGACGACTTGGAGTTGTACCTTGAGCTTATGACAACTAGAACCGGATACTTGATAAAACACACCCTTCCAAGTGCCAGATACAACCGGTGGTCGCTCTCTCTCAGGGATATGAGGAGGGGATCGCCGGGTAGGATTATTGCTATGTGATGTTACTTGGAGGACTTCAACCTACCCTCTCCTACCTGTTGCAAGACAGGTGACCAGAAGCTTAGTCTTTGATAAGACTAGCTATCCCCCTCTTATTCTGGCATTCTGCAGTTCATTCCACTGATATGGCCCTTTACACATATATCCTTGCATATGTAGTGTAGCTCCTTGCTTGCGAGTACTTTGGATGAGTACTCACGGTTGCGTTGTTTCCCCCTTTTCCCCTATCTATACTCGATTGCTGCAACCAGACGATGGAGCCCAGGAGCCAGACGCCACCGTCGATGACGACTACTACGCTGGAGGTGTCTACTACTACGTGCAGCCCGCTGACGACGACCAGGAGTAGTTAGGAGGATCCCATGCAGGAGGCCTGCGCCTCTTTCGATCTGTATCCCAGTTTGTGCTAGCCTTCTTAAGGCAAACTTGTGTAACTTATGTCTGTACTCAGATATTGTTGCTTCCGCTGACTCGTCTATGATCGAGCACTTGTATTCGAGCCCTCGAGGCCCCTGGCTTGTATTATGATGCTTGTATGACTTATTTATGTTTTAGAGTTGTGTTGTGATATCTTCCCGTGAGTCCCTGATCTTGATCGTACACATTTGCGTGCATGATTAGTGTACGATTAAATCGGGGGCGTCACAAGTTGGTATCAGAGCCGACTGCCTGTAGGAATCCCCCTTCCACACTCCTTGGCCGAAGTCGAGTCTAGACATTGCAAAAACTTTTACTAACTTGGCTGTGTGCCTTACGGGCCCACGTCGCCATCGGGTGGTATTAGGATCTTTTACTCCTCGATCTTTACTCTGGGATTCTAAACTCTCTTCTATTCGGGTTAAACGATTTTTACTAAAATCTAACTTTAGGATCTCGTTACTACTTCCTCCCGGAGAACCCCTCACTACAGGGGATTGCTCCGTGAACCAGAAGAATTTGAAGATACTCTCCGATATTCTCTCGAGACCTTGTGCCTGTCGCTTTTGTAATTCCCTACCACCAAAACATCCCTATGGATAAATACTTACGCCTGTCGTTCTTACTTTTATTCCCAGTTAATCTTGTTATCACAAGATACCCCGAAGTTTTCCCTATTGTTCCGAGAATACTTTGTGCCTACTGCCTAGCAGTTCTTTGCCACATGAATACCCCTTCATATAAATCCTCGCACTTGTCGAGTATCCGCTCATCCCCAGTTGTTCATGTGTTTCACAAA
>LR880966.1:679474222-679493189 GCA_904067115.1 Aegilops sharonensis
CGGCGAAACCGCCGTGACGGATGCTAGTGGGGTGGTCCCTTCGATCGAAGGTGATCGGGCAGGAAGACCATGGGTTGAACTTTGGGGCGACTGGCTCCATCGCATATACGTCCCTTAGTGCACGCTTCCGCTCCCTTTTGGGTATATGGGTTGCGTATATCATGTTCACCGTCCGCACTTGTGTGGGAAAACCCTTCTGTCCTCTATTGTTCGGCGGCCGGGGCTCTTCCTCGTCATCGCTATGCAGCCCCTTGTCATTGAGTTCGGCACTTAACTTGCCTGCTTGCTTGAACACCCAAAAATCCCTGTTGGTGTGATTGGCTGGTTTTTCAGGGGTGCCATGTATCTGGCACAAGCGATCGAGTATTCGGTCCAAGTTGGACGGGCCCTGGGTATTTCTTTTGAATGGCTTCTTCCGCTGACCGGGTTTAGAGCCTCTGAATCCGGCATTGACGGCCGTATCTTCAGCATTATCGCCGTTAATGCGGCTCTTGTTCTTGTTGCGACGCGACCTGCCATTGCTGTCCTTGGTATTCGAACTATCAGGGTGTTTGGCCAAGTTGTTGCTTCGAGCTAGCCAGTTGTCCTCTCCCGCACAAAAGCGGGTCATGAGTGTTGTGAGGGCTGCCATGGATTTCGGCTTTTCCTGTTCTAGGTGCCGGGCAAGCCATTCGTCGCGGATGTTATGTTTGAAGGCTGCAAGGGCCTCTGCATCCGGACAGTCAACGATTTGATTTTTCTTTGTTAGGAACCGTGTCGAGAATTGTCTGGCCGATTCTTCTGGCTGCTGAATTATATGGC
The DNA here is from genome assembly GCA_904067115.1 of Aegilops sharonensis. Taxonomy (NCBI): domain Eukaryota; kingdom Viridiplantae; phylum Streptophyta; class Magnoliopsida; order Poales; family Poaceae; genus Aegilops; species Aegilops sharonensis. The sequence goes on from LR880966.1 coordinate 679,475,024, forward strand.
TGAGGTCATCGGTGTTTGGTGGTCGCACATATGTGCCCTGGAAGTTATCAAGGAATGCGGCTTCCAGGTCCTCCCAACAACCAATTGATTCTGCTGGCAAGCTGTTGAGCCAATGCCGAGCTGGTCCTTTAAGCTTGAGTGGGAGGTATTTGATGGCATGTAGATCATCACCGCGGGCCATGTGGATATGGAGGAGATAGTCCTCGATCCAGACCGCAGGATCTGTGGTACCATCGTATGATTCGATGTTTACGGGTTTGAAGCCCTCGGGGATTTGATGATCCATTACTTCATCTGTGAAGCATAGTGGGTGTGCGGCGCCTCTGTATTGAGCTATATCACGACGTAGCTCATATGAGCTTTGTCTACTGTGTTCGGCCCGGCCAGGTTTGCTGTATCCAGCGCGACGGTAATCATCCCGAGTCGTTGGGCGCCCACGCGATCCGTAGATCGATCTTGTATGTTTGCCTTATCTTCCAATATATTTCGCAGGTCCGGCGCATTTTCCCGTGCCTTGGTACTTTTTGAGCGGCGTCGGGGTGTGGCTTGAGCGGAGGGTCGAGAGGCTTCTCTGTCGCGGCCACGGGGTGGCCGGTCTGCCATGTCGTGCGCTGGCGACTTGGGTGCTTCCTCCTCTGATCGAGGCAACAGCCTGCGTTTGGGGTAGCTTTTGGAGGGGCATTCGAGTTCATACTCTTCGGCTGCAAGGACTTCAGTCCATCTGTCAGCTAGCAGGTCTTGGTCAGCTCTAAGCTGTTGCTGCTTTTTCTTGAGGCTGCTTGCCATGGCTATAAGCCTGCGTTTGAAACGCTCCTGTTCGGCGGGATCCTCAGGCACGACAAATTCGTCATCGTCGAGGCTTGCCTCATCTTCGGAGGGAGGCGCATAATTATCGTCCTCGACCTCTCTTTCTACCGCACTGTCGTGCGGACTTGCTTCTCCCTCCTCCTATGCTGAGTCCTGCTGGAGGGGGTTGTCTTCGGCACTGTCCGGGGTGTTATTATCTCCCGTGCCGGAATCACCGTTTTTGTTGTGGCGGGATTTAGAGCGGCGCCGCTGACGTCGGCGCTTCGGTTGCTTCTTGGAGGGGTCATCCTCCGTTGTTCCATCGCCGTTCCCATATTTTGGGATATCCACCATGTATATGTCATATGACGAGGTGGTCTTATAGTGCACTGTAGGCGCTGGGTCTTGGTCGTCTCCAGAGTCGAAGTCGAGCATGTCGGTTAAATCATCGACAGTGGCTACAAAGTGGGTGGTGGGTGGGTGTTGAATTTCTTCGTTGTCCGTATCCCAACCTTCCTGTCCGTAGTCTGGCCAGGGCTCTCCGGATAAAGAGAGAGACTTTAGTGAATTCAGGATGTCGCCAAAGGGCGACTGCTGAAAGATGTCCGCGGCAGTGAACTCCATGACAGGCGCCCAATCGGATTCGATTGGCAGGGGCGCGGAGGGTTCGGAGTCCGGAGAGGAGTCCGGCACCCTGGAGTCAAGGTCTTCGCAAAGGACAGGGATGGAGTTCGGCTCAATCGCCGTAGAGATCGTAGCCCCCGAGGCGGTGTCCAACCACTCGTCCTTGATCGGGGAATCCGGATCCGGATTAAGGGTCGGAGCGGATGCTGGTGCAGCCTCCAGGGCACTATTCGGCGGCAGAGCTAGATCATACCCATCGAGACAGTGTGGCACGCTCGGCTGTGGCTCGAATCCGTCGAAGATCAAGTCTCCGTGGACATCGGCCGTATAGTTCAAACTTCCAAATCTGACCTGATGGCCAGGGGTAAAGCTTTCGATCTGCTCTAGATGGCCAAGCGAATTAGCCCGCAGTGCAAAGCCGCCGAATACGAAGATCTGTTCGAGGAGAAAAGTCTCACCCTGGACCGCGTCGTTGTTAATGATCGAAGGAGCCATCGGGCCTATCGGTGACGACACAGAGGAACTCTCAATGAAAGCACCAATGTTGGTGTCAAAACCGGCGGATCTCGGGTAGGGGGTCCCGAACTGTGCGTCTAGGCGGATGGTAACAGGAGACAAGGGACACGATGTTTTTACCCAGGTTCGGGCCCTCTCGATGGAGGTAATACCCTACTCCTGCTTGATTAATATTGATGATATGGGTAGTACAAGAGTAGATCTACCACGAGATCAGAGAGGCTAAACCCTAGAAGCTAGCCTATGGTATGATTGTTGTTCGTCCTACGGACTAAAACCCTCCGGTTTATATAGACACCGGATAGGTTAGGGTTACACAGAGTCGGTTACAATGGTAGGAGATCTACATATCCGTATCGCCAAGCTTGCCTTCCACGCCAAGGAAAGTCCCATCCGGACATGGGACGAAGTCTTCAATCTTGTATCTTCATAGTCTTGGAGTACGGCCGTGATGATAGTTCGGCTATCCGGACACCCCCTAGTCCAGGACTCCCTTAGTTACGGCAAAAACTGGATGCACTTCGTGTACAAAACGGACAATCTCTTTCGAAGTATCAGGATTTCATACGGAAACTCGTTTGTTACAAAGGGATTTCATATTTTAAAAATTATTTGAACTCCTGACTTTTTGTGTGTTCAAAATGCACCATTTAAAGCCACATCAACAATTTTCAACCCTTTCTGACTTCATTTGTTATTTTTCATGCATTTACTGACTATTTTGAGCTATAAGACCCTGAAATTGAAAAGCATTTCAAATGAACTCTGAAAAGTTGAAAGTTGGCATGGTATCATCATTTCACCCACATAGCGTGTGCAAGAAAGTTGAGAGGGTTACGGCAAAAACTGGTTGCACTTCGTGTACAAAACGGACAATCTGTTTCGAAGTATCAGGATTTCATGCGGAAACTCGTCTGTTACAATGGGATTTCATTTTTAAACTGATTTGAACTCCTGACTTTTTGTGTGTTCAAAATGCACAATTCAATGCCACATCATCAATTTTCAACCCTTTCTGACTTCATTTGTTATTTTTCATGCATTTACTGATTATTTTGAGCTATAAGAACCTGAAATTGAAACGCATTTCAAATGAACTCTGAAAAGGTGGAAAGTTGGCATGTTATCATCATTTCACCCACATAGCATGTGCAAAAAAGTTGAAAAGGTTACGGCAAAAACTGGATGCACTTCGTGTACAAAACGAACAATCTGTTTCGAGATATCAGGTTTCATACGGAAACTCGTCAGTTACAACAGGCATTTCAAATGAACTACGAAAAGGTTGAAAGTTGGCATGGTATCATCATAATAGTTGTGGAGAGAAAGTCTTCACTTTTTCTTCGCTTGTGTCCTTTGCTTATTGCACCGTAACCATGGATAATCTTCATCGTTTATCAGGATGCTTGGGTCAGCCTTGACTTTGAAGGGAGGAATTTCATGAAACTTTTCATAATCTTCAGACATGTCTGTCTTGCCCTCCACTCCCACGATGTCCCTTTTTCCTGAAAGAACTATGTGGCACTTTGGCTCATCGTATGATGTATTCGCTTCCTTATCTTTTTTTCTCTCGATTTGGTAGACATGTCCTTCACATAGATAACCTGTGCCACATCATTGGCTAGGACGAATGGTTCGTCAGTGTACCCAAGATTGTTCAGATCCACTGTTGTCATTCCGTACTGTGGGTCTACCTGTACCCTGCCTTCTGACAGATTGACCCATTTGCACTTAAACAAGGGACCTTAAAATATGTGTCCTTTCCCCTCTTTGTTGCTGCATCAAAGCGGACATCGCTGTTTTGGTTGGTGCTCTTTTGATCTTGGGCGATCGTGTAAAATGTATTCCCATTTATCTCGTATCCTTTGTAAGTCAATACAGTCGAAGATGGTCCCCTGGACAACGAGTACAGCTCATCACAAACAGTGTTGTCACCTCTGAGACGTGTTTCCAACCAACTGCTGAAAGTCCTGATGTGTTCACATGTAATCCAGTTGTCGCACTGCTCCGGGTGTTTGGAGCGCAGACTGTTCTTGTGTTCATTGACATATGGGGTCACCAAGGTAGAGTTCTGTAGAACTGTGTAGTGTGCTTGAGACCAAGAATATCCGTCCCTGCATATTATTGAGTCCCCTCCAAGTGTGCCTTTTCCAGTCAGTCTCCCCTCATACCGCGATTTAGGGAGACCTGTCTTCTTAAGGCCAGGAATGAAGTCAAGACAAAACCCAATGACATCCTCTGTTTGATGGCCCATGGAGATGCTTCCTTCTGGCCTAGCACGGTTACGGACATATTTCTTTAGGACTCCCATGAACCTCTCAAAGGGGTACATATTGTGTAGAAATACGGGGCCCAGAATGACAATCTCGTCAACTAGATGAACTAGGATGTGCGTCATGATATTGAAGAAGGATGGTGGGAACACCAGCTCAAAACTGACAAGACATTGCGCCACATCACTCCTTAGACTTGGTATGATTTCTAGATCGATCACCTTCTGAGAGATTGTAGTGAGGAATGCACATAGCTTCACAATGGCTAATCGGCCGTTTTCCGGTAGAAGCCCCCTCAATGCAACCGGAAGCAGTTGTGTCATAATCACGTGGTAGTCATGAGACTTTAGGTTCTGCAAGTTTTTCCCTGGCATATTTATTATTCCATTTATATTCGACGAGAAGCCAGTCGGGACCTTCATACTAAGCATGCATTCAAATAAGATTTCCTTCTCTTCTTTGGTAAGAGCGTAGCTGGCAGGACCTTCATACTAAGCATGCATTCAAATAAGATTTCCTTCTCTTCTTTGGTAAGAGCGTAGCTGGCAGGACCTTCATACTGCTTTGGAGGCATGCCGTCTTTTTCGTGCAAACGTTGCAGGTCCTCCCGTGCCTCAGTTGTATCTTTTGTCTTCCCATACACGCCCAAGAAGCCTAGCAGGTTCACGCAAAGGTTCTTCGTCACGTGCATCATGTCGATCGAAGAGCGGACCTCTAGGTATTTCCAGTAGGGTAGGTCCCAAAATATAGATTTCTTCTTCCACATGGGTGCGCGTTCCTCAGCGTCATTCGAAACAGCTACTCCGCGGGGACCCTTTCCAAAGATTACATGTAAATCATTGACCATACCAAGTACGTTATCACTGGTACACATGGCGGGCTTCTTCCGGTGATCTGCCTCGCCTTTGAAATGCTTGCCTTTCTTTCGACAGTGATGGTTGGTCGGAAGAAATCGACGATGGCCAGGTAAACATTCTTCCTGCATTTGTCCAGGTATATACTTTCGGTGTCAGCTAAACAGTGTGTGCATGCGTGGTATCCCTTGTTTGTCTGTCCTGAAAGGTTACTGAGAGCGGGCCAATCATTGATGGTTACAAACAGCAACGCGTGCAGGTTAAATTCCTCTTGTTTGTGCTCATCCCACGTGCGTACACCATTTCCATTCCACGGCTGTAAAAGTTCTTCAACTAATGGCCTTAGGTACACATCAATGTCGTTGATGGGTTGCTTAGGGCCTTGGATGAGAACTGGCATCATAATGAACTTCCGCTTCATGCACATCCAAGGAGGAAGGTTATACATACATAGAGTCACGGGCCAGGTGCTGTGATTGCTGCTCTGCTCCCCGAAAGGATTAATGCCACCCGCGCTTAAACCAAACCATACGTTCCTTGGGTCACCTGCAAACTCAGCCCAGTACTGTCTCTCGATTTTTCTCCACTGCGACCCGTGAGCGGGTGCTCTCAACTTCCCGTCTTTCTTACGGTCCTCACTGTGCCATCGCATCAACTTGGCATGCTCTTTGTGTTTGAACAGTCGTTTCAACCGTGGTATTATAGAAGCATACCACATCACCTTCGCAGGAACCCTCTTCCTGCGGGGCTCGACGTCAACATCACGAGGGTCATCTCGTCTGATCTTATACCGCAATGTACCGCATACCAGGCATGCGTTCAAATCCTACGCACCCCGATAGAGGATGCAGTCATTAGGGCATGCATGTATCTTCTGCACCTCCAATCCTAGAGGGCATACGACCTTCTTTGATGCGTACGTACTGTCAGGCAATTCGTTATCCTTTGGAAGCTTCTTCTTCAATATTTTCAGTAGCTTCTCAAATCCTTTGTCAGGCACAGCATTCTCTGCCTTCCACTGCAGCAATTCTAGTACGGTACCGAGCTTTGTGTTGCCATCTTAGCAATTGGGGTACAACCCTTTTTTGTGATCCTCTAAGATGCGATCGAACTTCAGCTTCTCCTTTTGACTTTCACATTGCGTCCTTGCATCGACAATGACCCGGCGGAGATCATCATCATCGGGCACATCGTTTGGTTCCTCTTGATCTTTAGCAGCTTCCCCCGTTGCAGCATCATCGGGCACATCGTCTGGTTCCTCTTGATCTTCAGCAGCTTCCCCCGTTGCAACATCACCGTATTTAGGGGGCACATAGTTGTCATCGTCCTCTTCTTCTTCGCCGTCTTCCATCATAACCCCTATTTCTCCATGCCTCGTCCAAACATTATAGTGTGGCATGAAACCCTTGTAAAGCAGGTGGGTGTGAAGGATTTTCCGGTCAGAGTAAGACTTCGTATTCCCACATTTAGGGCATGGACAACACATAAAACCATTCTGCTTGTTTGCCTCAGCCACTTCGAGAAAATCATGCACGCCCTTAATGTACTCGGAGGTGTGTCTGTCACCGTACATCCATTGCCGGTTCATTTGCGTGCATTATATATAATTATGTGTGTCAAAAGTAAGAAAATTAGACAAGTATCTATGTAAAGTAAGAGTTTTTTTTCTTTCAGAAAGAAGATAAGAACAAGAGGCTCACCACGGTGGTGCCGGCGACGAGATCGGCGCGGGCGATTGACGGCGGCGAAGACGGGGACGGGGCGTGACGGACCGCTAATATAAACCGAGACAAATCTCGGGAAAAATGGAGCTCGGAGGTCGAGCTTCGAGAGGAGAAAGCTTAACTAGTGTGGCTCGGGCATTTCATCGAACACCTCATGTGCATAGGAGGTGAGCTAGAGCACCCAATGCCCTCCCGCTCGCCGGCCAGCAAAAAACAGAGCACTCTGGAGTGCTCTGCTGCGGCGATGGGGTATATATAGGCAACTCATTTGTCCCAGTTCGTGGCTGGAACCGGGACTAAAGCTCCCCGTTCTGTCCCGGTTCGAGCCACGAATCGGGACCAATGGCTGTGGGTCAGGAGCGAGGCCCATTGGTCACGGTTCGTGCCTAGAACCGGGACAAATTGGTCCACACGAACCGGGACCAATGCCCATGAGGCCCCGGCCGGCCCCCTGGGCTCACGAACCGGGACTAGTGCCCCCCATGGGTCCCGGTTCGTGCAGAACCGGGACTAATGGGCTGGCCAGGCCCGAACGAAAGCCCTGTTTTCTACTAGTGAAATAGAACCCGCATGAACGAATGGTGCTAAACTTGTACATATGTTTATTTCTCAATTGACTTAGGAATAGTTACTTCCCAGTCCCTGTATACTTACACAATTCTTAGCCAAGCAGATCAAATGATTCTTAGTATTGACTTACAAATAGTTATTTCTCGACCGCCTGACAAGTAGCAATATACTGCATTTATCAGGTTATCCCTAATACTGTACTATCAATGTATTGTCTATGACAACTAATGACATTACTAGGGCCTTCATAGTGCATGCACTGGTTTATTTTTTTGTATCTCGGAAGAAGAAGCATAATACATTATCAAATCCATTTTTTTATATAAAGATTACATGACACTATGTATCATCTTCGTGAGATTGTGCAACTAAGAAAACCAAAGAAAATGATGTCACCTTTTTTGGTCTAATATCATATGGTTGGGTGGTCCTTCTGCATTTTTGTCCAAATGATGGAAAAACAATACGTGGCATTTATGTACATCTAAGTGTTTCCATCATTACATGGCAATGTCACATGATGGGGTTGGTAGGGCCTTAGAAATATCACCTTGTCCTTTTCTATATGTCGTAGCCTCTCTACTTCGCAATACCTCTAGTTATACACACGTAGGTCATTTTTTAATCAACAAAGTTCATAAGGTGAAACTTCGACATATCTTGTGAAACCTTTGAACTGTTCAACCAGATTCACCCATGGACTATGGGCCAGTAGATGAGATATAGAGGGGTTGGATGTTATCACAAGGTGGTCGCGTGTACATTTTGCATATTGGACTGCACAAAATTGCCCGATTATGTGAACGGTTCTTCCCAAGCACATCATCTCTTCCCCTTTGCCTTCTCCTCTCATGTACATGTATGTACCAGACGACGAGCAGACGAAGAAGTCGATGGACTGGATGGTTGCAACCACCATCCAGTGTGGTCCCCTCTTTATCTTGGATTCTCTTCCCACCATCCATCTATTTTTCGGAGAAAATCAACGCTAGGTTTGGGGCATACGACGATACCGCCTAGTGATTGGTGCAGTCGACCCTGCACTCTTTTTGTATTGGCACTACCATCGCCAATGTTGCAGACTACAGTTTGATGATGCTGCAAATTCCTAACAGTAGAAGAGTTCTTTGTGTATTTTGATCACGAGGAACTTAACTTTTCTCTCTTGGCATTGCCATTTTAGAGGAGAGGAGGGGCACTGGTGCTTCTACGGCACGGAGAAGATAGAGGGGAAGGTCAAGTGGTCCCCCAATGTGGAGCAGAGAGAGGTGACGGATAAAAAATCCGTGACCCTAGCTCATAGCTCAATGGATTGCGAGAGAGGGGGAGACACATGAGAGGGCAAGGGAAAGAGATGATGGGTTTGAGAAGGACTACGTGCGCAATTGAACACGGCTTTACGAATGATAATATGTACTCCCTTCGTTCCTTTTTATAAGACGTTTAAGCCTGTCCAGTTTGAATTGTTTTGTGCGTGTCTAAAATGCGTAAAACGTCTTATAAAAGGGAAGAGGGAGTAGAATGTACAGCAGCTTACCTTGTGATACATCTGGTCCTTCCATTCTCCATAAATCACTAGGTACGTATGGTGCATAAATTTAGGCGTTTCACGGAGACACCTTGTAAAATGTATAGTAAAAGGAAACTTTACCTAAATAAAGGTCTCATGCATGCATGCATGCATGCGCTCATCATCTTGAGTAGTAGTAGTACTGGGCCGTTGATTATTCTCGGCCAGTGTCTCACCTACCATCGGGGCGCGCGGCTGCGGCTGCATCAGCATGCATGACTGCATCGCTGCAACATAATGCCCAGAAGAGAGCCTGCCTGCCTGCCTGACAGCGCGTGTTAGCAGAAGGTAGCGACCGAATCGATGGACACGAGCCAGCAACCACGGCCACAGCGCGCCCTGAGCCCCATGTCCCTGACACGCAGCTGATCGACAAGCAGGCCGGCCACGCATGACGCATCCCCACCCCCACCTCCAGGCGCGAGCAGAGGCTAAATTCCGTGTTTTGACCTTTTTCTGTAAGTTCATCGAGATCTGACTCTAATTACAAAAATTTCAGGATCTGACATTTTTCTTATAGTGGTAGAGTATAATAGCCTATCACCAAGATGACTGGCGGTAGGGTTGCACATTTTGTCGGGATTTTTTTCTAAATATGAAACACAGTGCATGCTCACACCTATCGCCAAACATCTTAACGATAGGGTTGTACAGACTATCGCCAGCCTGTTTGATGGTAGGGGTGTTTCCTACCGCCAAGGTACCTAGTGGTAGGCTGTTACACTCTACCGCTATAGACTCTAACGATTGTAAAAGGGTCAGATTTCGAAATTTTTGCAAATTAGAGTAAGATCTAGATTAACTTTCAGAAAAGGGTCAAAACATGAAATTTTGCCGCCAGCATACCACCGTATCTTCGTCGCGGATCGATCGCCGTTTCCCTTGTATGTATGTTTCCGGTGACCCACACACACATCATTGCATGGCATCGCATGCATGTGGTTAACTTGGCTCAGTACATTGATATGACTGCGCGTCATAGCAGATTTATTTACGGTTGCGTCTGTCTGTACCACACGCACGTACTCTCGGGCTAGCTACCGACGACCGCGAGAAACATGGATCAGTGGACGCATCATTCATTCGGATGGACGTGTCGGCGTGGATGCGCCTTCTTGGCCGCGTATGCCTGTCGTTGGAAGGCATGGATTGATGGATCATTGGACCGACCCACGGGGAGCAAACTGCCATGCCTGCGGCGCTGCCGAGTGAGCTCAGCTAGCTCATCGCGTCGCGGATATGCACAAAAATGCATGCAGGGCAGGGCCGCAGGGTCTGTGGTTTCCGTGCGCTGGCCGTCTCGACGAGGCCTTTTCTTTCCTCTGATATGAGGAGCTGCTCATCAGAGGCATGGATGAGAGAGAGGGGGTGCAGGTGGGTGTGCATGCATCCAAAAGGGAGGGGATGGGAAGGGGGAGGAGGTGGTGGTGGTGGTCCTTTGAGTGAGGATCGATGGAGCTTAAGCATCTGCCGGTCGGACCGGTGGCAAATTAAAGGTGGCCTTCAAGGTGTGCAGTGAGTGTCCTTGCATCCACGCCTGCGATCGATCGGGCGGTCATATGCCTTAGGGCAACTCTAGAGCATGATCTCAAACGAACGTCCGTTTTATCCGAATTTCGTTCGTTTGGGACAAAAATACGAACATGTCTGTCCGCCTTCCGGATGTGCAGCCATACGCCGGCCCAAGCGGTCTGCGGCATCTCAAATTGTCCGTGTATTTGGACTTACATTTTGCCTCAAAAATCCCAATGTTGCAAATAATATAAAAACATAAATATAAACATTAGAACATCCATTCGTCCACAATAGCCAAGTTTAATACAGTTCTTAATCAAACTAAAACTTAAAAGGCATAAATTAAACTAGATAAGGCACGTCGCCGCTGAGGCCGCCGTCTTCTTCAGGAGCCGCTGTTATACTCGTCGTCGTCGTCGTCGGTGAGGTCGATGTATGGAGGTGGCTGGCTGGCAAAGGTGGGTTGGCGGTCCCTGGCACACCGGAGGCGCCTGCAGCGCCTGCACCACCTTCTCTCGTGGCTCCTGCTCCTGCTCTGGTGACCGCGGCAGCGTGGGTGACCATGGCCCGACACCCACCGAGTCGGCCATGTCCGTCGCCGTGGACGGCCAGCTCCATCGCTAGCCCACCAGACACGGGTTCCATGTGGCAATGGGCGGCTCCTCCACGACTTCCTCCTGCACCTCCTCCTTGACGGACATGTCCCGCTCCGGGATGGCCACGTCGCCGGCCACAGAGAGGGCCAAGTGGGTTTCGAGGCCCTCCCATTGGCGCTCGTCGTGGGTGTTCATGGAGTCCTTCACGACCCGCCTCATGAGTTCGGCCTCCTCCTCTTCGGTCATGGGAGGTGGCGGCGGCGGGGACGGGGACGAAGATGGCGTCACCATGAGGCCGCGCCCGCGCCTACGCCCGCGCATTTGGTGCAGGCTGTCAGCATGAGTAGGACGTGAGCGGCGTGTGCTCGGAGGACGACCGAAAAAAAAGGATTGCCGCCGCAGGTCGTGCTCGTCATGGAGCCACGTATCCCACATCGGTGAATCAATGGCATACCTGTAGAGCAGATCCGGTAGCAGGCGGGTACGGCGTCGGTCGATCTCCTTCCGGCGGGTGCGGCCACACACCGGCACTGGTGGGTTTGGCACGCGATGCGCGGAGAGATGCCAATTGTTGGGGAGGTGGGCATCTCCCCACGAGAGTGGTGTCGCCGTCTCCTAGTAGCGTCGGCTGATGCCGACGGAGACGGACGGCCTATTGCGCCGCGGGGCCGCCAGCGGCGCGATGTCAAATGCGGGCGGCACAGACCTGGTGGAACGGTGGCGACCAGAGGAGCCGGCGTCATGGTCGTGCTTCCCCTTGCTAATCCAATATCAGCCCATGGCGTTGGCGAGGAGGTGAATGAGAGGGATGCGACGGCGGCGGCTAGGATTTGCTAGCTCATGTCGGGTGTCGAGGAGGTAGGCGGGCTTGGAAGTGGAAGTTGTGGACTGGTCGGTCCACGACTTCCACATCAAGAAGGATTACAACCTACCAGCTGGGTGGCTCACAGTCAGGGCCCATCGCGCGTGCACATTTATTTTGGACGATGGTGGTAGGTGGATGACCGCCACGCGTCCCCGAGGCGACGAGGAGCAAGCGTGTGCATGTCCTTTCGACGTCCATGTGGACTCAAACCGGGCATGAGTTTGCGCTGGAAATGGAGTGGGCCGGATGCCAAACGGACAAAAATGCGGATGTGGTCGCGCGTTGGGCCATGTCGTCTGTCAGTTTGGGCCCAAACGGACAAACGTGGACCGGATGGGGTCGTGTGTTGGTGTTACCCTTAGGGCATCTCTAGCGCCGACACTCAAACCACCCACATCCGTCCGGACTCAGCAGTCCGGACCTCGGAAGCCATCAAAAGTGATCATGTATCGATCTATGGCGCAGTTCAGAACATAATCTTCTCGCAAACCAGAACCAGACGTGAGGAGTTTTGTGAGAGTTCGGAACGAGAAACGACGGACTCTGACCTCTCGGGCCCACCCAAAAGGAACACTACTAGGAAAACCCTTACCAGTAGCGCTATTTTTTTACTATTAGTAGCGTGGGTAGGCGCGCTACTGCTACGGCGCTACAGCTGTTTTTTAGCAGTAGCGCTTATTTAACCCAACGCTACTGGTAGCTAAAGTAGCTGTAGCGCGCTTCCTCCCAGCGCTACTGATATTTATCTACAGCGCGTGGAGCTAGCCAGCGCTACTGTTACTTGAGTGCTACTGGTAATCTTTACCCCCACGCCACTGCTAACTTTTGTAATTTTTTTTGTGTTTTGGCTCTGTACACAATTAAACAGATCCATCGTTTATACAATAACATGCATATTCATTGAAAAGCAAGTGAATCATCGATGAGCCAAATTTATTAGAAGTCTCGACATGTCTCAAATATCTCATCATCATCAATCATGGTCGAACACATGTCTCAAAACAGCGTTACAAGTCATTACAAGTTCTCAATACATGCAACTACATGGTCACATACTCAAGTTTCATCATCTATGTAGACTATGATATGACCGCATAGAAGATAAGAGCGATCACGATGATCAAAAGCGGTATTATGTAGTAGTTTTTGCAGCGGCGCTGGTTCTGAATCCCCTGTTGTGCTATGAATCTCAAGTAACTAGCTTCGGCTTCCGCTCTGCTATCAAACCCTTTCTGGCTTCCGCCGGAGAAGCCAGAGACTTGGGCCTGACACTCTCGCCACTCATCATACACACCCAGAACATGCCCTACATACACGGCATACCACTTCCTCGCCATCGTTGATCTATATACCTGTCAGAGATGCACATATATATACCATGAAGCGAATTCAACAAAACAGTTATGAAATAGAAGCAACATATATAGTAAACATAGTTAACAAATTTCATCGTACCGAAAGTAATTAACTAGAGCACAGCACCATACATCTAATAGTTTCGTCGTACTGAGAGACTAGAAGTTTCGTCGTACAGAAAGTAACAAGTAACTAAACAGACACATTGTTTTTAAGCAGTGCACTCTCCCCATCTGTCCATATCCGGGAGGGTGTTACCAAGCTTAGTGAAAGGCGTCATGTCCTGATGCTGTAGGGCAATGCGGGTTTGGACGTTAGCTCGCGATATTGGGCCGCCGTAGAACATCCCATTCTCTTCGAGGACATCTTTCATGATGATGGACGCAATTTCCTGTTGGATCCGGTAGAAATCATTTCGAAGTCGATTATCCGGCACGGCTCCAAAGGCTTCGGCCCATCTCTGGATATGGGTATCAGATGAAGATTTCATGCAAAGTGATTGCACATCCCTTCTATACTCCATCATTAGATGGATGACGTAGAATCCATCATTATCACTTCTTGCCAGTTGCTGGATGCAACAGAAGTCAGTCTTGTAGCTGAAACAAAGCCCGGCCTTATTTGTTTTTTTTGCATTGGATGTAGCCACCCCGCATGCTGAAGCCCAGCATAGCTCTGTCCAGAACACACTTTATGTGTGTGTAATATTTCTTCTGTATGTTATTTGACGGGTCCAAATATAGAGCGCGGGAGTAACGCGGGTAAAGAACAATGAGAACGGCACGACACCCCCCGCTGCGCAAAATACACGATCAAGTTTAGGCTCCATGCATGCAAAGTAACTATAGAAATGCACGAAAGGATGTATGTGTTATAGTGCTATCCGCGGATGACTTACCTGGGATGATAAGGTAGGAGAATCGTTTCTTTGTCCTTATTGCTGACCAAGAATTCTTCGATGTACTGACTCGCATATTGACGGTTGGCCTCGTTGATTGACAAGAAACCCTCATGCATGTAGTATGGGTCCGCGACCGCAAGACCGGTGACTTGCTCTCTCCTGACGATGTAGTTCATGTGCAGCGCATACAGGCGGACGAACGAAAAATCGAGTGTCCTCATTTGAAACATCTGGAACATGTAATCAAACCTCAGGAAGAACAGATCCGCAGGGCAAGTGTGGACATACATCTTGCAACTGCTCGGCACATGAACCGTATAAAGTGGGTATCCTGGATCATCCGAGGCGAGGAGGTTTCTCTCTGTCGAAAGCACATGGTCATGGAGTCTCCTGAGATCCCCTTCTATGGCAGCTAGTGCATTCGCCGGTACCATTGGCTCTCCCGCGACATGGATTAATGGCGCATGCTTCATCGGTACACGGTCAACCTTGGTCGAAGGCGGCTGGCTGCTAGAACCAACATTGCCAGCTTTATTGGATTTTCTCGCCGTCGGTCTCTTCCTCTGCTTCTTCTTGGTGGGCTCAGGTGCTGGTGGGTCTGTCAGACCCTCCCTGAGCACCACCCCTAGTTTTGTCGGGCTCAGCTTTGGATGGCTCTGGCTAATTAGTTGAGCTTGGGTGGAGCCAGCATCTGGAGGCGTGTCCTGCGAGGATTGCATGAACAAAGACTTCTTGCACTCCCGAGGACGTTCCGGCTCTGGTACATGCATCTCATATTCATATGGTTGACTCATTGTTATTTCGTTGTCAAAGGCAGTATTGAGATACTGGAGAGGGTCATCGGCCTCCTCCATGTCATGATCCATATCCTCTTCTATGGGGCAGATGGCATCATCTGCCGGCGGAACGGTTGGCCCTCCTTCCTCATGTCTCTCGATCTCAGCAAGCAGCACAGACGATGGTTGTACTTGTGTAGGTGGTGTTGTGGTCATACCTTCCTGAGGTCCCGTTGGTGTGCTCCCGGCCACCCTGACACGAAGAAGATTTTTCGGCCACAGGATCGGCCAATTTTTGCATTGGCCAAGCTGCGTGGGGGTCTCGTCATCCTCTCCATCGGTTTGTATCGGACGAGGGAGACCCTCGTAGCCCACTTTCACACTCGCCACGGAGACCCTTAAGGCGTTATCAGGCATCTGCCGGCGGTGAAACAATCGATCCTTAGGCTTCACCATAGTACCCTTCCCCACATCCACCAACCCGCCCTTCATGTTGTAAAGGATGGTGCACAGAGTGGAGTCGGCCTACAAAGACATATACGTGCGGCGTCAGAGATCCAAAAAGAACGGCAACTGAAGATTAATTAATTAGTTGAGTTGATGAAGGTGCGACGCGTATTTACCGTGAGGGCGTCGAGCTCAGCCAATGTCGACGGCCCGACATTCAAGCCAGAGACGGAGCTAGGGCTGCTGTGAGAGCTGGGTGGAGGAGCAGGTGCTGGAGGAGGTGCGGGTGCGGTTGCCATACTAGGTACGGGTATGGGTGCGGTGTTCATTGAGTTGCTCCTAGTGAAGCTGGGCATGGGAAAATCACTTGGTGGCGCGTTTGGATTTTGTTGCACCCATGTGACCACTGTTGGAATCAAGCTTGTAAAGGCAGCCACCATATCAGATCTACAGGCAGCGATTATCTCAGCTTTGTTCTCAGCTTTTGCTTTCTCCATCGCCCGCGCCACCTTCTCATCAATAGTCACTTGACTGAACTTCTTTCTCTGTCTTTTGGCCTTGGGGTCCTTGTTATAATAGTACTTCCATGTGGCCCCATCCCCAGCACCGTGCACACGTCCATATTGCGTCCGCTGGCCGGGCGGGTATCCCATCATTATGTTCATGGCCCAGCTGAAAGGAGTGTCCCACTTGTACTTCACCGACGACTAAGTCGACTGAGTCGACGAGTCACTCTCGGCCGCAAGCTTGTGTTGCTCTGTCTGCAAAATGGACCGTGAATCATTTACGAATGCGACTAGAATGTAGTAGAATTCGTTGATCAGAACCTAATATGTAAGGTGGTAAAAGGATAATTACCAGTATTCTCATGAATTTCCTAGTCGGCCCGTCGGTGAAAAAAATCTTTTTCTTGGGGTCCCATGAGAATCGGGCCCTGATGAAGTCGTGCTCCTGCTGGTCGGTGAACTCAGCCAATGGGTCTGGGATCCCGTGACGTTCACGTTCTGCGTCCTCCTTAGCCACTTCCAAGGCGGTGGTTTCCCATGTTCTTTGCCTGCAGCTGCTTGCCTCTCTCCGACCTGGCCTTGGCAGCTTCTTCATTGCAAGTCTCCTTGAACTTTTCAAAGTCCTCTATCGTAATTTTAGGATTGTCTGCAAAAATCTCGGCGTAGGTTTCATGGTCTACTTGAATCGCCTTTTTCACCCTAGTTTTCCAGGCGCTCAATGCGTTCCTGAACTTCCCTAGGGCTTTGTTGTTGATTTTTTTTCATGGCATCATTATCCCATGGGTCGACATCGTCATTCCGACCGGGGAACATGAATCTTGCGTGCAACCTAGTTAGAAGCAGCTTCTTCAAATGTTCATTCTTCCGTATTTTTGTGGTGTTGATGTTAGCCGTATCCCATAGGATGCATGCTAGTTGGTTGCCGTAACACGCTGCCACTTCTCGCGGCTCTATTGGCTCGAACTCGCCAGGGTGCACCACCGTGACCACCAGTCTTCCGCTGCCGAGCTCATTTGGGCGTCATGTCCTTTTTTCCTTCTTTCCCTCACTGGCTTGGGAGGTCCCACCTTTCGTGCTGTAGTTAGGAACATCATCAGCGCCAGTCTCAGTGCCAGCGTCGTTGGTGGCATCAGTGTCGGCGCCGACGCCACCACCGTCGTCATCCGTCATGACAAGGGGGTCCGGACACCCAGCTTGCTGTCTCTCCTGATCCGCCAGAAAGTCGAGGTAGGCGTGTGCTCGACCTAATTGGGACTGAGAACCTCCGGCCTCATCGGTGTCGGTCATGTTTCCTAGGGTTCAATGTCGTAGTCGTTTAATTATCGAGCTTTATATAATAAAGTGAATAATGACAAAAAAGTGACCTTTGTTTTGCCGGAAATGTCATTTCATTCCCGTCGCGACAAATCTCGAGCACTCGATATGTCCAACTTTCTAGCACAAGTCATGCCGAAATTCACGGAAAATTTTGGCATGACCTTTGCTAGAAAGTGCACATATAGAGCGCCTGAAATTTGCCGGAATGGAAATGAATCAACATTTCCGGCAAAACATAGGTCACTTTTTTAACAGCAAGCATTTCAGCACTCTAACAACCATTTTAACAGCCACATTATGAGCACTCTAAGAAGCTGAAACAAACATCACAAACTTTGTTGCTGCTGACATATACACAATCATGAACATTGCTACCCAATTGATGCAAAAAATATCAACTACCATAGTAAAATTGCAAGCTCATTAACCAATCTAACAGCCCCACTCCCCATTGCATCATTATGAACACTTTAACAACCACATTATGAACACTCCCCCTTGCATCATTATGTGCTGACATATGAAGAGGGAGGGAAGAGGGGGTGGCGCACCTCGGGGTTGGGATCGGGGTCGGGGTCGCCGGGGTAGAGGGGGGACGGGGGGGTTGAGGGCGTCCTTCTCCTCCTCATGGATCTGCGCCTATCTTCGATCTGCAGAAAGACCTAATTTGGTCAGAGAGAGTGACCAAATTTTCAAACACTTCCATTAAGAGTCCTTATTTTCAAAATGGACAACAACATAAGCTAATTTGCAAAAACTGTAATTTTCATTTTTCATTTTATTCAAAAACAAAGCAACATAAGCTAATTTTCATTTCAATATTCTGCCAAAGCTCGTTTTAATTCTCTGTCAAAGCTCATTTTTATTTAACTGGATTTAGTCAGAACAGTAGTAACAGTAAATTAAAGTTGCTCGTACCACCATAGGAACCAGCAGAATACACTAACTAACACTAACAACAATTAAGCTA
>LR880966.1:679493898-679506683 GCA_904067115.1 Aegilops sharonensis
AGAGAAAGAGAGAGAGAGAGAGAGAGAGAGAGAGAGAGAGAGAGAGAGAGAGAGAGAGAGCCGGGGCTGAGTGTTCGGAGAGGAAGGAAGAGGGGGCGGGGGGCCATACAAGAGCGGGAGGGAGTCGTTGGCCGGCGTCAAGGTCGGGGCTGAGGTCGAGTCTGGCGTCGACGTGGGTGGTGCGGCATCGGTGGCGGCGTCGGCGGGGTGGCGTCGGAGGCAGTGTCGGCAGGGCAGCGTTGGCGGCAGCGTGGGCGGTGCGGCGTCGGCGGTGGCGTCAGAAAAAGGGGATCGACGAGCGGCGCGAGTGAGAGATAGGAACGAGGGGAGCTAGCGGACCGGTGCTATAGGCAACTTAGCTATAGCGCGTGTGGGCAAAATGCGCTATAGCGACGTTAGCTATAGCGCTGGTCTAGCAAAACAACGCTACCGCTATCTTTTTTTCTTTATATTTTTAGTTTTCTTTTTCTTAGCTATAGCGCTGCCCAGGATAAAACGCGCTACTGCTAACGTTTTTTCTTTATTTTTTCTTTTTTTTCTTTTTCTTTTTATTTTTCTTAGCTATAGCGCTGCCCAGGCCAAAACACGCTTTTGCTAACTTTTTTTATTTTTTTATTTTTTTTTGCATTTTATTTTCCACAACTTATTAGTTCCTTTTTCTTTTTCTTTTCATTTCATTTTGCAAAACTTCCTTTCTTTTTCCTTTTCTTTTTATTTTTCTTTCATTTTCACTTTTTCTTTTTCTTATCTTTCTTTTGCATTTTCCTTCCTTTAATTTGGTCTGTCGTTTGAGCAATACCACTATTACCCTCCGGATAATAATTAGTATAATATATCTTACATCATTTGACCACTATCGGAGGTATACAAAATAGCTAGACACACACAAACTTTGGGGATTAGTTTGTGAGCTTGAGCGACGATGACGCTTCAGACTGATCTTCTTCCCTCTTTTGTTCGTTGTTGAATAATTGAGCCCATGGTCGTGACTTTTCCTTCTCCAGGGATTACGATCTTTCGGAGGTAATGTAGTCTTCATTCTTCTTTTGACATATGTTTCGTCGTCATCAGCATCATCTTCCCTCATTGGATCACCATACTGGTCATAGTCTTCCTTGTTGGCAACTCCATCCATTCCGGCAATGCTCCTTTTGCTTCTCCTCACGACAACACGGCTGGGATTGATCGGATCTGTTATGAAGAAACATTGTGTCACGTGTTTAGCATGTACCCATGGCTCATTTTTCGCGATGGCGTTGACGGTACTGCTATCGGAATCGGGTATACACATGGTAGTGAAATGTCGGTTTTCTCTGTGTACATTCTTAGCCCATCTGACACGAAACATCATCGCGCTATGCAATCCAGAGTAGTTAAGCTCCCATATCTCTTTGACCCTTCTATAATATCTTTCAATTACATTCCCGGTCATGGCTTCCATCATCACCCCTGAGTTTTGGTCATCACTGTTTATATCTTTCTCCTCCGTGTAGAACGTGTATCCGTTGACATCGTATGCTTGATAAGTCGCGAGGTTGGTCGAGGGGCCATGTGATTAGGCGTATATGAGTGTTCCGTTCGGACAACCCTCTTTCGGGGGATTAGCCAGAACTCGCTCTTTGAACCAACACACGGAAGTGGAGTTGTGCTCTCTAATAACTTCAGCGTCCGTCCTGTGCATCCCACGGTCACAGTACTTCTTTGCGATGGTCTCTTTGTGTAGTGTCACGAAATCTTCTAGCACATCTAGGTGTTGTAGCACTACTAAGTTTGCCCTGTCAAGGTCGTTTTGTCGGCCCGAGCGTAACACATTCACATACCTATGACCGTTGGTTTGACCTTCGCCTTCGAGCCTTCCACAGTGCTTGTTGACAGGCAAACCAACAACAGGGTCTTTGGTCAGATAAATCTCACAGAAAGAGATGCACACTTTGGTTAGATATCCCTGGGCTATGCTTCCATCTGGACGGGACATAATACGAACGAATCCTTTGATGACCCCATTCATCCTCTCGAACGGCATCATGCTATGCAGGAATGTCGGCCCTAGGTCGATGATGTCGTCCACGATGTGGACACATAGATGCACCATTACATCAAAGAACACAGGCGGGAAGTACATCTCTAGCTCATTCAGTATGACAACGATCTCTTCCTGTAGCCTATGGAGTTGCTTCACACTGATCGACTTTCGAGAGATAGCATAAAAAAAGTGGCATAGGTCAGTACGCGTTTCACGCACATGTGTGTCCATAATCCCTCTAAGTGCAACCAGAAGTAACTGCATCATCATCACATGACAGTCGTGAGACTTCATCCCACTGAACCTTTTTTTCTTAGTGTCCAGATATCTGCTTAACTTCCCACAGTATCCGTAACTAACTTTGATTCCGACAAGGCACATGAACAATTGATCAACCTCCTTCAGATCTAAGGTGAAGCAAGAGGGGGGAGCAATATTGTTCTTCCTTCTTGTTTACTTTTTTGCCCCTATCTTCCGTCTCCGTCTCCTTTGACGACCTTTTACCGGGCATTTGGAGATCTTTCCTGATTTTCAAAAATTCCAAGTCTTTTCTTGCCTTCGGCCCATCCTTGGTCCTCTCCGGCATATTTTTTGTGATATGCATTTGATCAAGGCTATGAGGCGTGTCGAGTATGGGCCAGTATTCCAAGTCCCAGAAAACAGATCTCGTCTTCCATATCTTCAGAGGGGCACCGGCGCCTTTTTCTTCGTCTTTCCCGGCGAGGGGCATTCTTCCTAGTTCTTCAATAACTCATATATTTCTGCACCGCTACGCTTACGTGGAGGACCTCGATGCTCAACCTTACCATTGAATAAATCTCCACGCTTTCTCCATGGGTCATCCTTCTCGAGCCATCTTCGATGACCCATGTACACGATTTTTGAAGACCCGCCATCTTTCGATAGCTGCAGAGAAGTTGTATTATCCATGCACCTCGTGCATCCACAATATCCGTGGCACACCTGGCCGGAGAGATAGCCGTAACAGAGATAGTCCCGCACAGTTGTGATCAGCGCGACTCTCATGTAGAAATACTCTCCTTTGCTTGCATCCCATGTCTTGGCCGGCGTTGTCCATAAGGTCTGTAACTCCTCTTTCAGTAACCCGAGATACTGATTTATATCATTTCCCGGTTGTTTCGGCCCTTGAATAAGCATAGCCATGTGTATGTATTTTTCCTTCATGCACAACCAGGGGGAAGGTTGTACATCCATACAAACATGGGCCATGTGCTATGATTGGTGTTCTGGTTGCCAAATGGATTCATGCCATCACTACTAGCGCCAAGCACAATGTTCCTTGGATCATTTGTGAAAAATTCAAATTCAGCATTTAATGCTCTCCACTGGCTAGCATCTGCGAGGTGTCTCAGCTTCAGCTCATCTCCGTCATCTGGCTTCACCCTCTCCGCGTGCCAGCGCATAAGCTTTGCTTCCTTAGGATCTACGAAATACCGATGTAGACGTGGAGTGGTCGGAAAGTACCATACAACTTTCTGTGGAGCTTTCTTTATGGCCTTTTTATATCGTGAAGCATTGCACTTTGGACAGATGGTTTTTTCTGCGTGCTCGTTCCGATATATGATGCAATCATTGATGCATGTGTAATATCTAATATGTGGAAGATCAAGAGGGCACACGATTTTCTTTGCCTCCTCGACACTAGTAGGACATAGGCTTCCCGTGGGAAGAACCTTCTTTAGGTACTTCAAAAGCTCATCCAGGCTTGTATCTGTCCATTTGCTTTTTGCCTTCATCTTTAGAAGTTCTAGTGTGAAACTCAAGAGGGTCACCTCGGGATTGCAACCATCATACAAAGGAGTCATCGAGTCTACCTCCGGTTGCGCCAGTTTGGCCTCCTCTCTTGAAGCAGCTCTATAGCTAGTCGTCTTCTTGCGAAGCAGGTCTCGAACATGCGGGTCCCGCATGGTTGAACTTAGTAGCGACGAATACGGCGGCGTGTCCGCGTCTTCTCCACCTTGAACTGCCTCTTCGCCATCGACATTTCCGAGGCCGTCTTCCTCTTCGGGCACATAATCGGTCATCTCTTTGTCTGGTGGCCCCATGTCATTATTTCCTGCCCTGTCGACGTCCTCATCATCATCATCATCATCATCTTCACTTATCCACCGAGTATGGCCATGCATAAAACCATGCATGAGCAGGTGCGCCTTGAATTTACCACCCTGAAAGGGGTCGAGCCTGACTCTTCCTTTGCATTTTCGACACGGACATAAAACATCCTTCAATCTTTTTTCATACATGTCATCCACAGCGGATTGCCAGTATCTTTTCACCATCCTTCCATTGACCTTCATGATCACCTGCACGCGGAGCAAATATTATAACCACGTATATATGCAGGCATGGATCAAATTCATACAAAAACTCGGCATGACCTTCCCTAAACATAGGACATATTGAGTTTGCCCGAAATTCGCCGAAACGGAAATGAATCGACATTTCGGCAAAACATAGGCAACTCATGTCACTCACATGCCACACACAATTCGGTATATTCATATTCACATAGTTTTGGTCCTAATCGCAAACACACATATTTCCATTCTTGCACAACTCTTTTTTTGCTCACCAATTTGTCGAGAGGAATATTGAGCACCTTCTTATAATTAGCTAGTAGCTCTAGATGGAGCTATGAGAGGGAGGAGGGAGGGCATTAATGGAGGGGGTGGTGGAGGGGCAAAGAAGAGAAGGGGAGAAGGGGTAAAAGAAAGGAAGAGGAAGGAGGGAGGGCATTAATGGAGGGGGTGGTGGAGGCGCAAAGAAGAGAAGGGGAGGAGGGCAAAAACAAGGAAGAGAAAGGAGGGAGGGCATTGATGGAGGGGGAGGAGGGGCAAAGAAGAGGGGGAAGCATTGAAGGACAAGCAAGTGCAAGAGGGAGGGGGAGAAAGAAAGGGGGAGGAAGAAGAAGGGGGGAAAGGTGGCAGATATTTTGGCTGGCGACCATAGCAGTAGCGCTGGGCACCAAAGCGCGCTACTGCTATGTGTGCCAGCCAAAATATCTACTGGTACATAAAACTAGCTATAGCGCTTGCCCAAAAAACACGCTGCTGGTAAAAGATTACACATAGAAGAAGTAGCAGTAGCGCTTCTTAGTGGCCTCACGCTACTGCTATTTTCTCAATAGTAGCGCTTGTTAGGGTACCAATGCTGCTAATATTTTTTGGCCAGGGGTGTGGTGTGGCTAACTTACCAGCAGCGTGCCCTCTAGAAACCAACACTGCTGCTAAGTTGTACCAGTAGCGCGGTTTGTAACGCACGCTACTGCTAATTATCAGTAGCGTGGGCTCCAAAACACACGCTATTGGTAAACTTCTATGTATAAGCCTTTTCCTAGTAGTGGAAGGCAGAGCCCACTTTTGGTAGCAAGCCGCAGTGTTTCCGCTCTAAAATCCCCCACTCTCTTCTTTTATCCCCCGCCGCTCTTCACCCAATTCCCAGCCTTTTCTTCCACCCTCTCCTTCCTTCCGCCGCCGACGCATGAAAATGAAGGAAAACCTGCCGGAAATGGAGTTGGCAGAGATGCCGGAGGATTGCTACTTGTGAGTTGCGTTGGGATTTCCCCCAAAGAGGAGAGGATGATGCAGTACAATATAGATAAGTATTTCCCTCAGTTGTGAAACCAAGGTTATCAATCCAGTAGGAGAACCAAGCAACGACTTGTGAATAGCACCTACACACGAACAACAAATACTTGCAACCCAACGCGAACAAGATTAAATTGTATAGTTTTTGATAGATAGACCGGACAAAAATACAAAACAAAATAAATAAAAGGAAATTGCAGCAAAATATTTTTGTTTTTAATAGATGATAAAAGGTAGACCCGAGGGCCATAGTTTTCACTAGAGGATTCTCTCATAAAAGTAGCATACGGTGGGTAAACAAATTACTGTTGGACAATTGATAGAAAAGCAAATAATTATGACGATATCCAAGGCAATGATCATGTATATAGGCATCACGTCCGACACAAGTAGACCAAAACAATTCTGCATCTACTATTATTACTCCACACACCGACCACTATCCATCATGCATCTAGTGTATTAAGTTCATGGAAGAATGGAGTAACACTTTAAGCAAGATGGCATGATGTAGACAAGATAAACTCGGGTATGAAATAAATCCCATCTTTTTACCCTTAATAGAAATGACACATGCGTGTCATGTCCCTTTCTGTCACTGGGATTGAGCACCGCAAGATCGAACCCATTACAAAGCACCTCTTCCCATGGCAAGATAAATCAATCTAGTTGGCCAAACCAAACCAATAAATCAGAGAAGAAATATGAGGCTATAATAATCATGCATAAAAGAGTTCAGAGAAAACTCAAATAATATTCATGGATAGATCTAATCATAAACTCACAATTCATGGGATCCCAACAAACACACAGCAAAAAGTCATTACATCAAATAGATCTCCAAGAACATTGTATTGAAGATCTAATAGAGTGAAGAAGCCATCTAGCTACTAACTATGGACCCATAGGTTCGTGGTAAACTACTCACACATCATCGGAGGGCAACAAGGATGATGTAGAGCCCCCTCCGTGATCGCATCCCCCTCCGGCAGAGTGTCAAAAAAGGCCTCCAGATGGGATCTCGTGGTTCTGGACCTTGCGACGGCGAAAAAAGTATTTCGTGGACTCCTCTGATGGTTTCACGATTTTAGAGAATTTATAGAGGCGGAGTAAGGTCACACGGAGCCGCGTGGGCCCCCCAACATACCAAGGCGCGCCGTGCTGTCTTGTGAGCCCGCGGTTCATCGTTTGGTCTTCTCCCGAAGCTTCTAGTGTCTCTTTTGTCCAGAAAAAGTCTCCAAAAAGTTTCGTGGCATTTGGACTTCGTTTGGTGTTGATATTCCGTGAAACAAAAAACAAGCAAAAAACAGTAACTCGCACTGGGCACTAAGTTTTTTTGAAACTATCACTCGGCACTAAGTCAATAGGTTAGTCCCAAAAAATATATATAATTGCTTTAAAGTGTATATAAAACATCCAAGATTGATAATATAATAGCATGAAATAGTCAAAAATTATAGATACATTGGAGACGTATCAAACATCCCGAAGCTTAATTCTTGCTCGTCCTCGAGTAGGTAAATGATAAAAACAGAATTTTTTATGTGGAATGCTACCTAACATATTCATCATATATTTTTTTCTTTGTAGCATGAATATTTGGACTTGAATAATTCAAGGCAATAGTCTATAATTTGACATGAAGGAATCAATACTCAAGCATACTAACAAGCAACACTAG
Organism: Aegilops sharonensis; assembly: GCA_904067115.1. Classification (NCBI taxonomy): domain Eukaryota; kingdom Viridiplantae; phylum Streptophyta; class Magnoliopsida; order Poales; family Poaceae; genus Aegilops; species Aegilops sharonensis. Next base: position 679,501,211 of record LR880966.1, read on the forward strand.
TAGAAAAAGGGTCAAATGTTCAGCTCATTAGTCCCGGTTTGTATTTGAGCCGACACTAATGTGACCATTAGTGCCGGTTCCAATGGCTAGGCGGGAAGCTGTCATTAGTACCGGTTCGTGCCACGAACCGGTACTAAAGAGAGTGGTGGCAGGATGTTGTCAGTCTGGGGCCCCTCTAGCACCTTTAGTACTGGTTCGTGGTACGAACCAGTACTAAAGGTCGTCCTATATAAACCCTTTGTCCATCCGTGATCGAGCTCGCTCTGTTTTTCCCCTTTCCCCTCTCCTCTCTGTTCTTCCCCTCTACCTCGAGCTCATCACACATTTTGCCGAAATTTTGTCAAGATTTGAAGGCCCCCATCCATTCAAGTGATCACAAAGGTAAGCAACTTTGTCCTTTCATGTCTCATTGCAAGATTAGCTCTTGCAATGCTTTATATAGTCATTAATTTGTGGGGTTTAGTAATTTGGGAGGAATTATGTGTGGTAGTTTATTTGATTTACTTGCAATTTGAGCTCAAAATAACTCTTAGTTTGCATATGTAGGTGTGGTTTACTTAGTGCCTTCCCGTCTCCATCCTAATCACCGTCGATCATCCGCACCGTCCTGTCGCCGGCACCACCTTGTGGTGAGCCTCTTGTTCTTATCTTTTTTATATAAAAAATTCATGTTTGTGTGATTTACATATATAGGTACTTGTATAATTATCTTACTCGTACGTTGTTTGTTATACATAGTGCCATGGTTTTGATATCCGTCCCCGTCGGCCCTCGTCCGTGTTACGATTCGGATATGGTATTCTCTTTTAAAACTATTTGTTGCATTTCATGTTTATGACAAATTATGCCCAGCAAGTTGACATAGATATTTTTATCTAGGAGGTATTTGAATTGGAAATTCCAACCGACCCTATTGTCGAGAGGTTAACTTTAGTTGAAAGAGAAAACGAGTATTTGAAAGAAAAATTGAAAAGAATTGAGGGGGAGAAGATGGAATTGGAGTTGCATGTTGCCGATGTCGTCGATGATCACAAGATCAAGATGGAGAAAATGTGCTTGAAGATTAGAAAGATTAGAAAATATGCCATTGGTATTGAGGCTTGGTATCATTATGCTGTTGGATCAATTGTTACCTTAGTTGCGATCTTGATCACATTTGTTGTCGCATTCAAATGCTTTAGCTAGAGAGTTATTTGTATGTTGCATTTAAGTGTTGTATAAACTTTATGTATGAACTTGTATTAATTTGGTCTTTCCGGTGTTGTGTAATGAAGATGAGACGACAATGGATGTATGATGACCGATGCTCTCCCCAGTTCATTAATGGCATGCATACTTTTCTGATTGCGGCTGTGGCAAACAAGCGGGCCGATGGTTTTATGCCTTGTCCATGTGTTGGCTGTAAGAATGATCGGAATTACTCGAAGTTAAAAACCATTCACCTCCACCTGTTTGAGTCCGGTTTCATGCCCCACTATAATGTTTAGACCAAGAACAGAGAAAGAGGGGTTATGATGGAAGACAATGAAGAAGAAGAGGACGACGACAACTATCCTGGCCATGGGTTCCCTGAATACAATGGTACAACAATGAGGGAAGAAGCTGAGCCAGCAATGCAGGAATAAGCTGAGCCGACAATGCGGGAAGAAGTTGAAGAAGAGGCATCAGATGAGCCCGCTGATGATCTAGGTCGGGCCATTGCCGATGCAAAGAGAAACTGCACAAGTGAAAAGGAGAAGAAGAAGTTGCAGCGCATGTTACAGGATCACAAGAAATTGTTGTACCCGAATTGCGAAGCTGACAAGAAAAAGCTGGGCACTGATACGTCTCCGACGTATCTATAATTTTTTATTGTTCCATGCTATATTATATTCTGTTTTGGACAATATTGGGCTTTATTATACACTTTTATATCATTTTTGGGACTAACCTATTAACCGGAGGCCCTGGCCAGAATTGCTGTTTTTTGCCTATTTCAGAGTTCCGCAGAAAAAGTATATCAAATGGAGTCCAAACGGAATGAAACCTTCAGGAATGTGATTTTTGGAACGAACGTGATCCAGAGGACTTGGACCTTACGTCAAGACATCAACTAGGAAAGCACGAGGTTGGGGGGCACGCCTACCCCCTGGGCGCGCCCTCCACCCTCGTGGGGCCCATGTTGCTCCACTGATGTACTTCTTCCTCCTATATATACCTACGTAGCCCCAAACTACCAGATACGGAGCCAAAAACCTAATTCCACCGCCGCAACCTTCTGTACCCGTGAGATCTCATCTTGGGGCTTTTTCTGGAGCTCCGCCGGAGGGGCATCGATCACGGAGGGCTTCTACATCAACACCATAGCCTCTCCGATGATGTGTGAGTAATTTACCTCAGACCTTCGGGTCCATAGTTATTAGCTAGATGGCTTCTTCTCTCTTTTTGCATCTCAATACAATGTTCTCCCCCTCTCTTGTGGAGATCTATTCGATGTAATCTTCTTTTGCGGTGTGTTTGTTGAGATCGACGAATTGTGGGTATATGATCAAGTTTATCTATGAACAATATTTGAATCTTCTCTGAATTCTTCTATGTATGATTGGTTATGTTTGCAAGTCTCTTTGAATTATCAGTTTGGTTTGGCCTACTAGGTTGATCTTTCTTGCAATGGGAGAAGTGCTTAGCTTTGGGTTCAATCTTGCGGTGTCCTTTCTCAGTGACAGTAGGGGCAGCAAGGCAAGTATTGTATTGTTGCCATCGAGGATAACAAGATGGGGTTTATATCATATTTCATGAATTTATCCCTCTACATCATGTCATCTTACTAAAAGCGTTACTCTGTTCTTTTGAACTTAATACTCTAGATGCATGCTGGATAGCGGTCGATGTGTGGAGTAATAGTAGTAGATGCAGGCAGGAGTCGGTCTACTTGTCGCGAACGTGATGCCTATATACATGATCATACCTAGATATTCTCATAACTATGCTCAATTCGTCAATTGCTCAACAGTAATTTGTTCACCCACCGTAATACTTATGCTCTCGAGAGAAGCCACTAGTGAAACCTATGGTCCCCGGGTCTATTTTCCATCATATTTAATCTCTCGACAACAAGCTATTTCTGGCGCCGTTTTTATTTTGCTTTCTTTACTTTGCATCTTTATCATAAAAATACCAAAAATATTACCTTATCATATCTATCAGATCTCATTGTCGTAAGTGACCATGAAGGGATTGACAACCCCTTTATTGCGTTGGTTGCGAGGATTTATTTGTTTGTGTAGGTGCGAGGGACTCGTGCGTGGCCTCCTACTGGATTGATACCTTGGTTCTCAAAAACTGAGGGAAATACTTATGCTACTTTACTGCATCACCCTTTCCTCTTCAAGGGAAAACCAACGCAGTGCTCAAGAGGTAGCAAGAAGGATTTCTGGCGCCATTGCCAGGGAGTCTACGCAAAAGTCAACATACCAAGTACCCATCACAAACTCTTATCTCCCGCATTACATTATTTGCCATTTGCCTCTCGTTTTCCTCTCCCCCACTTCACCCTTGCTGTTTTATTCGCCTTTTCCTCGCCTCTTCCCGTATGTCCTTTTGTTTGTGTTTCCATGTGCCTTCTATTTGCTTGCATCTTTGCTTGCTAAAAATCTATTGATATGGATCCACTTAAAGTGTTCTACTTGGATCATCTTCGATCCTTATGCGCTCGTGCTGAAACCCCAACTAGCCTAGTTGATGGGAAATCTTTAGATGAGCATGCTCATTTTGTGCGTCACCATTTGTCTGAAAAGGGAAAACTCTTATGGAATCAAATAAACAGATTGCTATGTTATGCTTGGAATCTTTGTGAAATTTGTGATTTTACTTGTTGCTCTAAGAACCCTAAAAAACACCTTCCCTACCTATGTGAGTTTAATGATAATGAAATCTTATCTTCTTATGCAAAGGGTGTTTATAGTTACTATGATATCGAACAAATTGAAGAATTTGTTGCTTTTAAGGGTGCTTATGAAGTTGCTTCTTTGATTGAAAAGTATGATATTACTCTCTACGAATCTGAAAATTTTGACATACTTAAATATTGCTATGAAAACTATGCTCATAATGTCTATGTCAAAGAATTTATTGAGAGAATGACTGTTGCTTTGGAAGAAAATTATGATATGCATGAATCTATAGATAATGATGATTCCGATGATTTGATTGAAATGTCCCTTGATGAACATGATGCTTGCTATTCTTGTGGCCATGATGCCAATATTTATGAAGATGAATTTGCTATAGTTCCTTATGTTAAACATGAGATCATTGCTATTGCACCCATACTTGGTAGTTCCTTCGATGAAAAGCATGATTGCAATGATTTTACTATAAATTCTATTGATGTCTATTGTGCTAAAAATATGCAAAACCCTAAGCTTGGGGATGCTAGTTTTGCTATGTCTACTACTTGTTGCAATGATCATGATTGGGGTGATTCTTCTTTTGATCTTGGAAATTTATTTAAGCCCCATGATGAATATGAGATTGATAATAGTGTTTGCAATATTATTGAAAGTGGGTTTGGAAGAGTGTCAACTTAAGATCCCACATGTAATTATTACGAGAGAGGAAAATATGGTTGTAGAAATTTTTATCTTACTAAATTACCTCTTGTCATGTTGAGATTGCTATTGCTTCTTTCCACTTCCTTGCATATGCTAGTTTTTGCTTGCTACGATCATTTGGTTGCCTATAAGATGCCTATGCATAGGAAGTATGTTAGACTTAGATGTGTTTATCACGTGTTCTATGATGCTCTCTTTATGCTTTAATTCTTGTCTTTGATGTGAGCATCATTAAAATTATCAATGCCTAGCTAGGGGCGTTAAAACGATAGCGCTTGTTGGGAGGCAACCCAATTTATTTTTAATTTTTTGCTTTTGCTTATGTTTAGGAATACATATTTGATCTAGCCTCTCGTTATATGTGTTTTTATGTTTTAATTAGTGTTTGTGCCAAGTTTAACCTATAGGATCTCCTTGGATGATAGTTATTTGATCTTGCTGAAAATTACAGAAACTTTCTGTTCACGAAAATAATTGTTAAAAATCACCAGAACGTGATAAAATATTGATTCTAATTGCTGATGATCAATAAATAAATTTTCTAGGCCTTCCTATTTTGGCTGAATTTTTGGAGTTCCAGAAGTTTGCGTTAGTTACAGATTACTACAGACTGTTCTGTTTTTGACAGATTCTGTTTTTCGTGTGTTGTTTGCTTATTTTAATGAATATATGGCTAGTAAAATAGTTTATAAACCATATAGAATTTGGAATACATTAGGTTTAACACCAATATAAATAAATAATTAGCTCATTACAGTACCTTGAAGTGGTGTTTTGTTTTCTTTCGCTAACGGAGCTCACGAGATTTTCTGCTGAGTTTTGTGTTGTGAAGTTTTCAAGTTTTGGGTAAAAGATTTGATAGATTATGGAACAAGGAGTGG
>LR880966.1:679521580-679534485 GCA_904067115.1 Aegilops sharonensis
CAGGTGAAGATGAAGTTTGTTCCTTGTTGGAACATGGAGATGCTGTTCCTTGTTGGAACATGTTTACTTGTTGGGATATCACAATATATCTTATATTATTAATGCATCTATGTACTAGGTAAAGGGTGGAAGGCTCGGCCTTATGCCTGGTGTTTTGTTCCACTGTTTCCGCCCTAGTTTCCGTCATATCGGTATTATGTTCCCGGATTTTGCGTCCCTAACGCGGTCGGGTGATTTATGGGACCCCCTTGACAGTTCGCTTTGCATAAGACTTTTCCAGCAAGGCCCAACATTGGTTTTACCATTTGCCTGACCTATTACCTTTTTTCCCTTGGGAGTCGCTCTCTCAAGGGTCATCTTCATTTTAGCCCCCCCGGGCCAATGCTTGTCTAAGTGTTGGTCCAAACTAGAGCCCTTTGCAGCGCCACCTGGGGGAAACTTGAGGGCTGGTTTTAGTTGTACGGACTGCTCATCCGGTCGTGGCCTGAGACGAGATACGCGCGGCTACTATCAGGGTGTCGGCACGCCGGGAGGTCTTGCTGGTCTTCTTTTATTGCTGTCGAAATGTCTTGTAGCCGGGATTCCGAGACTGATCGGGTCTTCCCGGGGAGAAGGAATATCCTTCGTTGATCGCGAGAGCTTATCATGGGCTAAGTTGGGACACCTCTGCAGGGTATAAACTTTCGAGAGCCGTGCCCACGGTTATGTGGCAGATGGGAATTTGTTAATATCCCGTTGTAGTAAACTTGAAGCAAAGTCTTCTAAAATACACCAACCGTGAGTGTCTCTTTTCGGGGTTGATCGAGAGGAGAACACGGTTCTTGGGTTATGTCTGACATAAGTAGGAGTTCAGGATCACTTCTTGATCATTGCTAGCTTCACGACCGTTCCTTTGTTTCTCTTCTCGCTCTCATTTGCGTAGGTTAGCCACCATATATGCTTAGCCGCTGCTGCAACCTCACCACTTTACCCCTTCCTTTCCCTTTTAGCCTTGCTAGTCTTGATACCCATGGTAATGGGATTGCTGAGTCCTCGTGGCTCACAGATTACTACACCACCAGTTGCAGGTATAGGTTTGCGATGATCATGACGTGAGAGCGATGTTTGCTTGTGTTGGAGTTCTTCTTCTTCGTCGATCAGGGGATAGGTTCCAGGTCGGCAGCCTGGGCTAGCAGGGTGGATATTGTTTGAGTTTCTGTTTATGTTCCATCTGTAGTCGGATGTTGATCTCTTGTATATGATGTTGATGTATTCTTGTGGCATTTGTGCCTTATGTATGTATCCCCATCTATTATGTAATGTTGATGTAATGATATCCACCTTGCAAAAGTGTTTCAATATGCGGGTCTATCCTTGGTGGGACCGTCGAGTTCCTTTTGGATAGGGTCGCATATTGGGCGTGACACCACTCCCTGACCGGCCCGGGTGCCCGGCCCCTCGCGCTCCGGGTGCCCGGTCCTCCTTCGCCCGGCGCCTCTATCCGGTCCGGGTGCCCGGACCCGTCCGAGTGTGTCTACGTTTTCAGGGTCATTTTGGACCTTTGTACCCATCTCTCCCCAAATTTCGTCTCTAGGCTTTATATACACCCCCCTAGCTCTTTTGGAAGGATAGCAAAGTATATGGCATGATTTAGTGAGCTTTGGTCCTTGTATCTCCTCTTGTGAGAGAGAGACCACTCCATTGGAGTTCAAGACCTCCTATGGAGAAGATCCCCTAGTGGATTAAAGCCCCCCATCCAGGGAAAGATCCCCATCATAGGATCATCAAGACCTGTCTCCTCATAGGATTGGGATGAACTAGTACCTTGTATCTTTCCTTTGTTGTTCTTCAATCATTGTGAACTCTTGTATGTTCTTGGATCTAGCATATGTGTGATTGGATCTAGTCAATTTGAGTGCTTCCCCTCTCTTGTGTTCTTCGTGTTCTTGGGGATTTCCCCTCCAATTCGTGAAAGATCTCCATCTAGGGTTCCACCCTACAACAACTATTCTCCTCCATCTTACAGCTATAGAACTTATTGGAGACTTCATATCTCTCAATCTGGGCATTTGCTTGAAATATTTACTTCAACTCCTGGAACATCTCATATGCTCCATGACGTTCAAAACATCGTTGAAGTCCCGGTTCTAAGCCGTAAAGCATGGCACACTGAACTATCGAGTAGTCATCAGCTTTGCTCTGCCAGACATTCTTAACGTCATCAGTAGCATCTGCAGCAGGCCTGGCACCCAGCGGTTCTTCCAGGACGTAATTCTTCTGTGCAGCAATGAGGATAATCCTCAAGTTACGGACCCAGTCCGTGTAATTGCTACCATCATCTTTCAACTTAGCTTTCTCAAGGAACGCATTAAAATTCAAAGGAACGGTAGCACGGGCCATTGATCTACAACAACATAGACATGCAAAATACTATCAGGTACTAAGTTCATGATAATTAAAGTTCAATTAATCATATTACTTAAGAACTCCCACTTAGATAGACATCCCTCTAATCATCTAAGTGATCACGTGATCCAAATCAACTAAACCTTGTCCGATCATCATGTGAGATGGAGTAGTTTCAATGGTGAACATCACTATGTTGATCATATCTACTATATGATTCATGCTCGACCTTTCGATCTTAGTGTTCCGAGGCCATATCTGTATATGCTAGGCTCGTCAAGTTTAACCTGAGTATTCTGTGTGTGCAACTGTTTTTAACCCGTTGTATTTGAACGTAGAGCCTATCACACCCGATCATCACGTGGTGTCTCAGCACGAAGAACCTTTGCAACGGTGCATACTCAGGGAGAACACTTATACCTTGATAATTTAGTGAGAGATCTTCTTATAATGCTACCGTCAATCAAAGAAAGATAAGATGCATAAAAGATAAATATCACATGCAATCAATATAAGTGATATGATATGGCCATCATCATCTTGTGCTTGTGATCTCCATCTTCGAAGCACGATCAGGATCACCATCTTCACTGGCGCGACACCTTGATCTCCATCGTAGCATCGTTGTCGTCTCGCCAACTTATGCTTCTACGACTATCGCTACCGCTGAGTGATAAAGTAAAGCATTACAGGGCGATTGCATTGCATACAATAAAGCGACAACCATATGGCTCCTGCCAGTTGCCGATAACTCGGCTACAAAACATGATCATCTCATACAATAAAATTTAGCATCATGTCTTGACCATATCACATCACAACATTGTCGGGGAAGCTGATCGTACCCACGAACACCTATGGGGCCGGCGGACCGGGCCCCTTTTGGTTCGGTGGGGGGCGGAGATCGCACGAAGAGTAGACCGAGGCGAAGCACACGAGCAGTTTACCCAGCTTCGGAGCTCTCCGGAGAGATAATACTCCTACTGCTGCTTGTCTGATTGTATTGTGTTCTTGCTAGGGAGCGCTGAGAGCTACAAGACCTAGCGTGGGTGTTCTCTGGTGTCGAATGAACCGAACCCCCTCTACGTTGCGCATGGGCCTCCTTTTATATGATCAAGGGGTCTCCGACAGGTGGCAACGTAGACAAGGGTAGAAACAGAAAATGAGTCGTGGTTGGTACAGCTACTTGTACAGTGTCCCATACCTAACCCTGACGGCAGGGGACAAAGGCATTAAATGCCCGTCTAAGTCGACTAAACAGTGCAGAAAGGGACCGTCAGGGACGCCACCGCTTGCCACGATGGCAAACTTGTCAGCACCGCTTGCCACCGCGCTCCGCTGGACGCACAGCCTCCCGCCACGCGCGCCTGGAAAGATCCCATGGCGACACGTTGGTGGATGTGCTGGAGCACAGGAACGGAGTAGTAGTCTGCCGCGGCAAGCGCCTTGCCGCGGTTGTTGCCTTGTCGCGTCCGGAAGCTTGTCGCTCACCGGGCCTTCCCGGCAAGCTTCTCTTGCCGGGGCCTTGTCTCCTTGTCTTAAATACTTTGCTCTCGAATCGTTCCAAAGGAACCATGGAGGAGCTAGGCGGTCACCGCGGCAAGGCTCGCCGCGGGGTGCTGCAACTGCCCGTGCACAAGTTCGTGATACTAGGGTACCCCTATTCTAGTACACCGACAGGAGCCCCCGGGCCTGGGCCATACACGGTGCCGAGCGCTGTTGGGCCAGGCCCAAAACAGGGCACGGGCACACGCGGCCTTGGTTACGCCATAACTCGCTCCGTACCCACCACGTCCCCCACGAACGGCACGCATCGACTGCGGCGTCGTGGGAGAGATCGTGGGGGGTTTCTTTATTAGGAAAAGCGGAACGCCCGTCCCCTCCCTCTTTATAAGCAGAGGAAGCAGGGGCAGTTGATGTCCAATCTCGAAAAACCCCCGCTGCTCCCCCTTCTTCCCAAGGCTGAAAAGAGAGCAGTGCTCCGCCCCCCATCGCCACCAGCATCACCAACGCCGCCGGTCTCCCCCACCACCTCCGCCATGGCTCCGAAAGCCGACAAGGGGAAGGGCGTGAAGTCGGCCGAGGCGCAGCGGCTTGCGGCGCTGCGAAAGGAGCGGGCTATCTTCCCCCCTCAGCTCGCCGCGAAGGAGCTGAGGGAATGGTACTATCTCTTCTGGTCGACGGAGACGCGGGCGCATCTGCGCACGAAGGTACTCTCAGCCGCCGCATCTGAATTAGCTCCGAGCGGGTATCCCTTCTTCGCGCTCTTCTTCTATTGCGGGCTCTGCCCGCCCTTCTCTGAATTTTTCTGCGATATCATGAATACCTACGGGTTTCGCCTCCTTGATTTCACCCCCAATGCTGTCCTGACCATGGAAGTTTTCGCACATCTCTGCGAAAACTTTGTCGGAGTCCACCCAAACGTAGCCCTCTTCCGCCATTTCTTCATGCCTCGAGTAGAGAGAGGAGAGCCCCTTGCCGGAGGAATCGCCTGGATCTCAAGGATCGGCAAGAAGGAAGCCTATCTGGAAGGAGAGCTCCGCGGCAAGTGGGAGGAGTGGAGGGCTGACTGGTGCTGGATCGTAGAGGAGAACCCGCAGCCATTCACTGCTCAGCGCCAAACCACAATAGTGCGCGGCAACGATTGGAGCAACTTGGCGCCGGAGGATGCTAGATTGAAGATTGCCGTTACCCGGATCCTGCGCCTCAGGCTTGCCGGACTCACTGTAGGCGCAGATTTCCTTCGCCGCCGCATCGCCCCCTTGCAGGAGAGGAGGAGACCTGCTTGGGAGTTCCAGAACGCGGCAGACATCATGAGGCTGCGCCCGGGCCTCAACTTCAACTTCACCGTATTGGAGCTTGACGCGATGCTCTCGGAGCTGTTCAAGCATGACCCTGATCATCCCGAATGGTTCAGGTTGCCGAGGGGAGTCGTTCCATTGTGCAACAATTCCTCGCTCGACCACATCCGTGCAATGATGCCGTTGTGCGACTCGCATAGAATTGTTCCAACTTGGCAAGAGCCTGCAGATGACGTTGTGCGGCAGTTCTTCGATAGCTTGGAAGAAGTGTCGATCCGCCCCGACGAGCAGAAGGGCCTCACCTGCGACACCACTGATGACGAGATGCAGCGCATCGCCACCAGGTTGGAAGAGGCGGCAGCAGCTGCTGCCGCGGGCGAATTTGGATTTACTGTGGAGGAGGCGGAGGCAGCAGAGGCGGCAAGCCTTGTCAATCGAGAGGAGCTTGTCGGCGAGGATGAGCCTGCCGAGCCCGAAGCTGAGCCGAACGAGCCCGCTGAGGGCGCCTCCTCCCCACCTTCAAGTAGCTTGCCGCGAGCGGAGCCCACAGCTCCACCAAGAAGGCGTCTCCGCAAGGCCGGGGAAGTGGCGGGGCGGCAGACGGGCCAACAACCGTCGCGCCGCGTGACGCGCTCCACCGCGGCAAGCACTGTTGCCGCGGGAGCACCTCACGCCGCTGCAGCAACTGGAGCGGGGCCTTCTGGGACCACAGCTCCTGCACCCGCCAAGCGTCCAAGGAAGCCTACTCTTCCAGCTCGTCGCGCCGGAGGGAACCGGAATTCGACCTCTCCGCGCTCAGCTCCGAGGAAGAAGAAGAGTAAGATCTTATTGCTGTACTTGTAATTCTTCAATCTGTTGCTTTGTCTTGTATCTGATTTGCTTCATTCTGAACCTATTCCTTTTCAGGACGCTGGCCTAGAGAGCGTCGAAGAGAGCCAAGGTACCGGTGATTGTCATTGAGGACGAGCCCACCGCGGCAGCAAGAGGCGTGCCCGAGACCACCTTGCCGGACCCGACAACCCTTCCCCAAAGCAGCCCCCAGCACAGCCCCCAGCGTAAGTATATGGTTTACTTTCTGCTGTTAGGCGCGCATGGGTGCTCTTTATTTGCTGATATCTGACTGTTGATTTGTGTAGGAGAAGAGCAGCCCCACCAGGAGTGCCCTGAAGCCGCTCCTGACATGCCGTCTGCTTCAACTACACCACCAAGGGAGGATCCCCCGGCAAGGGAGCGCTCTCCGGCAAGGGAGGCCTCTCCGAGAAGGGGCGGCTCTCCGGCAAGAGACGGCACCAGCGACCCTCCGGCGGCTGAGACCATGGCTGCAGATCCAAGTGCAGGTAACCCTCTTGCCTGAAAACTTCCCTTGGGTTCTTTTTCTTCTAATTTTCTCTTTGGATATTTGCTTGACTTTTCTTCATTTTCTTGTCGTCAGATCCATCCGCCGCAGAGCCGATGGAGACTGAAGTCGCCGGCGAGGAGGACGCGCGCGGCAACACTGACGACGCCGCCATTGTCGAGGAGGAAACCGGCGCGGATGAGCCCGCCGGCGAAGAGGCCGCCAAGGCTGCCGCCGCAGAAGCTGGCGAGGGGTCCGGCGATCGCACTGACGGCCCTGAGCCGCAGGAGCCAGGCGCTACAATGACCGCCGATCCCTCCGCCGCTGCCGCTGCGCCAGGCTCCGAAGAGCCCCAGCCCGGCGCCTATCTGAAGGCCGGCGATGGCGTCTTCATCAAGCTTCCCTGGGCGTCAAGCTCCAGGGCACCGGTCGAAGGAGAGATTTTTGACGAAGAGCTGCTCGCCTCCGCTGGGCTGACGCTGGTCGATGCGCCAAGCAGCAGCAGCGGCGAGTCTGAGGAGGAGCAGCTGTTGCGGAAGCTGTTGTCGCTCTACCGCGCCCGACAAGCCAAGCTGGAATCCCGAGAAGCGCTTGTCGCGAGGGCGGGAGCAGACATGGAGAAGCGCGCAGAAGAGCTCCGGGGCCTCAACCAAGAAGCTCTCCGGAGCGTGGCAGAAGAGCGGGAGCGACTTGCTGAAGAGCGCACAGCCTTCATCCTCGAGAAGGCTGAGGTTGAGGAGCAGCAGCGGCTTGCTGCCGAGAAGCTGTCTGCGCAAGAAGGCGAGCTGGCGCAGTGGAAGATCAATCTTGATAGCCATGAAGAAGAGCTTGCCGCGCGCGAGAAAACATTTGGCGGAGCTCTCAAGGAAGCGAGGGATGCCGCCGCAGCTGCCGAGGCCGCCAAGAAGGAGTTGGAGACGAAGGTGACACAGCTGGAGGCCAACCTCCAGAAGAGCGGCGAGGAGCTTGCTGCACTCAAGCACGAGCGCGAGAAGGACGCCTATACCCTTGGCGAGTTGCAGGGTCGTCTCGCCGAGAGGAGCAAGGAGCTCGGCGCCGTCAAGGACTCCAAGGCAGATCTTGAGCTGAAGCTGACTACTTTGATGCAGACGCTGGACGGCGCCAAGGAGCGGGAGGTGGCCTTGTTGGAGAAAATCAAGGCCGACGAGGCGCTGTTGACGAGTGCCACGACCGCCCAGAGCACCTTCAGAGAGAACGTGGAGCACTGGACCGAGGGTCTTGTGAATATTGCCGCCGCCATCGACAGGGAGCTGGCGGAGCTGGGGATGGTGGATCTTGGATACTCCTCTGATGAGCACCTCCAGCCCAGCGCCAAGCTCAGTTTGTTCTTCAAGGGCGTGGTGACGACTCTCCAACAACTCCGGGAAGAGATTCCAAAGCAGCTGGCCGACGAGTCGCGCCAGATCTGTGCGGGAGCTCTTCAGAAGGTGCTGATGAAGGTGGCCTTCCGCAATCCGGGCGTTAGCTTCGCCAACGTCCTCAAGTCCTTGCCGCCGAACGCTGATGTTGAAGCGCTCAAGGCCCTTGTCACACCCATTGTGGACAGGGTGAGTGGGATCAAGAGGGTTGATGGCGACCGCCTGGACTAGGCCGCCCGTTTTATCTCTTTCTTGTCGCTGCTGATCATGTCATGAGAACAATCTATTAGAGCTGCGACAAGCTATCTTGTCATATAACTTTTATTTCGGGTAGTAATTGCTATGTTATTTCCTTTACTTGATTCCTTCCTTTGTATGTTTCTGCCCTACACTTTTAGGGAACTCGTCGGCGCGGGCACCCTTGCCGCGAGCGCTGAGTGCGGAACGTCAGCAGCCTGCTGGCGGTGCCGCCTCCGACAAGCAACCTTGTCGCAACTAGTTGCAGCTCACTTAAGTTGTTGAGCGGACTCGAAACAAAGAAAGGGCGCAAACTAGCTACGAGTTGGTTCCTCCGCGCAGAGGTTTTCCATACAAACCACGGTCGTTCGAGGAAGATAACTTAAAAATTTGAAACTGATTGCTCAAGCTTTGGCAACTTAGCTTTTCTGTCGTTTTCTTCTCGGTAAGGCGAAACTTCTTCGAGCGACGCTTGGTCCACAGCATTATCTTCTTCTCCTTCCCCCCTGGCAAACTTGTGGGCGAGGGAACCTTCTTTTCTTTGAGAAAGAGAAAGAAGAGAAAATAAAGATATGGAGCCTTGCGGCTCGTTATTGCTTACCGGAATAGGTGCTGCACAAAATGTCAGATAATGCATGCAAAATAAAAAGTAGAAAGCATGAAATTGACAAGATGTGTGAAGCACGTGAGCTTTACTGATGCATGGGGTCTGCGCCCGGCTTTGTACAAAGGATTACATGCAACATCGGCAAGACTTGTACAAAAGGTGGTTGCCGGAACGGGTTCCGGCAACCGCGCCCTATGGGTAAAACTTACGAAGATGCTCAATGTTCCAAGAGTTTCTCACCGGAATGCCATCTTCGGTCTCAAGGCGGACAGCGCCAGGCCTAGTGACTCGTCTCACCCGGTAAGGGCCTTCCCACTTCGGCGTCAACTTGTTGGAATTCTTGGCGGACTGAACACGCCGAAGAACAAGGTCGCCTTCCTCGAGACTTCTGGCACTAACTTTGCGGCTATGGTAGCGGCGCAAAGCTTGCTGGTAACGAGCAGCTCGTACAGCGGCCTGAAGACGGTCCTCCTCAAGGAGCAGCGCGTCATCTTGTCGCAGCTGCTCTTGCTCAAGCTCATCATAAGCGAGCACTCGAGGTGACCCGTATACGAGTTCCATGGGGAAAACTGCCTCTGCTCCATAGACTAGAGCGAAAGGTGTCTGGCCAGTGGCTCGATTTGGCGTCGTCCTGATCGACCAAAGAACCACCGGCAGCTCCTCAATCCAGTTTCTTCCGCACTTGTGCAGCCTATCGAAAGTTCTGGTCTTGAGCCCTCGCAGCACTTCAGCATTTGCCCTCTCCGCTTGACCGTTGCTTCTCGGATGAGCAACAGAAGCGAAGCAGACCTTGGCGCCAAGATCCTGGACGTATTGCATGAAGGTGCGGCTCGTGAATTGTGTGCCGTTGTCGGAGATGATCCTGTTAGGAATCCCGAAACGACAAACAATCGACCTGAAGAACTTGACTGCTGACTGTGCTGTCACCTTCCTCACTGCTTCCACTTCCGGCCACTTTGTGAACTTGTCGACGGCAACGTACAAGTACTCAAAGCCCCCGACAGCTCGGGGGAAGGGGCCGAGGATGTCGAGCCCCCAGACCGAAAATGGCCAGGATAAAGGGATCGTCTGGAGAGCTTGAGCTGGCTGGTGTATCTGCTTGGAATGGAACTGGCACGCTTCACACTTGGTTACTTGTGCAGTTGCATCCTGGAGGGCTGTCGGCCAAAAGAAACCTTGCCGGAATGCTTTGCCGGCAAGTGCTCTTGCGCCAATGTGGTGACCACATTTGCCTCCATGTATCTCTGCCAACAGCTTCTGTCCATCTTCCCGATGAATACACTTCAATTTCACCCCGTTGAGTCTTCTTCTGTACAGTGTGTTGTCGACAAACTGGTACATACTTGACTGCCGGGCTACTCTTTCCGCTTCTTCTTGCTCTTCGGGGAGTTCTCCTGTCTGAAGGAAATGGACGATCTGTTGTGCCCATGCTGGAGCTTGTGGCTCGACAACCAGGACTAAAGGCACGTCTGCTGCTGCGGGAACATCCGCTTCCACGGCGAGAACTTGCGGCTCAGCCGGAGCTTGATGTTCTCCGGCAAGCTTGCCGGAGCAAAACTTGTCGGGAGCGTCTGCTTCAACGGAACAAACCATAGGGTCTGCCGGAGCAGACTGCTCCTCAGCACTCTTGGCGTTGATCTTGGGGACCTTTTTGGCGGCGGCTTCAGGGAGCTCTGCCGGAAAGTAGTCACCAGAAACCAACTTCCTCTTCTTGCTCTGTCCAGTTGATGGTGCTACAGTTGGTTGAGTCAGCTTGAGCACGAAGATCCCTGGTTCCACAGGTAACTTAAGTGCGGCGCACTTCGACAGGCCATCAGCAATGTCATTCTGAGCTCTTGGAATATATTCCATTTGTAGGCCGTCAAAGTGCTCTTCTAGCTTTCTCACTTCATCAACATAAGCTTCCATCAACGGACTCTGATAATTTTTGTTCACTTGGCGGACGACAAGCTGTGAGTCACCCCTGACAATGAGCTTCTTAATCCCAAGGTCCGCCGCGATCATGAGACCGGCAAGCAAACCTTCATACTCTGCAGTGTTGTTCGTTGCTTGCTCCTTGGGAAAGTGCATCTGGACTACGTACTTGAGGTGCTCTCCGGTGGGTGCGACAAGGAGTACGCCCGCACCGGCGCCTTGCAGCGAGAAGGCACCATCAAAGTACATGAGCCACTCTTTGCTTGCTTCCTTGACGGGGATGCTCGTTTCTGGAATTTCTTCATCTTGTGTTGGCGTCCATTCTGCTATGAACTCTGCCAATGCTCTACTTTGGATAGTTGAAGTGCTCTCAAACTTGAGGCCAAAGCTTGACAGTTCCAGTGCCCACTCGACAATCCTGCCTGTTGCTTCTGGATTTTGCAGTATCCTCTTCAGCGGAAAGCGAGTGACAACTGTGATCTCATGTGCTTGGAAGTAATGGCGTAGCTTTCTCGAGGCCATGAGAAGGCCGAAAAGCAACTTCTGCACACCAGAGTACCTTGACCTAGCCCCCTGCAGAAGGGAACTGACAAAGTAAACAGGGCGCTGCAACATCCTTTTCTGCATCTTCTCATGCTCCTGCGCAGATCCATCTTTGTCGGGACCAGAGCTTGTCGGTGAAGCCCCCTGCCTGTCGCTGGATGCCTCTGCCATGGTCGCCGGCTCATCATCCGCCTCCCTCTCCGCTACTAACGCAGCACTAACCACTTGATTGGTTGCCGCTAGATATAGCAGCAACCTCTCTTGTGGCTTAGGTGCGACAAGTACTGGAGTGGAGGACAGGTATCTCTTCAAGTCCTGCAGCGCAGCCTCCGCTTCCGGAGTCCATTTCATTGGACCTGCCTTTTTCAGTATTTTTAAAAATGGCAGGGCGCGCTCAGCAGACCTATATATAAACCTGCTGAGTGCAGCCACGCATCCGGCAAGTCTTCGTACATCCTTGACGCGCTTTGGTGCTTCAATCTGCTCAATGGCCTTAATCTTGTCGGGATTGGCTTCGATTCCCTGCTGAGACACGAAGAACCCGAGAAGCTTGCCAGAAGGAACTCCAAACACACACTTCTCGGGGTTGAGCTTGAGGTTGATCTTGTGCAGATTTGCAAAGGATTCGTTTAAATCTTGAATCAGAGTTGCCCTGTCCTTGCTTTTGACCACGATGTCATCCATGTAGGCTTCCACATTTCTGTGTATTTTTGGCTCAAAAGCGTGATGGACTACTCTTGCAAATGTTGAACCAACATTCTTTAAACCAAAAGGCATCCGTACAAAACAGTATGTGCCACATGGGGTGATGAATGCGGTCTTCTCCTCATCCTCTTCTGCCATGAAGATCTGATGGTATCCTGAGTATGCATCAAGAAATGAAAGCAAATCACATCCGGCCGTGGAGTCAACAATCTGGTCGATACGCGGCAAAGGAAATGGGTCTTTGGGACAAGCTTTATTAACATCGGTAAAGTCGATACAAAGCCTCCATTTCCCGTTTGCCTTACGCACGACTACAGGATTGGCCAACCACGTAGGATGGAGCACTCCTCTGACAAGGCCTGCTGCTTCCAACTTCTTGATTTCTTCTGCTATGAACTCTTGGCGCTCCACTGCCTGTTTTCTGACTTTCTGCTTGACGGGCCGCGCATGAGGACAGACAGCGAGATGGTGCTCAATTACTTTCCTGGGAACACCGGGGATGTCAGACGGTTGCCATGCAAACTGTAGCGACCTGACCCAAAATTGGTCAAATCTCTGTGTCTGTACCATCCCAAGATCATGCTGGTACTCACAGTACATCGATAAAGTAATCAAAGTTCAATCACACTTGAATATCATTAAACGATTCTCATATAGAGTCTTTATTACAAGGGAATAAATTCGGCTCAAGGCCAACTCATGAGAAATAAACTAATAACACTGCGGAAGCGTCGAAGATAAGCGAGTCCATCCGACTCCAAAGGGCAATCGCCAAGCGCGGAGCGTAGCCTCACTCCTGATCGGAATATATCTCTGCAACATAATACGTTGCAGCCATGTAGGTCAGCTTTTGGAATAAGCTGGCAAGTCATGAAGAACAACAATAATAAACTTACTATCACTATATGCATTTTGGCTGTGGAGCTCTAAGTTTCATCATTTTTGCGAAAAGCAAATTTTATCCTACTACAGTGGACTTGCTTGCAAATTACTACAAT
>LR880966.1:679598837-679633754 GCA_904067115.1 Aegilops sharonensis
TCTCTCTCTCTCTCTCTCTCTCATGTTCTTGAGGTGATACGATCTTGATGTATCGCGAGCTTTGCTATTATAGTTGGATCTTATGATGTTTCTCCCCCTCTACTCTCTTGTAATGGATTGAGTTTTCCCTTTGAAGTTATCTTATCGGATTGAGTCTTTAAGGATTTGAGAACACTTGATGTATGTCTTGCCGTGCTTATCTGTGGTGACAATGGGTTATCACGTGATCCACTTGATGTATGTTTTGGTGATCAACTTGCGGGTTCCGCCCATGAACCTATGCATAGGGGTTGGCACACGTTTTCGTCTCGACTCTCCGGTAGAAACTTTGGGGCACTCTTTGAAGTACTTTGTGTTGGTTTGAATAGATGAATCTGAGATTGTGTGATGCATATCGTATAATCATACCCACGGATACTTGAGGTGACATTGGAGTATCTAGGTGACATTAGGTTTTTGGTTGATTTGTGTCTTAAGGTGTTATTCTAGTACGAACTCTATGATAGATCGAACGGGAAGAATAGCTTCATGTTATTTTACTACGGACTCTTGAATAGATAGATCAGAAAGGATAACTTTGAGGTGGTTTCGTACCCTACCATATTCTCTTCGTTTGTTCTCTGCTATTAGTGACTTTGGAGTGACTCTTTGTTGCATGTTGAGTAATAGTTATATGATCCAGTTATGTTATTATTGTTGAGAGAACTTGCACTAGTGAAAGTATGAACCCTAGGCCTTGTTTCCTAGCATTGCAATACCGTTTACGCTCACTTTTGCTATTAGTTACTTTGCTGTTTTTATATTTTCAGATTACAAAAACCTATATCTACCATCCATATTGCACTTGTATCACCATCTCTTCGCCGAACTAGTGCACTTATACAATTTACCATTGTATTGGGTGTGTTGGGGACACAAGAGACTCTTTGTTATTTGGTTGCAGGGTTGTTTGAGAGAGACCATCTTCATCCTATGCCTCCCATGGATTGATAAACCTTAGGTCATCCACTCGAGGAAAATTTGCTACTGTCCTACAAACTCTGCACTTGGAGGCCCAACAACATCTACAAGAAGAAGGTTGTGTAGTAGACATCACTCGTCCGGGCGCGGATGGCGGGCGGGGAATAGATAGGTGCCTACATGTTGTTCGCTAGAATTCCTAGAGCAGGGGAGTCGGCGTACGACGATCCGGACAGGAAGATGACCAACATCATCCCTTACGAATGCGAAGGAGGAGGATGTGGCTACGAGGACTGACAGGTAGAAGACTCGGATCCCACCCAGTCCGGCAACTACCTGCAACAACAGTCGTATACCCAGACTGGCACGCGGCAGTTCTACACCCAGATTAGTGTGGGCACACGGCAACAACAACATTGGACCGCTGGACAGCAGGAGGAGGAGGAGGAGGACGGCGAGGACGATGATCTGGATGATACAACCGACAATCCAAAGAAGAAGGGTAGAGAAGAAAGTTTAACATGCGGGAGGATGAGTTGTTGTGCGATGCATGGTTGGCCACTAGCCTCGACACGATCCATGGCCCAAAGCAAAAGGGCACAACCTTTAGGAATAACATTCACACTTGGTTCCACGAACACAAACATTTCACCTCTACTCCGAAGCGGTCATCCACAACCATGAATCAAAGTCCCTCAACCATCAAAGGTACACCATCCAAGAGGCTATGTCGAAGTATTGCGGGCACTTGAAGCATCTCATCGCACGGTGGCATAGCAGTGCACAAATCACCGAGCAAGTAAGTTGATCGCTAGTTGTACATGCTTCGTTTTGTTGCTCACTAGCCGGACATGCTTAATTTTGTTGCTCACTAGCCAGATATGCATTGTTTACATTGTTTCACTTTGTAGCCTTCTCGTGCTTGTTTGGTGTACAAGAAGTTGGAAATGAGAAACTTCACCGTCATGCACTGTTGGCTGAAGTTGAATGGACAACCAAGTGGAACCTTTTCATAGCCAAGACCGCCATCCAAGCCAGCGAGAAACTAATGACCCTACCGACTCAACCCAAGAACCACCGAAGAAGGTTAGAAATTTTTTATGAGGGAAAAAGTGGGAGGAGGCGAGGGCGAAGCGAGAAGGTGCGGCAACCAAGCTGACGGAGAGGTTCGAGGACATCTTGGCGGAGAAGGAGGGGGCATGTGTGAAGCGCTTGGACCTCAAGGAGGAAAAGAAGGCGGAAAGATTCAAATTATTTTATGGAGGCGATGGACAAGAAGCTCAAGTTCGAAGAGGAGGACCATGATCGAAGGGAGGAAGGTCGCGCTTGAGGAAAAGAAGATGAAGATCGCCACCCATGCAGAGAACTCCAAGATGTTGTCCTTGAATGCAGCCTCTTTGGATGTCGGCACAAGAATGATCTTGCAATCCGTCCGCTACCAGATGTTGCAGCGGTAGAAAGATGAGTTGATAGCGGCAGACAATGAGGACACGACAGAGGCGGAAGTTGCCTATGCGGCGGCGACGACACCTTGAACGGGGAGCCGATGGCTGGGATTGCTGGTCCGGCAGGGCTGAAAATTTCACGGACTGTTGAACTGATGTTCTTAGTTTTAGACATGTAAAAACTAAGTATACTTGCCTCTTTTTCGTTGTGATCTGGCATGCAATCTGGCGCTGGTCACAGTAAATTTGAATTTCAAATTGTCCTTTGCTGGCGGACATATACATGATAGCATTGGATAGCCGTCTCCTACATCCGTGTCCGCAGACGGATATGGGAGTGAATTTGCGGTTTAGCATTGAAGATGCCTTTATGAAGCGGGACGAGTGAGCCAGCTAACTCATCCAAAAGTTTGAACTGATGAAGGGAGATGGTCAATATATTTCAACATTCCTCCTCGGTCTTGAACTCGACACCTCATATGACTTTAATACCATATTGAACTCATTCACCAGCCACCTCCTCCTCCTCTCAGACTATTTTAGTCCTTAGACGTGGATCGATGTAGGCCACAGTTTTTTTAATACTGCATTGGCAGAGTTTTGAACTTAAGACCTCTTGACTCAGATACCGTATTGAATTCATGTTTCAGCCAATTGCTTAAAAAGTTCAAACTGATAGAAAGAGAAAGATATTATATTTCAACACTCTCCCTCACGTCTAGCCTATTTTAATCTCTCATGGATCTAATACCATATTAAATTCATGCACTAGTCTACTCCAAAAGCCCCAACAAATGAAGAACGGTGGGTAATAAATATCAACACCAGGTTAATCCGTAATTCGTTAGGAAGATACATAGTACTGCCGAGTAGAGTATACGTCGGTCGTGCAACTCGTCTATACCAAATGCACCATGTGTACCAAACGCATGGTGCACCCACTTCTCTGTTCTGCTGCGGCGAGGCCAATTTATCTATACCAAATGCACCATGCGCACCACTACGTCGTTTCCGTTCTCGCATGCGCCTCCGGTAGCAAACTCACATCCGTTGCTAGCTGCATGCATGCATAGTGCCCCTACTACAGCACTACAGGGCGACGCAGTAAATAGGTCTCTACTGTTGGCATGCATGCATACGGTAGTGTTCCATCATTGTCACCGCTACAATAAAACGGGTCGACGTGTTCCCTCCAGTGGCACTACGAGGAATTTAACTGCTGAGCACGGTAGGTGCATCACGTCACGGGCAAGTACTGGTATGTACTCCCTCCTCTCTCTTTTTTTTTGCGGGTGAGTATGTACTCCCTCCGTTTGTACTACAGTTGTATATAAAAATGTTGGTGTTTTACTGCACATCTCGGAGGTTTTACCACGTGCCTTTTGTAGTACGTGGTGAAAGGACGCGCCAGGCCTTCTTCACGTTCGTCCGAAATAGTCTCCGACTGACCGACCAGCTGACTGACCAGTGACTGACGTGGTGACGCCTCGGCATTAATTATTGGACGCTCGGGCACCATGACATGGGTATGGATCGATCAATCAAACAGGACAAATTTGGGTCGTCCATCCGGTCTTTTCTTTCACACCAGCTCTAGCTACGCCTTCTCATAGGCTTCGATAGGGTAGAAATCCCCTTCGCGTCCGATTCTATGTTTGAAGTAGAGTAGTAAACAGTTTAGGCGAAGGGGATTTGTAGGAGCAGGGGCGGGGGCACGCAGACCTTTTCCCCCTTTCTCTTTTGGCTTTGGATTTTCAACCTTTCTTATCTTTTGGTGAGCAAATAGTCCAAATTAAATTTCGCTTGCATATTCGTGTTTCTAATGGCGAAAGCAGCTTCCAAATGAGATCCATTTTAAATATGTTTTGATGAGTTCTTAAAACTGCATCAAGTTTTAACTTCTGAAACTAGGTACGAGCGACTGAAAATCGTAAGTTTTCAAACCAGTGAGTGAAGAAAATATCTCATCTTCTGAAACTTGATATGAGCGACCAACAAATTCGTAAGTTTCAGAACTAAAACTTAAAATTTATTATGCCCTCGCATGAGATCCAAAGACTTTACTTATCGTGAGCGAATCGCGCGGTAAGCACGGCTGGGTGGATGCGTGGTTCCGCACCCGTGTGCCCCTGTGAATTTTTGATAGGTTAGCAGACTATGGCGGTGATCACTCAGCGGCAACTGTCCATTTTCGTCTCAAAAGACAAATGTCGTTACAGAAGCTAGCTATAGATCTTTTCTCTGCATGTATGTGTTCACATGTTGAAATCAGTTAAGGAAAATCGTTAATGCAAGATCTACTATATGTAAATAGTAGCCTTTCACTAGCTGATTTTGATGCGTTCTCATGTGTTCACGTCACTATTTTTTTTTAACTATTCGATTAACCATAGATTGCTCAGCTCTGCAGCCCAAGAGATAATCCAACCGTGCTCCACGTCCATCCCGATGTCTCCTTCCTCGGCCCATTGAAGCTGAAGCGAACCGCTCCAATCGAAACATCCACCACGGAATCCCATCTTGAGCTCTTCCTCATCTCGCTCAGCCCAAGTGATAATCCCACCGTCACGTCTCGTTCTCCATCTTGCTCAACCCAAACAACACAAACGCCACTCGGCGGAGGATGCAACAGAGCCCAGCCTCCTCTAGGGTTTGTGGCCAACGTCGGGTGTAGAACTGGCGGGTAAGGCGGCAATGGCAGCTCAAGCGCAGGATAATCATCGCCTACTAGTTCCGCGCATGTTCCCTGGGACACACATGTAGCCCTGGGTGATCCGTCCCCTCTCCGTGCCAAGGTTCTCCCCCCAACCTCTTCCTCTTGGCATCCGTTGATCTTGTCCTGCCCCCATGGATCTAGTCTTTACAGGTCCTGTTTTTAATCCAAATATTGTAAAACCATTGTCTCTAAAACTGCACAAGTGAAATGTGTTGGGAAGTTCATCTCTTGGTTGATGCAAACCTCAAATTATATAATTGTTCCTAGATGCTCAAACTTTACATGATCCGAATGTTGTACCGATATGATCGTTGAACGTAAATTTCACCCTTAAATTTTAACTGCCCCAGTGTTGTAGTTCAAATTCAGATATATATCTATAAATGCCTACCATGATGAAGAAACGTTGATGCCACTATTATTGTGTTGCTTACCACATGAAGATGGATAAAACGCACTCTTACTTTGTTGTCAGCTGCTACAAACTGAACAGATGGTGTGTATCCACGACTTTCTATATTAACTGGATTTATTTCCATCTTACATTTACAGATAGAAATTTACAGAGATATCAGCATACCTACATGGTCGGATTGTTTAGTCATCTACTTAGTTGATGAATTGAAATCATTTCCTGCACTTTGCTCATGCAATCATTAGCGAGAGGGGTGTTCTCATCATAGGCTAGAATCCATTTGTGCCCTCGACGTTGCCTGTGCCAAACAACCATGTCATGTTGTAGGTACAAACTTCCTCTTACACTTACACATAACTCCAGAAGTTTAAATGCAATTGCTTCATCCTCCATTTCTTAAGACTTAGTTGAGTGCAACACCGTCGAAGCTTCCCACAATACGAAGACAGGTGTCAGAGATCATGTGGTTTCCCTTGATAATGATATTGGTCAAACAAAATTATTTTACAATGGTATGAAAACAGGTTCACCTTCCAAGTTCCATATCAGTCATATCATCAGAAAAAGCTTCTTAATTGATGGCACAAATCCACTTTCAATGCAGCTTGCTATAGAGGTGAGCAAATATTTGATATTCACTAACAAATTGTTTCCTGCATAATAACTTGAACCATGAAACATTTGTAAGCATCCCAAGCCAAAGACATGTTGTTCCTTACAGATTTCATCAAACAAAATAGTGAGAGATTTGTTGTCATCCTTCGAATTAAAAGTTGCAATTCAGTTTCAAATAAGTGCCTCCAATATGTTTGTCCTTAGCCAAGCGACCTCCCCGGTTAGATTAGTTCCTCCCAGTGATATATAAAAGACTCAAACAAGGTACCACTCATGGATATGCATACTTATTTAATTCCTCGACCAATTTTTCACCACAAAATTTTGTTTCACAGGAACTCTGGTACAAAAAGAAAAAATTAACTTCACTGAAGATGCCAACATTATCCTAGCTAGCAGGTAAATCATACCATTCTTCTATGTATTTACTAAAGAAAAAATAAAATAAATACATTGATTTGACACTAAGTTATATTTCACTATTTATCATCAACACCAATATTTTAACCAATTATGACTATCTACATGTATCACAAGTTTCTGTCGATCACTCACTTTATATTTTTATGCAACACTAGAAAGAACAAGAACTCTGGAAACCTTCCAAAACAAGTGGAGTAATGCCACTATGAATATCATATATCAAGGTACTATGCATCACATAAATCTAAAAATTGACCCAACACTTAGGAATTAACCTCCTGAATTAACCAACTCACCATACTATCAAGGTAATACCTTCCTAAAGGTGCTACAAATTTTCCAGCATGTTGGGTAGCGCCAGGCTTTGCTATAGAGAAGATACATAAGAAACGTTCCCATACTTCTATGTGTTCTTAGCGGTAGAAAACTGCGTATATATTATCATGTGGAGCCACATGTATTTGTGTGTTCTCTGTTTGTATAATCTTCACATTTTCTGGCTTTTCCTTGAAGTTTGTCGTCCTACCATTCTATGAATATTTGGTTTAATTGTATTGCCAATTATATATGATCTGTGTTTTGGTAGTAGATTGTGTTGTTTCATGGACAAGTTATACTTATGCTAACCATCTTGGATCTCCATTTATGTTTGCTCAGAAAATGCAACGCAGTTGCGTAAGTTGCCTTAAATTTCTTAACATTTCTTGCTTTGTGATACGAATTTTAAGATAATCTTCGAAGATTTATAGGAATTTGATCTTAACAAGTCTGTGAGCGTATACTGTTCACCTGTCAATTGCATTTACTTTATGTGACATCATGTGAATATTTTGCATTTCCAGGGTGACACTGTGACGTCAAAATGCTTTAAATACGTAGGAAATTAATTCTAATCAGTTGGTGGATAAGATTATCGACAAATAACTTTTGAATCAATGCCTATTTGTGTAGTCCATCATATTATTTCATTTATTTTCCTCTTCCATATGTTGATGCTACTCCAAATATCCGCTACAAAGTCCCGCAGGCATCATCTAGTTTATATAGGTTTGCAACAACAAAGGGTAACTACCTTGTCACTAGGGGTCTAAACACACGTACCAAACATGTAGTCAACATTTTTGTAGCTGACCCAGACAATGTGGTGTTGAATTCACCGTCCAGTGCACACAGATAAATCCCCTATCGCAAACGCAATTTCAAACCGTTGTCTTGCGATGGTGTGCGATGGGGGAAGGGGACCGCATGAAAGACGCTATGGAAGAACCATGTGGGATAGGTCTGCATATCGCACATGGTACCACTGAAACAAAACATATGAGATGGACCAAACAATCACAAACAATGAGCAAGAATTAAGCGTGTGAGATATGTTGTACATCCCACATGATTACCAAGTAGAAAATACTTGTGGTAGTACATGGGATCACACACGATTTGGCTTTAACAATCATGTGTGATGAGGTTCTCCATCGCACACAATTTGACTTTAACAATTGTGTGGGATGGGGCCCTCCATCACATGATTTAGCGGCTGCAAATGTGTGTGGCCCAACCCCTTATCACACATGATCGCAGAAGCCAAATCGTTTCGGATGAGGTCATCCATCACACACGATGAGATTTCGAGAATGTGTGATTACTTTGTCAATCCCACATGCTTAGTTTGTATTAATCACTTGTGTTGATGTGATCATTGCCCACACACCCTCGTATGGAACCTGGTGCAATGCAATGCCTTTTTTCTTAAAAAAAAAAGAGGATTACCCCTACCTCTGCATCAGTTGATGCATATAGCCATATTATTAAGCAAAGTATCCACAAAGTATGAAGTTCGATACAAGCTCGCCAGCAAGACCGATAATAAAAGAGAAAATGGTCACAACCGGCGAAAATAGACATAGTAATTAGACACATATCCTATTGTTGGACTGCCATCAAAATCGTTTGTAAGTATCTCGTGCTACCATCTCCCAACGGTTGCACCCATAGGCCACATGCTCCCTGACCACGTAGAATCCGGCCGGTCATCCGGAAGATAACCTGCAAAAAAAAAATATGTTTTTTTGTCTATTAAAATAACGTTGTTCCCATAGTACCAAATAGGCCAAAGTAATGCACATACTCCGACTTGAATACGCGTCACGTCTTAGGCTCTACTCCGTTTAGCCATGTCCCATGTAAGTTGGCAACGATATTAGGAGGACTGACATTAAAGGACACATGAATTGTTCACCACAATAACTTTGCTAGTGAGCATTTTAGGAAAAGATGTTGTATTGATTCATCCTGATCGCAGAAACAACATCATCCACTACCCTCCCAACTACGCTTTGTAAAGTTGTCCTTAGTCAGGATCACTTCGTGTGAACAAACCACATAAAGACATTTATTTTTAAAGGTACCTTAACTTTCCAAATATGAAGGGACTTTGGGATTGGACCAGTGTTTATTAAATCTACATACATAGATTTAACTAGGAATATTCCTGACACTGAAAGCTTCCAGTGCAGTGTATCGGACTCACCAGAAAGGTTAACCTCCATGAAACTACGCATGAGATGTAACCATCTATCCCATCACTCCCCCGCCAGGGTTCTCATGAACTGATTGTTTAAGGGAACCGATCCTAGTATTGTACTAACGAATGCCTCTTTACGTTGTACTATATTATATAGGGTTGGATACTGTATGGCCAGTTGCATCTCCCCTAAGCAAGTATCTTCTCAGAATCTAGTACTATTATCGTTCCCTACTATGAACTTGCTCCTGTTGAAGAAGGCAAACTTTGTCCTCATCAACCCCTTACAGAAAAGGAGAATCATTCGGCAGTGACTTGTGCGACGGTTTTGGTTATCAAATACTTGTTACACAATAACTGTACCCACACACCCTCCCCCTCCACAGAAAGCTTATAAAGACATTTAATGAGCAGACACCTGTTCTTTCCTTCAATGTTTTCAATACGTAAACCCCCTCGGTCCTTAGGTCTACAATTTATATCCCACTTGGATAGTCTATACTTTGATTTATTGTCACCTTTGCCAGAAAAATCATGATCGATTGAAGTCTAGCCTTTTTCGTTCCTCCCATGGGTATTTCAAAGAAGGACAATAGAAACATTGGCATACTTGTAAGCACATAATTTATTAGAATTAACCGACCCCCATAAGACATAAGCTTGCCCTTCCAGGAACTAAGCTTCTTTTCAAATCGATCTTTGATGCACTTCCAATCCTTGTTATTAATTTACGATGATGGATTGGGATTCCCAAGTAGCTAATCAACAGAGAACCCAACTCGGTGACAACTATCTATAATTTTCCTATTCTTCCTTGGGGCGCCCAAAACGGAACGGTCCACTCGTGTTAAAATGAATTTTCAAACCAGAAAATTGTTCAGAAAGGCACAAAATCAGTTTCATGTTTCTCGCTTTTGTCATACCATGTTTCATAAAATAATTGTATCATCCATGTACTATAGTATGGAACCCTCCCCTCTACTAGATGTGGAATGAGCCCACATACATGTCCATCCTCTTTGCCTCGACCAATGAGAACAACCAACATGTTAGTAACGATATTCATCAGGATAGGAGACATTGGATCCCCTGTCTCAATACTTTTTGCGTTTGAAAATAATGACCTATGTCATCATTAACCTTGATCCCTATGGCCCTGCTTGTATAACGGATTTGACATGTTTCCTCCAAGCCGCATCGAAACCCTTCATATGCAAAGCTTGTTGCAAAAATGGTCACTTAACTTTATTGTATGCCTTCTTGAAGTCCACTTTGAAGACAACTCCATCCAGTTTCTTTGAGTGAATTTCATGTAATGTTTCATGCAGAACGACCACACCTTCCAGAATATGTCGTCCCAGTATGAAACCCTTCTGAGTCGGCTGCACCACAGAATTTGCAATCCGTGTGAGGAAATTAGTACCAACTTTGGTAAAAAAATCTTAAAGTCACAATAAGCAGACATATTGTGGCACCCCGGCTCAGAGCGACCGGTTTACCATGTATTGCCAGCCCAGAGACCATGTCTTCTGGAAACACACAACATCTTGGTACAGAAAACAACCGCTTTATTGATGCTAGCAGATCATAGTTTACATTACAACAGGTGTCGAGGCCAAGCGGCACACACGGTGTGGCTGAACAATATGTACATTATTTAGTGAACATAAAGGGGCCTCAATCATAACTACGCGGCAGCGGAACAACGTCGTAGCGGAAACTCCATAGCACAGGGACACCGATGTGGAGACGATCTAGACTCGAGCAGCACTCCTTTCCAACAAGACTTTCCTGAAATCTGGTATGACACGCCAGATCAGTACATGGAATGTACTTGCAAGCTCACAATAGGCATAATCATAATGACAATCAATATCATGATAATTAATCAATTAATAATGCAATAATGCTGTGATCATGCTCTTGCGAGAAAATTCCCTCGGGACTAGCTTACCAACTGTAATCGTTCTTGGATCACAAACATACCACCATCGTGGTCTTGACTAGAAGTATCTCGCGATCATTACGGCGATCACAACCACGACCAATACTTGGTCTCGAACATCTCGATGGCTTTCCACCATCATCAACAGTGCAAAGTTCATAACTCAGTGTGCAAAATTTATTAAACGTTGACCCATGGTGTGACCTACTACGAGCGTGTCCGTAACCGTGGACTCGGCTATCGATAGATTATTACACTCTGCAGAGGTAGCACACTGTACCCACACCACGGAACCCATGGCCTCGCATTCCCATTCGGGTGGACCAACGACATTCCAACGAAACCCCTCCATTGCCATGACACTCTCCCGGCCACTCCGACACAATCCCCACTGGGCTAGTCCTGGGTGGCCCCGTGTCTACCAAAGACACAACGACCACCGTCGTGGCCAAAACGATCCCACAAGGGGACCCCGTACCATAATCTCAACAACGGGCACACAAGGTTATGTCTGCTTACCAGGCCAGGGTAAGCAAGCCCATAACCTTCCCTAGTTGGAGGCACCGACCAGAGGCATGACAAAGGACCGAATCAAGGCCTCCCATAAGGCAAATGTGGTAGCACTGGGAAAAACTCGATTCAGTGGCACCATGACCCGGCCAATGATATATTCAAGTTGAGTTATATTTAGGTTCAACTTAAAGTAAAAATAACCGGTGTCATAGTATGCCATGAAATGCAACACTAACATATGCATCACATATTAACGGAAATGACTGAGTCAACTATATTCACACTAAGCATAATCATCAACAACTTATTCCACTTTTCTGGTTAGGATAAACCTTACTTTAAACAAAATATTTTCTAGCAAATTTTTATTATTTTGCTCATGCAAGAAAATAACTATAAGTAATTACTCATATGCATAACAATATTATTCTTTCATCACCACAAATAAATCCTAGTTTCTTTACCAACTAAGCAAGTTTCGAACATTCTGTAACTCAAGCATATTAACTAAAACAAGCACTTAACAGAATATAAATAACATAATAGTTATTTAAATGCATGGATTAAATCTTTCATTCAAGTAAGAAAATCATAAATATTGAAATGGCACCATGAAAATGTTGATGTGGCTTGCCTTAGTGCAGATGAGGTTCACAAGCCTTCTGGTGATCCTCAAGACAAGCCTCACCCTTTGAAAATAATTTTAAACACAAGAAGAAAATATCAATAACCCTTCTGAAAATCACCAGAAAATCTAGACAGCACAGAAAAATCTCATTTTTGGTGAGCTGCTAGATTTCTTTGCAAAGAACACAATGCAAAAAGAATCAATTCATTTGGACTTATGGTTGAAGAGTTATAGCTGTTTGAAGCTCTTTGGAAATTAAATGAATTTGAATTTAAATAAAACAAACTGAGGGGGGGTGACGTCGAAGGCATAAAGCCTCGGGGCGCCACCACTCGTACCGCTTTGCGCGCGTACAGAGTGGCTGACTAGCGGGTCCCCCTAGTCAGGCGAGGGGGAGAGGGAGGAGGAAACAGAGGGGGTCGTGGCTTCGCCAGAGCTCTCACCGGCGACGAGGGCTCCTTAGCCAAGACGAGAGGGAGGGATCGATATAGGGGATGGAGGCGCACCTGCCCGTACCCGTAGCGTGGCTAGGATGGTCGGACGGCGTCAGAATCGACCTCACAAGCGGAGGCAGAGAGCGGTGGTCGCCGGAGACGAGGACGACGTCGAACAGAGGCAACTCCAGGGGCTCCAAGAGGTTGGAACGACTTCATTGAAGAGTGGTGGAGGCTCCGGAAGGGTCGCCCAGGCCTGGGAGGGGCTAGAGCTACCGCGACGACCCGAGAGGATCGCCGGCGAGCTCGAGCTCGGGGACGGCGGCCCGCGGCCTGCCCGGCCGGGCTACGGCTATCTACGAGTTTGTGGAGTGTGTGGGTTTGGTGGATGGTGCTCGAGGA
Organism: Aegilops sharonensis; assembly: GCA_904067115.1. Lineage (NCBI taxonomy): Eukaryota > Viridiplantae > Streptophyta > Magnoliopsida > Poales > Poaceae > Aegilops > Aegilops sharonensis. The sequence goes on from LR880966.1 coordinate 679,611,855, forward strand.
GGCTGGGGGTGGCTCCATTTATAGGCGAGCCGAGAGGGGGGTTCGGGGCTCTGTCGTTGACACCTGGACACGGCGCCCGCCGACGAGCGGTTTCAGTGAGAGGGGGAGAAGGCGACGCAACTCATGCGGGGACTGTGGGCGGACGTAGACGGGCACATGATCGAGAGGAAGGCGACGAGCACAGTGCACACCGCACTGTTACGTTGGCCGGACCGCGCCCGTGCTCGCTGCAGCGAGCTCCGGCGTCGGCAAGTGCCAGGGGGGAGTTAATGGAGTTGAGACGAAGATGGTGACGAAGTTTGGCGCGATACGGCAGTCGGGGAAGCGAGTACGCACGAAACAGAGCGCTCGGCGGCACTCGGAGCGCGTCCACATGCATGCCAGCACCCCTGGACGAACGTGGTCACCGCGTGGACTATGACATCAGGCCGACCAACGTCCAAATACCATGTCTGGCTTGTTGTTCGTGGTAGATTGAGAGGTTACCACACTTTGGTTTGGTTCCAGGTGCAGTAGAAAAGATTTCACACGTTTGGTAAGTTTCTGATCAGTAACTTTGAGAGGTTGCTGAGGTCAAATGGCTGGGAGTTGGAGGCTGTGCTTTGGAGGCTAGCAACCATCTACTAAGGTGATGATGCACAAGAAAAATCAGGCACAATGGAGCAAGTAAAATGGTAGTTGCTCTAGAAACCACCATTTCTGTCCAAAACAGAAAATAATTTCTGTAGAAAAAATATTTCAAAAAGTGGTGCAACATTTTTGCTCAGGAAGGTGCCCTAGGGTTCAAAGAATATTTGTGAATTTTGCCAGATTTTTATGGGCAAGAAAAATTGGGGTTGCTTTGGAGCACATTGAACTAGCTAGGGTTTTGGAAAGAAAATGAATATTTTTCATTAAAGAAAAATATTCCAAATATTATTTTGGGTAGAATCAGAGAGGGAATGATGGTAAGGGAGGGAAATGATGCACTTGGGTGAAAGCCAAGGGTACCCAAGTGTTTAAGTCCATATGAAAAGATTCAAAAACTCCAAATTTCAAAATCAATTCAAAAGAAAAATCAGGCAAATAAAGGAGGGCAAAACCCAGGCTGTCACACATATCTGTCTGAACTGCACAATACAAACCGCCTCCTCCTTCTTTGGCAACAACGTAATAGTTCCAAAGTTAAATTTAAACAGTTGTGGCTGGCCATTAAACAGACCATGGAACATGGGCATTAGGTTCTCTTGAATGATATCCCAGCACTTCTTATAAAATTTTGCTGGAAAAATCATCCAGGTGAGCTGCCTTATTATTCTTCATTTGAGAAATTTATTCGAACACTTCCTTTTCTGACAAAGGGACAGACAAAACCTCATTCTTGTCGGTCCCCAGTTGAGGTAAATCCCCAACCCTATTCTCGTGGACTGAAACAAAATTCTCCACCAGCGCTCCAAAGAGATTTTTATAGAAATTTGAGATATACAATTTTAGGTCCCCGTCCCTACAATTGTACTATCATCCTGTTCAAGTTCGATCATTTTCTTTTTTCTGTGTTTTCCATTCGTAATCATATGGGAAAGTTGGGTATTATTATCCTCTTGAACCACTTGTCAAACTTTAGCTCTGAATGCCCATTTGAACAATTCTTCTCTGAGAAGCTCTGCTAACTTATCTTTGGCATCTCGCTTGGCAAAACTTTCAATCGTTTCGAGCATACTACCCTCGGCTTTTAAATCTAGCTCGTTAATGAGATTAAGAAGTTTTTCTTTTTCCCGTTTGTAAATGCCACTCTCATTTTTTGCCCCACCCCGCAAGAGCTGTCGCAAGTGTTTAATTTTACATTGCCATCTTTCAATGTTGAATTCTCCTCTATTCTCTTTAGCCCACTTCCTGGCTATCAAGTCGAGGCAATGCAATGACCTAGTAATAAAGTTTATTATTACCTCATTATTTGATCCCTGAAATAAGCAAATTTGCATTTCATATGCAACAAATTGCCATTATCTCTTCATCCAGGTAGTGAGGCAGAAGAGAGATCAGGGAGCGAAGGGGAGCGTATCGTGGAGGTGAGATGCTCATTTGCTGAAACGGGCTTCGTATATGGAAGGGCCCAATAAACCATAGTGAGCCGATTTTTCTACAGGAGTAGCTTCCATTATTGGCGGATCACATTTTTTGCGGGAAAATTCAATCTATTCATCTTCAATCATGGCATTACAATAAACACTAGAAATGATAAAAATTACATCCAAATCCATAGATCACCTAGCAGCGTCTACAAGCACTGAAGCGAGCCAAAGGTGCGTCGCCGTCATCGCCCCTCCCTCGCGGGAGTTGGGGCAAACTTGTTGTACTAGATAGTCAGGAAGTTGTCATGCTCAAACACCGTAGTACCAGCGCACCAGAACAACCACTAGTATAAAAAGGCCCATTTGTCCCGGTTCGTAAGGCCCATCTGTCCCGGTTGAGGATCCGGGACTAAAGGGTCGTTACTAATGCCCTAGGCCTTTAGTCCTGGTTCTTACACGAACCGGGACAGATGGGCCTCCACGTGGCCGCTGCGGCGAGCCCAGGCAGGAGGGCGTTTGGCCCCAGTTGGTGGCACCAACCGGGACTAAAAGGCATCCCCGCGTCATCTTTTCACAGGCTAGGGGGGTTTTTTAAAGGAGGGGGATTTGGGGGTTTTGTATGGTTAATTAAGGTGTTTCATATATTGTGTTAGGTAGCTAATTAATTAATAGAGAGAAGTGTCCTCTCTTATCTCCGTGCTTGGTCGACGCTACGTACTATACGTATAGAGAGGCCCTCGACACACTAGCTAGTAAGCAAATGAAGGAAACCATTAAGTATAGAAGTTCGTCATGCATACCGAGAGAAGTGATATCGACTTTTCCTTCTCCGAAAGATTGCGCGAACAACAAGTTTTTGTATATCTATCCGACGCTACTGGCTACATATATACAATATTAGGATCTCTTACAATATAATCTCCCCTAATTATATAAGAACTCAACTTCAACATGGTATTCTCCGGCTTTATTGATGACGTGGTCAAAAAAGAATCCCACCAATTCCTCTTGAATTGCTTTCATGCGATCTTCTGGTAGGAGTTCATTCCGCATCTGCCACGTCTAATTTGAAGAAGGGGGTTAATACATATATATGAATGAAACTCAACATAAATGATGGTGTAATAAAATTAAATTGTGAATATCATTGCTTACGCACATTAAATTGTCTTTGAGTGTAGCCCCGCTTATTTTTGCAAGTCGCGTTGTAGATGAACTCGCACATGTAGTATCCACAGTAATCATTCCCTTGTTCCTGCCACAAGCACTTTACGAGAAATAGAGGTCAATCAAACTGATAATGAAGCATTATAAATGGCATTGATGAAAGTAGCTAGAATCAACGAGAGATGCGCGGAAGTAGCTAGCTAGTAGTACTTACTTTCGGGTATGTATATCGCAGCTCCCTCGGCAGTCCCGGAGCTTCTGCGGTGAACTTTTTCCAAACCCTGCAAGACAAAGATAATAATTATTACTTGAGATATCAGGAAATGAACAAAAAGTTGCCGATATGGTGCGATAATGATCGATTGAACTTACTTGTTGAGAATTTTAGTCATGTCTGCATAGGTCTCGGGATATTTTCGTCTCGAGTCTAAGACGACTACTAGTCCCTGCTCAAGCTTAATATCCAGGAGAATATAGTGGAAGCTGCACACGCATGCATAACTCATCAATTAATTACATTACTATAACCTCGAGTAATAAGGGAAACTGAATATGCACAAGACAGTAACACTCACTTGAAGTTGTAAGGAAAGAGTATTTTATCTTTGTTTTGATTTATTATCAACGATTTGAGCAAGTTGGCCTCGGCTTCTTTGGCATTCTTTTTAACCGTAAATTCATCTATGAGAATTGTGTTAATGAACCCAATATCATAGATTTATGCTTTTCTGCACTCGACGATCTTCAATCTGCATAATATAGTGAGGATAATTATAAATACATGCAATGAAAGAGTTGAGCTATATATAGAGACTTCATGACAGAAGTAGTACTTACAGACAGTAGCAAGTGACCGTTAATTTATCGAGGGCCTTTTGATTGTAAAACTGGAAGAACTCCTCAAATGGAATAGACAACAGATCAATTCCAAGGAGGTCGTGCTCCTCTTTAACTCTTAGCGTCAAAGTATTCGTCCCCCCAGACTCTCTGCAGGTTTTCATGTACCAATCATGCAATCTGCGCATCATCGTTGTTAGAGATTTTTCATCTTTGACGAGAGGCTTCCCGTAATGGTATTTGTGTTTGTCCACCTCCAAGAAATCATAATGTACATCATCATGCAGGTAATCTCCAAGATTTGTATAACTGGGCACCATCCTCTGATCATTAGCGACGATATCGCTAGACACCTTGAGCGGGGGGCATGATTGGTTCGCTTGTTCGCCAAGCTGGGCAATTGTTTTCCCAGCTCGTCGTTCTGCTAAGCTTCGATCACTGATAGTACTTCCCGATCGCTCTGCTTTGATATATACCTTTTCAGTAATGCGCTCATAGTTGTTTTTCNTCACTTGAAGTTGTAAGGAAAGAGTATTTTATCTTTGTTTTGATTTATTATCAACGATTTGAGCAAGTTGGCCTCGGCTTCTTTGGCATTCTTTTTAACCGTAAATTCATCTATGAGAATTGTGTTAATGAACCCAATATCATAGATTTATGCTTTTCTGCACTCGACGATCTTCAATCTGCATAATATAGTGAGGATAATTATAAATACATGCAATGAAAGAGTTGAGCTATATATAGAGACTTCATGACAGAAGTAGTACTTACAGACAGTAGCAAGTGACCGTTAATTTATCGAGGGCCTTTTGATTGTAAAACTGGAAGAACTCCTCAAATGGAATAGACAACAGATCAATTCCAAGGAGGTCGTGCTCCTCTTTAACTCTTAGCGTCAAAGTATTCGTCCCCCCAGACTCTCTGCAGGTTTTCATGTACCAATCATGCAATCTGCGCATCATCGTTGTTAGAGATTTTTCATCTTTGACGAGAGGCTTCCCGTAATGGTATTTGTGTTTGTCCACCTCCAAGAAATCATAATGTACATCATCATGCAGGTAATCTCCAAGATTTGTATAACTGGGCACCATCCTCTGATCATTAGCGACGATATCGCTAGACACCTTGAGCGGGGGGCATGATTGGTTCGCTTGTTCGCCAAGCTGGGCAATTGTTTTCCCAGCTCGTCGTTCTGCTAAGCTTCGATCACTGATAGTACTTCCCGATCGCTCTGCTTTGATATATACCTTTTCAGTAATGCGCTCATAGTTGTTTTTCGGCAAAGACTTTGGTGGTTTCCTCAGGGCATTGATAGTGCGCTTTGCTTTCACCGGATCTATCTTCTCCTCTGGAGGTGGATGTTTCTTGGCTTTCACCCCATCGAAGAAGTCCTTCACTTCGGTTTCCACGATCCTCGCGGTTTCCTCCGCGGTCCTCTCGTATGGTAACTTCTCCAGAGGCTTGAGAGATGGACCAAAACTGTATTGCCTTCCGCCTCTAGCTGTACTGCTTGACGCCGGAGCAGACAGGGCGGCTGCGGCTGTCTTCTTTCATTGCTTACGAGGCGGAGGAAAGGACTACGACGCGCCGGAGCAGCCGGAGCAGCGGCGGGTCTCTTCCTCCCTTGCTGGCGAGGCGGAGAAGGAGGAGGCTGGCTGCTGATCAGGCGCGCCGGTGCAGGCGGAGAAGGAGGCGGAGTGCCGCCACGCGCCGGAGAAGGAGGCTGAGTGCCCTGATCACTCACCGGAGGAGGAGGCGGAGGAGGAGGAGGAGTGCCCTGACTCGCCGGAGGAGGAGGAGGAGGCGGAGGCGTCCAGTTCGGATGGTTGATGAGCTCCTTCCGCCATAGGCATGGAGTCTTCAGAGAAGAACCCAGCCGAGTTTCCCCTTCACCCGTAGGGTGGTCAAGCTCGAGGTCCTCAAATCTGTCTGTTATTTCATCCACCATCACCCTAGCATATCCTTCTGGAATCGGCCGGCAGTTATAAGTTGCGCCAAGTTCAGGAGGTGCAACAAAGCCAACAGCCGCCTTGACTTTTCATCCATTGCGTCATAAGGTGGCAATGTTGAGACTCCGTGATAGCATCCACGGGGTAGCTAGCAGGAGCCGTGAAGACAGGCTCCTGAAGCAGCTCGGTGGAAGCCATGCTGCTTCCCCGCTGAGATGGCAGAGTAGCTTCGGGGGTAGCTTCGGCAGGTCGCTTGCTGCGAACTGCGTCTCGTTCCTCTAGCGCTTGTACCCTTGCGTGCAGCGCATGTAGTTGGGTCTGCTCCACTTTCCTTTTCCTCCCGCAGCCTTTGTAAGCGCCTGCCTCGGGAAACCCAGCCTTCCACGAAACGGAGCCTGGCGTGCCTCGTGTCCGTCCTGGGTGCTTAGGATTCCCGAGGGCCTGTGTGAGCTCGTCGTTCTCTCTGTCCGGAACGAACGTCCCTTCCTGCGCTTTTTCGATATACTCCTGAAGCCTCGTGATGGGTGTATTCAGCTGCTCGTCAGTCCAAGCGCACTTCCCTATTTCAGGGTCCAATGTTCCCCCAACCCCTAAGAACCAAGTCCTTGAACGGTCTGGCCAGCACAATGTCTCTGCCTCGATCCCTTTATCAAGCAGGTCATTCTCAGCCTTGTCCCACAACGGCCGGGCTTTTAGGTAGCCACCTGACCTCGTGCGATGGTGATGCTTCTTCTTTGCAGCATTTATCTTGTTTGTCGCTGACATCTTCTTGGCCTTCTCAGATTTCTTTTGGACGACAAATGCATCCCAGTGATCTTTGATCTTCTCAAATCGGCCGATGAATTCTGGAGTCTCGTTATGGTCGACAAACATTGATTTCAGCTCATTCTTCCACCTCCTGAATAGCTCAGCCATCTTCTTAAGAGCATGAGCCTTGATCATTGGCTCTTTAACTGGCTTCTCCGGATCCTCCTCTGGCGGTAGGGTGAAATTTGCCTTCAGCGCGGTCCAAAGATCAGCTTTCTGCCTATCGTCGACGTAAGACACCCCTGATTCTTCGTCCTTAGGCTTAAACCATTGCTCGAAGCTGATCGGGATCATGTCCCTAACAAGAACCCCGCACTGAGCAGAAAATGCTTGCTTGGTCCGGAGGGGTTCAATCGGTTGGCCATCGCGATCGATTTCGGTGATCGTGTACCTTTCATTCGAGCGCAACTTTCTCTTTGGGCCTCGTCTTGTTACCGAAGTTTTGCTCGATCTGGAGGGCTAGAAAAGAAGAAATAAGAGAGTTAATATGTGTACGTACCAAAAACAATTAATGCATCAATAGCTATAGTTAGCACATGCTTAATTAATATATATACCTGGCCGGACTCCGTTCGGTCACCGGAGCCATAATCATGGTGTCCTTCTTCCACCAGCATTCGGTCATCGGAGCCATCATAATCATGTCCTTCCTCCTCCATTGTTCGATCATCGTAGCCTGCTTCTTCACCCTGTCCTTCCAGACCATCGGTGTCGTTGAGAAACGACAAGACGGCATCACTTCCGGCTGCGATTATGTCCCCCAACACCGCTTCTGTTACTTCGTCTCAGGGGTGCTCCATAGTTTCTGCAAATATTTACAACATGGAAATTATTATTCAAACATGACAGATGGATATATTAGTGGGAAACATAGACATCCGGTGTCGTTGAGAAACGACAACGATGCTCTTTCTTCTAGGGTTTGGGTCCGCCTCTCTCTCATGCATGCCCGACGTCCCCCTCCCTCATGTTGAAGTTATCGGGGAGGGCCGGGGTAGATCGACAACGACGACGCTCTTTTTCTAGGGTTTGGGTGGCCTCGATGGTCGGTCGGGTGAGCGGACCGCCTCTCTCTCTCATGCATGTCCGACGTCCCCCCTCATGTCGAAGTTATCGGGGAGGGTCGGGGTAGATCGACAACGACGACGATCTTTTTCTAGGGTTTGGGTGGCCTCGATAGTTGGTCGAGCAAGCGGACCGCCTCTCTCTCATGCATGTCCGACGTCCCCCCCTCATGTCGAAGTTATCGGGGAGGGGGTAAATTTTACAAAGTTTTCATACAATCAAAGAACTCTATATATATAATCATCATCTATCATCACAATCAAAGAACTCTATATATCATCATCATCATCATCATATCATCTACAGAAAAATTCTAAAGAAAAAATAAACTATATATCACAATATCAATATTTTCTATATACATACATACATCCATACATACATATACATCTACATTAATTATATATATATATGAACAAAAAAAATACTAATTCTATGAACATAAAAAGGTCTATGAACAAAAAAACATCAAATCAATATTTTCATCCATCCATATATATACTTCTACATTATATATGAACAAAAAAATATATAAACTTTACTAATAAAAAAAGACAGCGGGCCGGGGCGGCGGCAGCTCATAGCGTGGGTGGCGACGGCGACGGCGGGGCGGGGCAGGGTGCGGGCTGTAGAGCGGTGACGTACGGCGACGACGGCGGCGGTGGCGGGGCAGGGGCGCGGGCTCGGGAGCGGCGACAATGACGGCGGGGGCCGAGCAGGGCGCGGGCTCGGGGGCAGTGACGGCGACGACGATGGTGGTGGAGGGGCAGGGGCGCGGGCTCGGTGACGGCAACGACGACGGCGGGGGCGGGGCAGAGGCGCGGGCTCGGGGGCAGTGACGGCGACGACGATGGTGGTGGAGGGGGAGGGGCGCGGGCTCGGTGACAGCAACGACGACGGCGGGGGCGGGGCAGGGGCACGGGCTCGGCGACGGCGACGGAGGGGGCGGGGCAAGGGCGCAGGCTCAGGGGCGGGGCGGCGACGGCGTCGAGGCAGCCTGGCGGCATCGATGTGTTCGGCGTCGTCGGGGCAAACTGCAGATGAACTCTGAAAAATTTACTAAGTGTTTTCTTATATAGCAAAGCCATTGGTCCCGGTTCATGGCACTAACCGAGACCAAAGGTCTCTTTTTAGTAGCCGAAAGGGTGGGAAGCAGAGACCTTTAGTCCCGGTTGGTGCCACCAACCGGGACCTAAGGCCTGCGCCTGCCAAAGCCGCGGTGCGGTGGGATGTTTAGTCCCACCTGGCTAGCTGAGGAGCTACCGCACCTGTTTATAAGCGCCGCCCTGCCACCTCTCTCGAACTCCTCTGAATTGCAGGCCTTTGGGCCTAATCTCACATTGCGATGCATGTGGGCCTTCTGGGCCTTCTGCGGGCCTGAATCCTGGCCCAACTAGTTGGGTTCCTAGTCGTATTCAGGCCGTGGTGTCCCAGTACGTNCAACCGGGACTAAAGGGGGGCATTGGTACCGGTTAGTGGAACCAACCGGAACCAATGCCCCCCTTTAGTCCCGGTTGGTGCCACCAACCGGGACCTAAGGCCTGCGCCTGCCAAAGCCGCGGTGCGGTGGGATGTTTAGTCCCACCTGGCTAGCTGAGGAGCTACCGCACCTGTTTATAAGCGCCGCCCTGCCACCTCTCTCGAACTCCTCTGAATTGCAGGCCTTTGGGCCTAATCTCACATTGCGATGCATGTGGGCCTTCTGGGCCTTCTGCGGGCCTGAATCCTGGCCCAACTAGTTGGGTTCCTAGTCGTATTCAGGCCGTGGTGTCCCAGTACGTGGCATTTTTTATTTTTTCCCAGTTTTTTGTTTTCTTTTTTACTGTTGCTATTTTTATTTATTTTATTAAAGTTTTATTATTTTATTTTAAAGGTTTATTTTATGTTATTTTATTTCTACTTATTTATTAAAGTTTATTTTGTTTCTATTTATTTATTTTATTTTTTTTCTACTTATTTATTAAAGTTTATTTTGTTTCTATTTATTTATTTTATTTTGTTTCTAATTATTTATTTTATTTTATTTTTTCTTATAATGTTTTGAATAGAAAATACTTTGATAATTTCAGTTTCAATTATACTAGAGGTTTATAAAAAGCTTTTTAGTTGATTCCTTTAGTACCGGTTCTAAAAGGAACGTGAGCATTGCGCCTATCTTTTTCTGTGTTCGAAATGCACCATTTGAAGCCACATCATCAATTTTCAACCCTTTCTGACTTCATTTATTATTTTTCATGCATTTACTGATTGTTTTGAGCTATAAGACCCTGAAATTGAAAAGCATTTCAAATGAACTCTGAAAAGGTTGAAAGTTGGCATGATATCATCATTTAATCCACATAGCATGTGCAAGAAAGTAGAGAGGGTTACGGCAAAAACTAGATGCACTTCATGTACAAAATGGACAATCTCTTTCGAAGTATCACGGTTTCATATGGAAACTCGTCTGTTACAAAGGGATTTCATTTTTCAAACTTATTTGAACTCCAGACTTTTTCTGTGTTCAAAATGCACCATTCAAAGCCACATCATCAATTTTCAACCCTTTCTGACTTTATTTGTTATTTTTCATGCATTTACTGATTGTTTTGAGCTATAAGACCCTGAAATTGAAAAGCATTTAAAATGAACTCTGAAAAGGTTGAAAGTTGGCATGTTATCATCATTTCATCCACATAGCATGTGCAAGAAAGTAGAGAGGGTTACGAAAAAATAGGATGCACTTCGTGTACAAAACGGACAATCTCTTTCGAAGTATCAGGGTTTCATACGGAAACTCGTCTGTTACAAATGGATTTCAATCTTTTGAACTTATTTGAACTCCAGACTTTTTCTGTGTTCAAAATGCACCATTCAAAGCCACATCATCGATTTTCAACCCTTTCTGACTTCATTTGTTGTTTTTCATGCATTTACTGATTGTTTTGAGCTATAAGACCTTGAAATTGAAAAGCATTTCAAATGAACTCTTAAAAGGTTGAAAGTTGGCATGGTATCATCATTTCATCCACATAGCATGTGCAAGAAAGTAGAGAGGGTTATGGCAAAAACTGGATGCACTTCGTGTACAAAACGGACAATCTCTTTCGAAGTATAATGGTTTCATACGGAAACTCGTCTGTTACAAAGGGATTTCATTTTTTGAACTTATTTGAACTCCAGACTTTTTTGTGTTCAAAATGCAGCATTCAAAGCCACATCATCAATTTTCAACCCTTTCTAACTTTATTTGTTATTTTTCATGCATTTACTGATTGTTTTGAGCTACAAGACCCTGAAATTGAAAAGCATTTCAAACGAACTCTGAAAAGGTTGAAAGTTGGCATGGTATCATCATTTCATCCGCATAGCATGTGCAATAAAGTAGAGAGGGTTACGGCAAAAACTGGATGCATTTCGTGTACAAAACGGACAATCTCTTTCGATGTATCAGGGTTTCATACAGAAACTCGTCTGTTACAAAGGGATTTCATTTTTTTATTGAACTTATTTGAACTCCAGACTTTTTCTGTGTTCAAAATGCACCATTCAAAGCCACATCATCAATTTTCAACCCTTTCTGACTTCATCTGTTATTTTTCATGCATTTACTGATTGTTTTGAGCTATAAGACCCTGAATATGAAAAGCATTTCAAATGAACTATGAAAAGGTTGAAAGTTGGCATGGTATCATCATTTCATCCACATAGCATGTGCAAGAAAGTAGAGAGGGTTACGGCAAAAACTGGATGCACTTCGTGTACGAAACGAACAATCTCTTTCGAAGTATCAGGGTTTCATACGGAAACTCATTTGTTACAAAGGGATTTCATTTTTTTGAACTTATTTGAACTCCAGACTTTTTTGTGTTCAAAATGCAGCATTCAAAGCCACATCATCAATTTTCAACCCTTTCTAACTTTATTTGTTATTTTTCATGCATTTACTGATTGTTTTGAGCTATAAGACCCTGAAATTGAAAAGCATTTCAAATGAACTCTGAAAAGGTTGAAAGTTGGCATGGTATCATCATTTCATCCACATAGCATGTGCAATAAAGTAGAGAGGGTTACGGCAAAAACTGTATGCACTTCGTTCACAAAACGGACAATCTCTATCGATGTATCAGGGTTTCATATAGAAACTGGTCTGTTACAAAGGGATTTCATTTTTTTATTTAACTTATTTGAACTCCAAACTTTTTCTGTGTTCAAAATGCACCATTCAAAGCCACATCATCAATTTTCAATCCTTTCTGACTTCATTTGTTATTTTTCATGCATTTACTGATTGTTTTGAGTTATAAGACCCTGAAATTGAAAAGCATTTGAAATGAACTATGAAAAGGTTGAAAGTTGGCATGGTATCATCATTTCATCCACATAGCATGTGCAAGAAAGTAGAGAGGGTTACGGCAAAAACTGGATGCACTTCGTGTACAAAACGGACAATCTCTTTCGAAGTATCAGGGTTTCATACGGAAACTCATTTGTTACAAAGGGATTTCATTTTTTTGAACTTATTTGAACTCCAGACTTTTTCTGTGTTCAAAATGCACCATTCAAAGCCACATCATCAATTTTCTTCCCTTTCTGACTTCATTTGTTATTTTTCTTGCATTTACTGGTTGTTTTGAGCTATAAGACCCTGAAATTGAAAAGCATTTCAAATGAACTATGAAAAGGTTGAAAGTTGGCATGGTATCATCATTTCAATCACATAGCATGTGAAAGAAAGTAGAGAGGGTTAAGGCAAAAACTGGATGCACTTCGTGTACAAAACGGACAATCTCTTTCAAAGTATCAGGGTTTCATACGGAAACTCGTTTGTTACGAAGGGATTTCATTTTTTTGAACTTATTTGAACTCCAGACTTTTTCTGTGTTCAAAATGCACCCACTACTAGGGAAAAGCTTATAGACAGGATCTTACCATCTGCGACTTTTAAAATAAGGCGCTGCTGCAATGTAGCAGGAGCGCGCTCCGGCAGTACTCGCTGCTGAAATAGACGTAGCAGCAGCGCGCCTCCTCTAAGCCACGCTAATGCTATAATTCCCATGACCCCGCCGCGAAGCTAGTTCTAGCAGCAGTGCGTTTATTCGGACCGCGCTACTGCTGGATAGTTTAGCAGTAGCGCCTTTGCCTTTAGAGCGCTACTGCTAAAACTAGCTATCTCCAACCCCCCACGCTCTCCTATCCGATCCACACTCACACTCACACTCTCACTCCCCCTCAACCCCCCCTCCCCCCGCGCGCCGGTCCTCCCTCGCCTACCCCTCTTCCCTCTATGCTGCCGTCAACTCCTCCTTGCTAGACTCGGTACCGCCCTCCTCCTCCGTCCTTCCTCAACTCGCCGCCGGCCGGCCCCTCCTCACTTCGCCTTCCTCCTCCGTCCTACTCTCTTCTCTCTCCTCGAGTCGCCCCTTCTTCTCCCTCCTCACTGCTACATTTTGATTTAGTAGGCTAGTTCATATGCAACATTTTGATTTAGTTGATATGATTTAGTTTATTTAGTAGGCTAGATGATTTAGTTGATTTAGAACATTTTGATTTAGTTGATTTAGTAGGCTAGTTGATTTAGTTGATTTAGAACATTTTGATTTAGCTGATTTAGTAGGCTAGTTGATTTAGAACATTTTGATTTAGTTGATTTAGTAGGCTAGTTGATTTAGTAGATTTAGTAGGCTAGTTGATTTAGAACATTTTGAATTAGTTGATTTAGTATGCTAGTGGATTTAGTAGGCTAGTTGATTTAGTTGATTTAGTATGCATCATTTTATTGTTATTTTTTCTGTACATGGATAGGTAGATGCTTTTGTTTTTTTGTAATAAGTTATTTTTTGGCAAAATGTAGGTGCCAATTTAGTTAAATTTGCCACTTGTTTTTTTAATCAATTATCTTAGGCAATAGGGGCCAAAATAGATGAAATGTCTTGGTAGGTGGTACCCTTATTTGGTACCCTTATAATTGTCCATAAAATTGTTTTTCTCGCGGAAGAACCAAAAATATCACATGCTACTATTTTTCTTTCCTGTGAAGTGGATCGTTAATCCTTTGCTCATATCATCTAGGAAAATGGCGCCGCCACCACCACCACTATGTCAACTATGCAAGTCAAGGTGCGCCAGCAGCCTTGCAACTGGCAAGCTGTTCGGCATCTACTTCCAGCCGAGTTTTCGTCATGCAGCGGTAAGATATTAGATGAAATGTAACAACTATTTTATTTTTAGTGTTGGCATTACTTCATTGTGTCATTTTGCTTTTTTTACACAGATCGTCCCATGCAATGTGAGGTTAAAATTCAACAAGCTGACATGAGACACTATGACATTTGAGGCTCCTGGGGGCCGTACACTATGGAGGTCGAGAAAGGACGCAATATGTCGCAGATTGGAGGAGATGGATGGGCCCGTTTCCTCGCCCACATGCGTCTTACTGGTGGTGAGTTGATCAGCTTCTCCTTCAGAGCAGAAAGACCCAAGCTGGCTGTCATTTATCTCAACCTGGTGGAAGATGATGAAGATGACGAAGATGATGAAGATGACGAAGATGATGAAGATAATGAGGACCCACTCGATGAAGATGATGAGAACCCACTTCATGAAGCCATTGCAGCTCAAAGAATGAGGCTGAGCGAGGAGGAGGTGTGCAACCTATGGGACATAATTCGGCCATGTGATGACTTTGTCGGGGTGCCATTCGTGACCCGCCTGACAAGTACCATGGTCGATCGGCATGAAATTGTATGTTATACTGACTGTAGTAATTTGATGATATATATATGCTTTATTGTTATACTTACAAATGCAAATTATCCGATGATATGCTTAGTGAATCCGATGATATGCTTAGTGTAGAGTCCAATGATATGCTTTGTGGAATCTAATCGATGATATGCTTTAGTGTAGAGTCTGATCACATGCTTATCAATGTAGAATCCAAGGAACTATTAATAGTGCAGATAATCCATATATACTTATTAGTAGAATTCATGATTAATTAGTACAAATGCGTAGTACTGTGTCTTTTGATAGTGTAGAAAAATCTAGACTTAATAAAAATATATTTGCAAGAGTATGTGCGAAGCTATTTATTAATTGATATGTTTTTCTTATTCAGAAATTGCCAAAGAACCTATCTGTGAGTTGTGGTATCGAGCCTGATGAAGAAGTCTCAGCTGGACTACGCCTTACCGCAAGGGGCTCCGTCACCACCTGTACTTACCGCATGGACACAGACGGTCGCACACACTTAAACTCGGTTGGGTGGAAGAGATTCCTCGTTGGCAAGAATCTTTGTGTTGGACAGGCCATCCTAATTACTATCAGGAACACCCACCGCCCAGGCTTGAGGATGATGATCGTCGTCGATATCATCTAGAACTACATATGTGTGTGTGGCTATATCATCTAGAACTACATATGATGATTGTCGTCGATATCATGTAGAACTACATATGATGATCGTCGTCGATATCAGCTAGAACTACATATGATGATTGTCGTCAATATCACCTAGTACTGCTTGAGGATGCATGTTGAGTATATATGAAATTATTATCTAGTACTTCCTCCGTTCCAAATTACTCGTCGTGGTTTTAGTGCAAATTTGAACTAAAACCGCGACGAGTAATTTGGAACCGAGGGAACTCTACCTAGTACCTATAATGCTTTATGGCTTTATGAAATTGATATCTAGTAGTACCTAGTATCTCGAAATTGCAGTTTATTGAAGTTGAAATGGGGTGGAAATGATGAAAGATATAGCAGTAGCGCGGGGCTAGGAAATCGCTACAGCTAAGTAATAGTAGCGCGTTCCGGAAAAGCGCTGCTGATATAGTCAATAGTAGTAGCGCGGGTACAGACAGCGCTACTACTAAGAGTTAGCTGTAGCGCCTTATTGGTAGCGCGGCCGCCCGCGCTGCTGATAGCCTCAAAACCCGCGCTACTACTAGGGTTTTCCTAGTAGCGACCATTCAAAGTCACATCATCAATTTTCAATCCTTTCTGACTTCATTTACTATTTTTCATGCATTTACTGATTATTTTAAGCTATAAGACCCTGAAATTGACCAAATTAATATAAGTTCATCATCACATTAAAACCAAAGTACATACATAGTTCTCATTGAACAACATATAGCTCTCCAGAGCATCTAATTAAACCATACATTAAAATTATGTAAAACATTTCAATGCAACAACAAATGCGATCATAATCGCAACCAAGGTAACAATTGATCCAACAGCATAATGATACCAAGCCTCGGTATGAATGGCATATTTTCTAATCTTTCTAATCTTCAACCGCATTGCATCCATCTTGATCTTGTGATCATCGACGACATCCGCAACATGCAACTCCAATATCATCTTCTCCTCCTCAATTTTTTTATTTTTTCCTTCCAGTAATTGTTTTCTTCTTCAACTAAATTTAATCTCTCGACAATAGGGTCGGCTGGAATTTCTAGTTCGGCCACCTCCTTGATAAATAAAATCTATGTCACGTTGGTCGGCATAATTGTCATAAACAATAAATGAACCAAATAGTTATAAAAAGATAATATATACAACATCCGAATCATAGACAGGACGAGGATCGACGGGGGCGGATACCAAAACCATCGCACTATATAATAACAAGGAATAATAAAAGTAAGAAAATTAGACAAGTATCTATCTGAAGTAAGAATTTTTTTTCTTTCCCAAAGAAGATAAGAACAAGAGGCTCACCACGGTGGTGCCGGCGATGAGATCGGCGCGGGCTATCGACGGCGGTGAAGACGGGGACGGGACGTGACGGATCGCTAAACCTAGACAAATCTCGGGGAAAATGAAGCTCGGAGGTCGAGTTTCGAAAGGAGAAAGATTAACTAGTGTGGCTCGGATATTTCATCGAACACCTCATGTGCATAGGAGGTGAGCTAGAGCACCCAAATGCCCGCCCCTCGCCGGCCAGAAAAAACAGAGCACTGTGGAGTGCTCTGCTGCGGCGATGGGGTATATATAGGCAACTTATTTGTCCCGGCTCGTGACCGGAACCGGGACTAAAGCCCAGCCTTATGTCCCGGTTCGAGCCATGAACCGGGACCAATGGTTGTGGGCTAGGAGCGAGGTCTATTGGTTCCCAATTCGTGCCTAGAACCGGGACAAATGGGTCCAGATGAACCGTGACCAATGCCCACGAGGCCTCGACCGGCCCCCCGGGCTCACGAACCGGGACGAAAGCCCCCATGGGTCCCGGTTCGTGACTGAACCGGACTAATGGGCTGGCCATGCCCGAACCAAAGCCCTATTTTCTACTAGTGAACCGTCGCTGATGAAAAGACACGTAGAATGGAAGGATCTAATCTACTGACACACAAACGTAGACAAACGAAAACCATGTCCGAGCAGATCCACCGAAGACAACCCTGGCCGAATCCTGCGAGATCTTACCACGTGCCAGATTGCGATGATGAAAAGAACGGACCAGGTTTTTCACGTTCCTCCAACCTGTCTGCGTGATCGACCGGCTGGCGGACTGACGTGGTGATGTCTCATCAAGTCAGCATTGTTGGCCACTGCGTGATTCATCCATCAAACATGGCAAATTTAGGGTGTCGAGTCTTTTCCCCTCCCGGACGGCGCGCTAGCGTCGCAGGTGTAGGCTCGTGCCTACGCCTCAGCTACGCTCCGATCCGTCGGGCTCGGGCCGGATCATCGCTCGCTCATCGCCACTGAAACTGCCGTTCACGTCCGATTTGATGCTTCCTCTGTCTACTAGGGGAATATTTCGTAGGAGTAGAAAAGTAGGTGCCTCGCGGCCCGTCGCGTCTGTGCTGTCCGTGTCTCCCCACGACCGCGAGATCGTCCATGGGTCGATGGCGACCCTTCCCTACCGCGTGCACGGGCGACGGATCTACGCATGCAAATTCGCCGGCCGGCAAAAGCTTGCGCGTTGCGGCCATGCCGCCATGCACGGCCAGCGCCGGCGCGTGTTTTCTGGCGCTTGTCGCGACGCCCTTTGCTCCGTTATTCCAAACTCCAAAGCGAAGCACACAAACGGCTTTGCAATCAGCAGCGTACAGCGGCGTGCGTGCCGTGCGCGCATGATCGTGGGAGCCAGCGGCCTGAGCTTTAACGAGATCGAAGCGGGATGGATGGTTACCTCTCGCGTGAAGGCGATCGAGGTCGATCTGTCGCTAGGGAACATCTGCAGCAGCGCATTTTCGTTAGCGATATATTACTTATCAGCGGGCCGTGAAGATTGGTGCGGCCATGCGTGGCCCGCGCGTCGTGCCCGCTGCTGCCGCGAGCGAAACGTACGTCGCCCACGGGCGCCAGCCGGCCGGCCGGCAGTGAGGACGCGGAGGGGCGACGGGGGCGGGCACTTTTGCAGTGTGCTCTTGCCCCGAAGGACATCGAAACGAGCGCGTCCAACACAAGGACAAAGGTCGTCACAAAAGCTGGCTAGGTCGTCTGTTCTTTCAAGGCTGCAATTCACATATTATGTTATGTTATGTCAAGCAACATATCACAGTATATGCAAACAGCAAAAATGAACCAGGAACTTGAAAAACGATGTATACAAATATTGTGTTGTGTTGAGTAGTTAAGCAAATTTTCGTACAAGGAAATGTGATAGATTACTCATGATATGTATCCATGTCGATTGCAAGTACTAGTAGTCCAAACATACGCAGCCACGGTGGAAGAGAATCCAGCAGTCGAGATTCAGAGGGGCACTATGTCTTGCTTCGTGGTCAGCTCGGTCACGTAACCCGGCGTGCGGGGAGGGCTTTTTTCTTTAGCATCAATACAGACACAAGCGCTCATATACACGCACATACACTCATCCCTATGAACGCGCACACGCACACCCTACCCCTATGAGCACCTCAGAGAGACTGAGCCGGCATATCATTTTGAGATTTACGAAGTCATCGTAGGCGCCTCGTCGTCGACGGAAACGTCTCCTCCCACTGAAAGCGCATCGCCGGAAATCCTGAAATAAATTCAGGAATAATGCGAACACCAGGATTGAACCCTGATGGGTTGGGGATACCACTGTTTTTTTCTACTAATTGACCCCTTAAAAAACTTAATTCCTTCGCCGACCCCTCAAAAATATTATTTCAAAATCTGACCCCGAGATAGAAGCCAATTTATTTGGCATTTTTAATACACGTAATAACGCCTAATTATTTTGCGCCATCAAATCCGTGCTAGAAGTCAATCTGACGTGTCAAAAGTCAATGACAGCAAATCCGTGTTGGAAGTCAGCCCTAGAATGAATACCACCAATTTATTTGGCGTCATTGGCTTTTGACACATCAGATTGACTTCCGGCGGACTTGGCGGCGCCAAATAATCATGTGTATCAAAATGCCATAGAAATTGACGTCTATCTCGCAGGTCAGATTCTGAAATAAGATATTTCTTTTGGGTCAATGAAGTAATTTAGTTTCTTGAGGGGTCATTTAGTAAAAATAATATGAGGAACACATATGTACGTGTCTTCTTCGCAAACTATTAGTGGTGCATGACACAATCAACCTTATATATTGGTCCAATACACCTTTCATAGTCGGGGTGAGACTAAACTTTCCACACACCCTTATCATGCATGAATGGATCATTATGGGCCTTTAGGATTCTTTTAGGAACTATTGGAGTCAGTAAAATGGGCTAAAAGCCCAATGACTCCAACATATCGTATGTTTTGTAATAGATTATATTCTATGTATGTGTATATGTGTTCCAAACGTTGCTATCACACAAAGTATAGAGCATGCATGGGGTGGTCAATTGTTTAACAGGCCGGAAAACATATGTGAAAATGAAAATAATCAATGAACAAAGCAAATAACTAAGAATTACCGGAGTGCGGAATGTTTGACAAGGGCATATGGATCTGAACTGAATGAGAACAAGCCGCTTACCGACACCTCATTCATAGAACTATTTATATGATATTTATATCAACGATCTACAAACATCTAAAAAAATATTTGTTAAATACTCCCTCCGTTTCTTTTTATTTTGCATATAAGATTTGGTCAAAATCAAACTTTATAAAGTTTGACTAGTTTTGTATGAAAAGCTATCAGCACTCACACTATGAAATCAATATTATTAGATGCATGATAAAATTAATTTTCATAACATATAAGTTTAATGTTGTAGATATTGATATATTTTTCTATAAAGTTAGTCAAATTTTTTAAAATTTGACTTTGACCAAATCTTATATGCAGACTAAAAAGAAACGGAGGGAGTATATACTCAAGGGTTACAATTGTTAAAGGATGATAACTTGGGTGTGAATAAATATAAATACACTGGTGTATCCAAGAGTATAAATTGTGGATGGGTGGGGGTTTTATGGGTGTAGGGCGTTTCGGTGCTCAGGCTCATCTGCACACGGTTAGAAAACAAAATGGTAAAAAATTCAAAAAAAATCAAAAACTTCTGATTTTTTTTTGTGTGATAGACAATTTGATGCGTGAGACCCGCTTCAAATTTTATGTCATCTAGACATCTGAGCAGCTCTCAGCAAAAAAGACAAATCGGGTAAAAACAGTACATGAACACTAAACATTTTTACAGACCCTCAATTTGTCTTTTTTGCTGAGAGCTTCTCAGATGTCCAAATGACTTGATATTTGGAGCGGCTATCACGCATCAAATTGTCTACCACACAAAAAAAAATTGGAATTTTTTGAATTTTTCTAGTATTTGTTTTGATTTTTTTCGTTAGCACGGGTGCAGATGAGCTCGGGTGCAGAGATGGATTTTCGGTTTTATGGGTTTTATTTTATGTCTACAAGTGACTCAACTTGTATTGATAGGTTTGTCCAAGAGGCTATGTCGCAAACTTCTTATTATAACTAACTAACCAAAGTTCCGCTAGCTACAAAATAGATTTCATTTTATAGTGCACTCATAGAAACTAAAATTGTATGATTACATGTGGTTTATTCATATTTATAGCACATTTATGTAGTTTACATAGACACAAAAAAAGATGTGTATGCGCATGTACAAATCCATGGAGGTGCGGGTTCGGTGGAATTCCATACACGCACGACATGTATCGCTCGACAACCCGAATCAACATACACGTCAATTGGTGGGCCAGCCCAGGAGCAAGAAAAATTAAGATCGGTCTATTCCTTTTAATAACTAGGGACCTACTTGTCTTAGGATGCTATCTCTCTCTCTCTCTCTATCTATCTATCTATATACATATATTCATCAGTTTTAGATGCGGGCTTTTTGTTTAGACATTGTTTAGCTTTGCTATAATTTGCATCTGTGAGGCGTGTAAATATGAAGAACCCCCACATTTATCTGGTGCTTACTACTCCTATATAATTGCAGTTCACATTACATTATCATACTTCTTGTCGGTTCTTTGGTTGTCTGCAAGAACTCGTAGCTCATAGTTCAGGTTGATCTTGCCTCCAATAATAAATAGTCATCGGAGATTAGTTTAGCGATAGCCGAGGCGTGTGCACATTCCAAAATCTAACTTTGATCATAATTAAATCATCAATCTTTATTTGATCAGTCTAATTTATTGTCAAACTTGAAAGTTGAATACGAATACAACTACATAAATTTTCTCACATATAAAACTTTGATCATTCTAATTTTTTCTCAAATTTGAAATTTGGGATGCGTACGCGTTGTATTCATTGCAATAGAGGGAGTACTAATCTTTTAATTTTGACAATAAAATAGATTTTTGGAAAAACAGAGAAAACTGTTTACGAACTAAAACAATGCTCATAAATTTAAAAAAAATCATGAATTTGGAGTTCACAATTTCCAAGAGAGCATCCTCCTATTTAAAAATATCCATGCTTCTACAAAATGTTTATCAATAGTTAAAATTATCATGAATCTTTACATTATTAACAAAGTTTAAAACAAACTGAAAAAATATTTTAAAACACGAATTAAAATAATGTCCACTATTTATGAATTTTAAAGTATCTTTGTATTTTAAATAAGCCTGAATTATTAAAATAAATCATGGATTTATAAAATTAGTA
>LR880966.1:679667271-679683992 GCA_904067115.1 Aegilops sharonensis
TCGAGATTAGGTTTTGTCACTCCGATTGTCGGAGAGGTATCTCCAGGCCTTCTCGGTAATGCACATCACTATAAGCCTTGCAAGCAATGTGACTAATGAGTTAGTTACGGGATGATGCATTACACAATGAGTAAAGAGACTTGCCGGTAATGAGATTGAACTAGGTATTGAGATACCGACGATCGAATCTCTGGCAAGTAACATACCGATGACAAAGGGAACAACGTATGTTGTTATGCGGTTTGACCGATAAAGATCTTCGTAGAATATGTAGGAACCAATATGAGCATCCAGGTTCCGCTATTGGTTATTGACCGGAGATGAGTCTCTGTCATGTCTACATAGTTCTCGAACCCGTAGGGTCTGCACGCTTAATGTCCAATGATGATCGGTATTATGAGTTTATGTGTTTTGATGTACCGAAGGTAGTTCGGAGTCCCGGATGTGATCACGAACATGATGAGGAGTATCAAAATGGTCGAGACATGAAGATTGATATATTGGAAGGTTATGTTTGGACACCAGAAAGGTTATCGGACCCCCCCCCCCCCGGGGCTATATGGGCCTACATGGGCTTTAGTGGGAGAGAGAGGAGGCACCAAGAGGTGGGGGCGCGCACCCGCAAGCCCAATCCGAATTGGGAGGGGGGGGGGCTTTTCCTCCCTCTCCTCTTCCCCGTCCTTCCCCCTCCTATTAGGACTAGGAAAGGGGGGAAACCTACTCCTAGTAGGAGTAGGAATCCCCCCTTGGGGCGCACCATGAGGGCCGGCCGGCCCCCCCCCTCTACTCCTTTATATACGGGGGAGGGGGACACCCCATAGACACACAAGTAGACAGTTGTCTTAGCCGTGTGCGGTGCCCCCCTCCACAGATTTCCTACTCGGTCATATTGTTGCAGTGCTTAGGCGAAGCCCTACGCCGGTAACTTCATCATCACCGTCACCATGCCGTCGTGCTGACGAAACTCTCCCTCGACCTCAGCTGGATCTAGAGTTCGTGGGATGGCACCGAGCTGAACATTTGCAGATCGCGGAGGTGCCGTACCTTCGGTGCTAGGATTGGTCGGATCGTGAAGACGTACAACTACATCAACCGCATTGTCATAACGCTTCCGCTTTCGGTCTATGAGGGTACGTGGACAACACTCTCCCCTCTCGTTGCTATGCATCACCTAGATATATCTTGTGTGATCGTAGGATTTTTTTTTTGAAATTACTGCGTTCCCCAACTGTTCCAAAACCGGCGATTGACAAGAGATGGTTCTTGAGGCACACAGTAGGGATTGCACTTACGAGCGAGACATAACTCCTTTGCTGACGCTTCACTCATTGTCTCGGTTCCCTTTCTCTTCGGCACTACGGGAGATCTTGATTGCACTTTCATTGTCACATAGAAGAGGCACTTTGTCACAAGTGACACCGTAATCCTTTAAATTTTTCTTTATCCATAGCAATTGTGCACAACAACTTGCGGCGGCTACATACTCGGCCTCGGTGGATGAGAGGATACACAATTTTGTTTCTTCGAAGACCAACTCACCAAAGAGCGACCAAGGAATTAGCACCCTCCGGAAGTTGACTTCCTATTCACAACATCTCCCGTCCAATCCGAGTCCAAATAACCCATGAGATCAAAGCTTGCTTATTTGGGGCACCATATGCCAAAGTTTGGGGTTTATGAGCCAAATATCGAAAGATTCGCTTGACAGACAAATAGTGACTTTCCTTAGGTGTGGCTTGGAACCTTGCACACATTCCCACACTCAACATAATATCCGATCTAGATGCACAAAGGTAAAGCAAGGATTCAATCATGGAGCGATATACCTTTTGATCCACCGCTTTACCATTGGGATCAATGTCGAGCTTGCATTTTGTGGGCATAGGAAACTTGACCGTCTTGACATCATCTAGCTTGAATCTCTTGAGCATGTCTTGGGTATATTTAGCTTGGTTGATGAAGGTTCCTTCTCTTCTTTGCATGACTTTAAACCCAAGAAAGAACTTCAACTCTCCCATCATAGACATCTCAAACTTCTCGGCCATTAGTTCGGCAAACTCATCATTGAAAGATTTTTTAGGAGAACCAAATATAATATCATCAACATATAGTTGGCATATCACTACTAGGAAAAGGGCTATAGATGATATGGACACTAATGGCGCACCACACATGTGGTGCGCCATTACTATATACCAATGGCGCACCATGTGTTGGTGCGCCATTAGTGTCCAAATACTAATGGCGCACCACATCCACGGTGCGCCATTAGTAACAATTTATTTTATTTTATTTTCAAAACTAGTAATGGCGCACTAGGGTATAGTGCGCCATTAGTAGTTAAACTAGTAATGGTGCACCACATCCACGGTGCGCCACTAGTAATTTTTTTCAATTTTTTTCATTTTTTTTAAAACTAGTAATGGCACACCGTGGGAGTGGTGCGCCATTACTACTAGTAATGGCGCACCACTCCCACGGTGCGCCATTACTAGCTTGGCCCAAAAATTCCACCGAATGCACCCCCCCTCGTGGACCGCCTTTTCAGTTTAAAAAAAAATAAAAGAAAATGATGGAAATGTGAAAAAAATAAAAGAAAATAAGTTTCCCATGTAATATGTGGTCTAGTTGTTGGGAAAATTTACAAATATGAATTTCAACTTTATTTGAAAAATCTCTCTGGAATTTGTAAAATGGGCATAACTTTTGCATACGAAGGACCATAATGGCGAACCAAATATAATATCATCAACATATAGTTGGCATATCATCTACTCGAAAAGTTACATACGAATTTAACCGGGGGAACCCCGTTAAACATTTTCAAAATCCTCAAAAACCTAACAGAAAAAAAGTTACGGGGGTTTTAAGATCTAGAGGGGGAAAATGGAAAAAATTTCGAACTTACTAGTGGCGCACCATTTGCTAGGTGCGCCACTAGTAACAGAAAAAAAATTGGTTTCGATTTTTTTTTGGAATTTTTTTTCAAAAAATGATACGTAATATGACCGGGAAGTTTGAAATATTTTTCAAAATTTCATCATACCCATGAACATGAACAAAGTCCTAGACATAAACAAGGTTTAATAGGATTGATATGGTAGATATATCAACAAGTGCCTGTTAGGTGAGGTGGTGCTGGGGTTGGATAGAACTGTGAAGTTAAGCGTGCTCGGGCTGGAGTAGTGTGAGGATGGGTGACCTTCTGGGAAGTTTGACCAGTTATTGTGATTTGACTTGAGATTAAGCATATTAACTCGAGATTAAGCCATAGTGACCCGAGATTAATAAAAAATTGAAAAAAAAAATTGAAATTTTTTTTGAAAAAAAATTGTTACTAATGGCGCACTTAATTCTAATGGCGTGGTGCTAGTGGCACACCAGTAGTGCGCCATTAGTAGGCAAAACTGGTGCGCCACTAGCAGGCCTTTTCCTAGTAGTGTATGAACAAATCCCCTTTTACCCTCTTAGTAAAATTTGAATTTTTTTTTTTGAAAAAAAATTGTTACTAATGGCGCACTTAATTCTAATGGCGTGGTGCTAGTGGCGCACCAGTAGTGCGCCATTAGTAGGCAAAACTGGTGCGCCACTAGCAGGCCTTTTCCTAGTAGTGTATGAACAAATCCCCTTTGACCCTCTTAGTAAAAAGAGTGGGATCGGTTTTCCCAGTTTCAAACCCACGATCTTGCAACAACGTGAGGATGGGTGACCTTCTGGGAAGTTTGACCACTTATTGTGATTTGACTTGAGATTAAGCATATTGACCTTCTGGGAAGTTTGACCAGTTATTGTGATTTGACTTGAGATTAAGCATATTAACTCGAGATTAAGCCATAGTGACCCGAGATTAAGAAAAAATTGAAAAAAAAATTTGAAATTTTTTTTGAAAAAAAATTGTTAATAATGGCGCACTTAGTTCTAATGGCGTGGTGCTAGTGGCACACCAGTAGTGCGCCATTAGTAGGCAAAACTGGTGCGCCACTAGCAGGCCTTTTCCTAGTAGTGTATGAACAAATCCCCTTTTACCCTCTTAGTAAAATTTGAATTTTTTTTTTGAAAAAAAATTGTTACTAATGGCGCACTTAATTCTAATGGCGTGGTGCTAGTGGCGCACCAGTAGTGCGCCATTAGTAGGCAAAACTGGTGCGCCACTAGCAGGCCTTTTCCTAGTAGTGTATGAACAAATCCCCTTTGACCCTCTTAGTAAAAAGAGTGGGATCGGTTTTCCCAGTTTCAAACCCACGATCTTGCAACAACGTGAGGATGGGTGACCTTCTGGGAAGTTTGACCACTTATTGTGATTTGACTTGAGATTAAGCATATTGACCCGAGATTAAGCCATAGTGACCCGAGATTAAGAAAAAATTGAAAAAAAAATTGAATTTTTTTTTGAAAAAAATTTGTTACTAATGGCGCACTTAATTCTAATGGCGTGGTGCTAGTGGCGCACCAGTAGTGCGCCATTAGTAGGCAAAACTGGTGCGCCACTAGCAGGCCTTTTCCTAGTAGTGTATGAACAAATCCCCTTTTACCCTCTTAGTAAATTTTGAAAAAAAAATTTGAAAAAAATTTGTTACTAATGGCGCACTTAATTCTAATGGCGTGGTGCTAGTGGCGCACCAGTAGTGCGCCATTAGTAGGCAAAACTGGTGCGCCACTAGCAGGCCTTTTCCTAGTAGTGTATGAACAAATCCCCTTTGACCCTCTTAGTAAAAAGAGTGGGATCGGTTTTCCCAGTTTCAAACCCACGATCTTGCAACAACTCGGTGTGGTGCTCATACCACACACGTGGGGCCTGTTTAAGGCTATAGAGTGCCTTGTTGAGTTTGTATACATGATTGGGGAGCTTGGGATCCTTGAATCCTGGGGGTTGTTAGACATATACTAACTCATTCAAGGGACCATTAAGAAATGCACTCTTCACATCCATATGTTGCAATTTAAAATCATGGTGAGATGCATATGCAAGCAACATGCGAATAGATTCAAGACGAGCAACGGGGGCAAATGTTTCACCATAGTCGATACCCTCGACTTGGGAGTAACCTTGTGCCACCAATCTTATCTTGTTTCGAACAACTAAACCATTCACATCTTGCTTGTTCTTGAAGATCCATTTGGTTCCAATGACATTATGGTCCTTCATTGACCTTGGCCCTAATTCCCAAACTTTGTTGCGCTCGAAGTTGTTCAGTTCATCATGCATGGCCTCAAGCCAATCCGCATCATCGAGCACCTCATGTACCTTTTGGGGTTCAACACATGAAACAAACGTGTGTTTCTCACAAATTTTTGATAATTGTTTATGCGTAGTTACCCCTTTCCTCAAGCTTCCAAGCACATTCTTTATGACATGTTGTTGACGCTTGAGCTTGGAAGCCACCTTTGCGGCATGACACTCCAAAAGTTCCTCAATAGGCATTTGAGAGGATTCATCTTGATCATCTTGAGCACCATCTTGAGCTTGCTCTTGCTCTTGATCTTGAGCTTGTGCTTGATCTTGAGCTTTCTCGGAGTCATGAACTTGATCTTGGCCCTCAATTGGTGCATCACCATCTTCACGAGGTTGATCTTGCCATTGATCTTGTTCATAAGGTTGAGGGCCTTCACTTTGTTCTTCAAAAGAGCGTGGATCTAGCGTCAATGATGGCTCCACTTGAATAGATCATTTTCCTTCTCCTTTGGCCACAAGGGGTTCCTAAATGGGGAGTATTTGACCAATCCCCATTCTTCTTATGTCTTGAGGAGGAATTTCATCACCTACATCACAAAGGCCACTTTGTTCCACTTAGGAGCCATTATTTTTATCAAACTCCATGTTACATGTCTCCTAAATGAGTCCATTGGACTTTCTGAGGACACGGTAAGTGTCGGTGTCAAAACCGGCAGATCTCGGGTAGGGGTTCTTGAACTGTGCATATGAGGATCAAAGGTAACAGGAGACAGGCACACGATGTTTACCCAGGTTCGGGCCCTCTTGATGGAGGTAATACCCTACTTCTTGCTTGATTATCTTGGATGAATATGGGGTTTACAAGATTTGATCTACCTCGAGATCGTAATGGCTAAACCCTACATGTCTAGCTTGTATGATTATGATTGCCTCTACGGACTAAACCCTCCGGTTTATATAGACACCGGAGGGACCTAGGGTTATACAGAGAAAGGAATCTTCACATCCGAAAGCCAAACTTGCCATCCACGCAAAGGAGAGTCCCATCCGGATACGGGAGAAAGTCTTTTGTCTTGTATCTTCATGGCCCATTAGTCCGGCCCACGTCACATAGCCCGGACACCCGAGGACCCCTTAATCCAGGACTCCCTCAGTAGCCCCAAACCAGGCTTCAATGACGATGTGTCCGGCGCGCAGATTGTCTTCGTCATTGCAAGGCGGGTTCCTCCTCTGAATACTTCAAAGCATCTGACCCGAAAAGTTATACTCGGATTTTCATTTAATGTCATACCCTTCGGCTTCTGCGCCTCTGTTGCTTCTGCTTCCACGTGTCGAGCGAATACAAAAGGTCAGAGTATTTTTTGCACATAACACCCTGGCCATGTAAAAAAGGTGTCTATTTAAAGGGATTGGATATCAGATGCCATTCTACACCAGGCGAAAAATCCTTAGAGCTCGCCAGGAGAAACCATTCAAACATGGCTAGCGCTCCCAGTACTTCCTCCCGCCCTCATAGCTCCGAAAAAGGCGACTGGGAGAGATGTTCAGTATCCCATGACCAACTGGTTAAGCTTCAAACGCAGGGATTCCTTCCCCCCCACGGATCTAGTCCCCATTCAGGCAGGATTAACCTCTTTCACTGGCGAAGCCCTGGCAGAAAATTTTCCCAATCCAACCAGGGGGGAACGACTGTGCTTTGTCTCCTTCTTATTAAGAGGCGTCGAATTTCCAATCCACCCTTTCCTCCGAGGTCTCCTGGAGTACTACAGCCTCCAACTTCACAATCTTACGCCGGCCTCTATCCTGCACATCTCAGGCTTTGTCGCTCTTTGCGAGCTATTCCTGGGATGCGAGGCCCATTTTGAGTTATGGAGGAAGCTTTTCTGCCTCGTCCCTCGCACCCAAAAGGGACCTGTATTGAAGGTGGGCGGTGCCGAAATATGGCGCAAAGCCGGGACCGGATACCTGTCCGGCACGCCGAAGAAGGCGTCCGAAGAGTGGGCCTTGGAGTGGATTTATATTGAAGATGTCGCTCTCCCCGACCCAGTCCGAATGGGCCTTCCCGAGTTTTCCAGCACTCCATTGAGGAAATGGCATAGGTGGCGCCCTCGGAGCCTCGAAGAGGAAGATAGCGCGGAAGTTCAAAAATTAATGGGCAAGATAACGACACTTGCCCAGTCCGGATTATCAATAATCGAGGTAATGGAGACTTCCATAGCGCGAGGTGTTCAGCCACTCCAATTCAGAGGGCTCCCTATGTGGCACTAAAATGGGGAAGATGACGCCTCACGCTGCGGACGAAAGGGTCCAGAAACCCCTACCGCCCTGGCCACAATATTGGATGATCTCTACAAAGGGGAGAGAGGAGTTCACTCGTCCTAAGCGCCGAGAGGGACTTTCCATGTACAATCCCCCTAACTAGGTGAGTTTTAATCCCGCCACCTTACTCAATCCTCTCCCTGAGTCATGTTTAATTGACATTAACCCGTCAATTTTTAATAGGAATGGCGGAAGGTTATCGCGGGGATCCATAGCCCTGCTCCACAGCCGGAGGACCATAACCGGAACCTTAATCCCAGATACGAAGAGGATCCGGACATATTTGTAGAGCTCAAGGAAGGAGTCCTCTACCAGGCGAGCTATGATGGCACAGAAGTGGCCATCATGGCCGATTATCCTGGCCTCCTTCCTGCCTCATATGTAAGTAGTCAGGAGACATCTCCTCCGAAAGAGCTTCCTCATTATGCCTCACCCACCGCACTGTCTCGTGCTCCAAAGGGGAGGTGCCCGGCGCGCCATGCTGCACCAGAGGTGTCTCATAAGAGAGTGGCGCCTACGCCGGGCGGGTCTTCGAAGAGGAAGGCAAATGACAACACGGATGAGCCTTCATCAAAGAGGTATGGCTTTAAATATGCCCCCTGGCAGTCACATCGAACTATGACATTGTCCGCTGTGTTTTATCAGGAAGAGTGTTCGCCGGACTATGTCCGGGGATCCTGCCGGTCGCGCCTCCACCAATCAGGTTCCAAACCCTGCCTCTAGGGCGGGGGCTGACATGGGAGTGACGCCGGATTGTCCTTCTTCAGAGGATTCAGATAATGTATCCGTCACGAACTCTGAGTAGAGAGCGCCATGAATCATCAGCGACGGAGGGCTGCTCTTCGCGACCCCAGCTTTACTAAAGAGGCGTTCAATGCCTTCAGCTCGGTTGATGCATACATCCGAGCTGCTCGGGATGGGCTTGCTAGAGCCACTGACCAGCATTTGAAAGATATGCGGGTAAGTACACATTGTACAGATCTGGTAATCATATACTAGTAGCCCCTGAGACTTGAAGCAGTTGAGACAACTGATTTAAGGATCATTGTATAATCAGGAACTCATGGAGAAGAACAACATGCTGTCTCATGAGCTGGAAAAGTGTCGGACCCAGCTAGCTGTTGTTACCGCCGAACTGGAGAAATCCAAGGAGGCACCGCCTGGTAATGTTCTCCTCCATCCAGAAAAATATAATCATATACCAGTAATGTTAACACTGTTGTATTTCCCATGGCAGGATCGTTAGATCAACTGAAAGAGGAACTGAAGGTCGCACAGGCGGGTAAACATCAGGCCGAAAAGCAACTGGCCGCTGGCGAACATGTGTTGACACAGACCAGGGATGATAAGAACAAGCTGCAGGATTCCAACACCCTACTGGGCGAAGAGCTAAAATACGTGCGAGCCCAGCTAGCGGAAGCCATAAAAGAGAACAGGAGGCTACGGGGCGGCATATTCAGTATGCTTTTGAACTTACCGTCGTGTAGTGTGGTAAAGAAATGAGTTAACAGATTTATGTCTGCAGGTATGCTGACTGGCCGGCTCGAAGAGGAAATGTCTGAAGCTCAAGGCGATCTGCTGCAAGAGCTGTCGCAAGTGCACGATCGAGCTCGGAAAGTGATGCGGAGTGTTGCCAAGGCTTTATGGCCATCCGCATCCCCTCCAGGAAGTATGGAGGAGCTTGTGAAGCTATTCAAGGGATCTCGGTGCCGCTTTAGATTATGGAAGATATCGGCTTGCCGGGAAGGCGCACGAGAGGCCTGGGCCATGGTGAAAACACGGTACACCAGACTTGATCCGAATCATATGGCCCGTGTCGGACCTTGGGGGTCAGATGGACAAGAGATTCCAGTGAGCTTGGTATATGACCAAGTAAAGATAGCCGCCAAGTTTTCACAACAGGATTGTAAGCTAGACGGCCTGTTAGACGGTATAAAGGAAGAAAAAGCTTTTGAGTCCAAGTGACTATGTACTTCAATTGAAAAATTTGTCCCTAGATGAATTGTAAAACGATTGTCATGGCAGACCTTTTCGCTTCAACCTCCAGACTCGAAGGTGCAGAGTGTTTCCGAATACCGGACCGGCGATAAATACCAGGGCATGCGTGGAAACCAGGCGTAGGGGTCATAGTTTCTTGAACATACAAGTTGTATTCGGCTAGCTATGTTATATTATGTATTGATTGTAAGAAACATCTTCCAGAGAGAATAGTTCCGTTAAGGGTTCCTTTCCCTAGGTGAACATGCGTTAGTATGCTTGACCAAACTGTGATTCGAAAAATTGCAGTATACATAATATCTGGGGGTTCATAGTGCAACGAGGGTAAAACGTCTTTAGTCCGCCGACCGATTATTCTCTTAAGAACGCTAGCTTTCGGCTTCACCCAGTCTGAGGTACAAGTCCGGATGACCCGGCTGTAACAATCGCAGAGGTGCTCCCTTTATGCCCTAGCCGAACAAACGGGAACGTAGGGCATAAGCACAGGAGCCATGCAACCCAGCTTGGCAAAAACTTAAGTCATAAAGGTGCATATAATGGCGAAGAAAAGGTATATATGAGAAAAGGACACATATGTGGTGAGCTTGATGCTCAGAAAATGATAATAAGCTTCTGTAAAAGAAGCCCCCAGGTATTATGGGCGTATACATTTAAGGATCACTACAAAAAATACACTTCCTTGATGATACGTTTTTGTCACAGTAGGTCACGTTTTCTGTCATGCATGTACATCCATAACAAATTTATGACAGAATCAAGATAGTCATACCTGTGCTGTAGTAGAAGTGTTCCATGACATTACCAAAATTATCATGATGGAATTGCCCACTTCCATGACGATAAATCGCGCGTCAAAAAAGTGCTTTCTTCAAGGGTGACCGGCACGTGGCATCCACCGTAACGGAACGCCGTTAAGCTATCGGGTCCGGTTTTGGATCCGATAGCCCGTTAACAGCCCGGACCAATGGGGATTTTCCACGTGTAAAATCATCATTGGCCGGAGGAAACACGTGTTGCCTCACCGTTGGGGCAGATGTCATCCACTCATTGGACAGGAGGCGCCTCTGGTAGGTCGAAACGTGGCACGGCCCAACAGTGTCCCATTCCGGTGAAAAAGGCCGGCCCAGTAAAAATTAGCAGGCCGGCCAATATAAGGTCTACTTGTGTCAGGTCCATTTAAGCCCACGGCCCATATGAGATGTGCCAATTCGGCCCGTCAACGGCCCGTTAAAGATTTGACACCATTGCAGCCCATCGTCAGTTTGAGCCCGTTAATAGCCCGCTATATATTTGGGCTCAATATCGGACCGATGAGATTTCGGCCTGTTAACGGCCCATTCAGTGGATGGGCCAATTTTCACGATGTACATCTTTCAGCCTTATAGCGACCCATTTAAATATTGGGCTAATTTCCGGCCCGGTGTGTCTTTCAGCCTGTTGACGGCCCATAAATCAGTTGGCCATTTGTAGTCGGACCTGAGTTTCGGCTTTTTAGCGACCCATTTAAGTGTTGGGCCAATTTCCGGACCGGTGTGTCTTTCAGCCTGGTGACGGCCCATATATCTGTTGGGCCATTTGTAGTCGGACCTGAGTTTTGGCCTTTTAGCGACCCATTTAAGTGTTGGGCCAATTCCCGACCCTGTGTGCCTTTCAGCCTGTTAACAGACCATAAATAAGTTGGGCCATTTGTAGTCGGACCTGAGTTTTGGCCTTTTAACGGCCCATGCTCTTCATGGTCCAATACCAGCACGGTTTCTCTTTCGGCCTACTAAATGCCCACAACACAGTTGGGCCATTTACAATATGACCTGACTTTCGGCCTCTTAGCGGCCCATGCTCTTCATGGTCCAGTACAAGCCCGCTGTCTCTTTCGGCCTGCTAAAGGCCCACAGTATAGTTGGGCCATATGTAGCCCGAACTTAGTAACGACCTGTTAATGGCCCGTGAAATCAATTGGGCCCACCTGTTGCCCGCTTCGATGTCAGCCTGTCAACGACCCGAGAGTTAAGAGGGCCGACCATTAACTTTCGGCTTGGTAACGGCCCATTAACTTAATGGGCCCACTAAAGTTCGTACATGTCTTTAGGACAAATTAGATAATTTGAGCCCATTATGACGAGCAATTATGCACATGACCAAAACTGGTCAAGCAAAGATACGACATACAGGAAAAAACGTTGCACATCCAGCATATATTACAGGAAATTACATCCACTGGGCAATCAAAGATTGATGCCAGTGCAAATAAATGAACGGAACCTAACGATCTACAATGTCACAATCTGCAACCTCAGCACGGATGACGCCCATAAGCATGTGGGCAAGTTCTTGCTGCTTTGCTACACTGTCTCTGAAAACATTGATCAGTTGTTGTGTCGCACGACTCTGCACCTCTGATTCCTCCACCATTTCCATCATTCCTTCAGCCATTAATTGTTTCACAAACATACATTTTTTCCGTTGCATTCGAGACAGAGGATACTGAACAGATTCAGATGGCGATTTTGGCTGGCTTGTATTATTGATAGTGGAGAGTGTCTCGACCACTGCATCATAACATAAATTAGGAGGGGAACCAAACAAATTAATCATGAGTTATTGGCATATTACCTGACCTAGATTTATTGGAAAGAAACAATGGGGTTGCCTTGCTGTTTTCAGAGTTTGTCTTCTTATCTTCAGCAGCCTGCACCAAATTAAGACACTAGCATTGCTATCATTGGCCAAGTCAGATAATAGGAAAGCAACATTGGCACAACAAATGTTTGGGCAACTAGCCAACACCAAATTAACACAATATGGCACAGCTATCATCAGCCAGGTAAGGTAATACGAAAGCAACATTGACACAATGAATGAATGGGCAACCAGAGCGACACTATAATTTAGTAATGTGCATGATATGAGATAGTACACTCATGCAGCTCAGTATGCAAAACTACCAGGCAGTTTTCTTTACAAAAATCAACATTGGCGCCTTTAAAATTTTGCTACAACTAATTTTAGATTAGACAAAGGTTGGATTCACGCCGATTAACAAAATACATGCTGATGTAAAAATATAGTGATATACAACAGGTACTTACATCTGCATTGGAGTACAGAGAATTCCTGCAAGAATATTTCCTCACAGACGATACCACTGCAGAAATTCTTCTATCTGTTAAGCTTATTTTCTAAAAGAGAGATGGGTAAGAAACATGTAGAAAATATGATCAGCATGCTATAAAATTTCATGATGCAAGGATACGCACACGCTTCTTAGAATGGAGTTGACATATTTTTGCTGGACTGGAGCGGACTAGTTCTTTGGCCACTGGAATCTGCTTATTATCAGTAGGAGTTGGGTTTCTCTGTGCTGGAGCAGTATCTATAAAAACTGGAGTTGGTTTATTATCTCCTGGTGTTTGGATCTTTTGCAAAGACCTGCTTTGTAACCCTTCAGGTTCTAACATAGTCGTCCTCCCCTTGCATGCCTTGTATATAAGAATGGTGCTTCAATTATAAAACATGCTATAACAGAGAGATGGAATAGGTACTGAAGAACAAAAAGGCATGACATATTGACATGTATTCCCTCCATCCAGAAAAAAATGGATGGGTCTAGGCGTATTTCAGTTCTAGATACATCCTTTTTATCCATTTCGGCAACATGTATTCCGGACGGAGGGGGTATGGTGTAAGAGCTAGGGATACAAAGGACAACACAGTAAAAAAACACTAGTTGAATGTAAAACTGTATGCTAGTGGAATACGTACAGAAAAAACTAAGGCACCATACACGTGTATGATTGGGAAACTAAGATGGCATTGCAACAGAGCATAGAACATCACTTCAATGTAAAAAAAAACATGGTATGGTAGATAGATGAAGTACATACTGATGAATAACAATGCATAAGATATTCAGAAGCATGATGTCCAAATTAAGCAGATGACATTGCAATAGAGTAGAATGACAGTACTTGAATTTGAAAACATGTTATCATGAATGGAATAGGTACTAAAAAACAGGAAGGCATGACATATTTACATGCATGATCAGCATGCTAAGCACATGGCATTGCAACAGAGTAGATACACTCTAGGACATTATATGCATGTTGTACCCATATCACGGGACAAGTTAGAGCAAGGACCTTGTGGGGTGAAGAGGATTCAACATCTTTCTGCAAGTCTTCTGAAGAACTGCCTTTACATGTTCCATCATATTGGGTATCATTGACATCAAGTTTATTGGCCTTTACATTGCTCCATGAGGTTCTTGTGGATATATCAGTGTGTGCAATTATATCTGACATGCATGGAAGACAACTAGTAGTTAGATTTATGTAATGAGTGCCTGTAGGAGACGACATAAATAGTAGGACTGGGGTAAACTAGCAGCAATAGGTCTCAAAAACTAAAGGGAGAACACAGATGAAAGCTACAAAATATGTATTGTTTGTACTTGAGATTAACTAGATGGCACACAAAAGTATTAAAGAACAACATAGATAATACTAGAAGTGGTATAATACTATAATCACCAGCCTGTGGGATAGCATTGGCTGATGGATGATAACTATGCAACAACGTTACCTAAAGAACAAGTATCTTAGCTGAACTATGGAACAACGTTAACTCCTGAACAAGACCCGTAAGAGATCAGCATGAATATACAGTGAAATGTGATAATCTATTTTCCATGCTTAGATGAATAACAAAGCCATAAATGTTGCACACAAGTAAGATGAGGGTACAACCTATCTGGCCGCCATCCATAGGAGTGAGCATCATGTGCTGACTTGTTGATGGCCTTGCAGTTGTTGTGGCTATCCATGTTGGGCACGCACATTCGATGCATGGAACTGTTGAGTGGGGACTATAGCTCCCTTCTGGTGTATGCTTCCCTTGTTGGAGCAGCTGTGGTGAGTCGGAAGACGGTGTGGCTGAAGATGCAGA
Source organism: Aegilops sharonensis (assembly GCA_904067115.1). Classification (NCBI taxonomy): domain Eukaryota; kingdom Viridiplantae; phylum Streptophyta; class Magnoliopsida; order Poales; family Poaceae; genus Aegilops; species Aegilops sharonensis. The sequence continues at coordinate 679,681,706 of LR880966.1, forward strand.
TAACACATAATGTTAAGAACGACACATCTCTTTGATCTGAAGAAATACACTAAGAGATCAACAGCAAGGTACGAGAGTGGTCACACATCTATTGACTGAGACTAAATTGGGGTCACATGATTTTATTTTATTTTGGTACTGTCCGATCTATGCCGGATGGCTTGATGGCCGTCTTGTGCCTCCCGGCTGAAACTGTTAGGAATCTTCCCCGAAGAGCCAGCGAACAACGGGAGAGCAGCTTGCCTACGTCGTCCGTGGCCCCGGCCAAAACCCCGCTCCCCACCCCACCGCACTGCCGTGGTTGCGCCGCCCCCGGGCCAATCCACAAAGACTCCCCGTCATCCAGATCCGGCGGCGGCAATACCTTGAACCCACGCAACTCTAAGATAGCCATCTAAGCGCTGCTTCCGCGGTGAACTTGCGGCCCAGCACCCTTACGTTAGACACCAGCCAACCGGCAGCCTAGGAGCTCCGCCGCCTCGAGGGGTGCTGCTTCCCATTGGGAATCGATTGGCCCAGAATAAAAATTCAGACAACTGACACCTAAATAAAGTGATTTGAGATGAGGGTGCGACTCATCTGGCGGCATGGTGAAGTAGGCAAGTCCAGCTGCCGAGTCGGTGAGGACGGCGCGGTTGCGGTGGCCAGCGGCGGCAGGGAAACAACGATGTCGCGACAGTCGACGGCTACGGGGAAGCAGCGCCAGGACTCTAGAAGGATCCGAAGTTGGAGCCGCTCCGACGCTGTGAACAACGGCGGGGGTGAATCGGCTCCGGTACGGTTCACGCGGCCGTCGTCGAGGCAGCTCCAGCAGCACAGAGTAAGAGGCACATGGCCTAGTGCACGACGTCAAATGGACAACGTCTCCGGCATTAGGGAGGAGGGCAGCTGTGAAATTGGTGCGGTGGGGGGTGCCATGGAGGAGGGGCTGAGGTTTCGCGGCTCGGGAGAAGGGAGCTTCAGGGGAGAAGGTGATTTGGCGCCCACGAGGTATGAATGGGGGGGGGGGGAGGGGGGGGGGGGGGGGGCGAGGGGGGGGGGGGGGGGGTTGGGGGTTCGGGGCGGGGGGGGGGGAGGGGTGGGGGGAGAAGGGGGTGGGGGGGGCAGGGGGGGGGGGTTGGGGGTTCGGGGCGGGGGGGGGGGAGGGGTGGGGGGAGAAGGGGGTGGGGGGGGCAGGGGGGGGGGGTTGGGGGTTCGGGGCGGGGGGGGGGGAGGGGTGGGGGGAGAAGGGGGTGGGGGGGGCAGGGGGGGGGGGTTGGGGGTTCGGGGCGGGGGGGGGGGAGGGGTGGGGGGAGAAGGGGGTGGGGGGGGCAGGGGGGGGGGGTTGGGGGTTCGGGGCGGGGGGGGGGGAGGGGTGGGGGGAGAAGGGGGTGGGGGGGGCAGGGGGGGGGGGTTGGGGGGGGAGTGGAGCCATGTTTTACGGACGCATTTGTCTGAAATTTGAGGGGGAGTTACAGTTCTACCCCTGCCTTTAGGCTTCTCGGCTTGGGTCTGTGTACTAAGGGTCGGGGATAGTAGAGTAACTTTGCTTCTCCCTAAATAGTTGGCGGGGGCGATTTCGGGCGAGGAGGGTGTGTTTTGAAATATAGTGGGCGCGAGTGATTTTGGGCGAGGAGAGCGTGTTTTGAAATAGTGGGCGCGAGCTATTTCGGGCGAGGAGAGCGTGTTTTGCCGACCATGGTTTATGAATTATTTGGCACATGTCATTTCGGCCGAGGAGAAGGCGCTCTTGGATGAAGTTACGAACCTACCCTCGATGCACAACGGGCCAATTAATGCGTCTCCCACATAGGACGGTAATTTTGCGTCTCCCGTTTATTTGCTCAGGCGAATTCCACCGAGCAGAGGATGTTTAACGATTCATTCAAAATTTGGGAGAACGAGCATCCACGTCTACCTTACCAAGTCGATTTGAATCAAATTTAGAAATATTAGCTTGCAACTTCTTTTTTAGATGGAGAGATGATGCTCGGGAGTAATATGTTTTTACATGCTCGTTGCTAGCGATTTACTATATGACAAATAGTTGACCCACTCAAAAACAGGAATCAAACCCAAAATGAAATATCTCGATTCAATGAAATAGCTCGTTCACCAGGTCAAAATAGTGAACTAAATCCAAAATTGAACAACTCAATCGAATAACATGTTGTACAATATTGTAGTACTCCATGAACATGTTGAAAGTCAAACTAATGGACTTGTTTGATATACGCATATATCCGTTCATGTGTGGATTGCAGACAACATGTTCTCCAATTTAAATATTTGAATGCAAGTTTATATC
>LR880966.1:679684182-679702545 GCA_904067115.1 Aegilops sharonensis
ATGATGCTCGGGAGTAATGTGTTTTTACATGCTCGTTGCTAGCGATTTACTATATGACAAATAGTTGACCCACTCAAAAACAGGAATCAAACCCAAAATGAAATATCTCGATTCAATGAAATAGCTCGTTCACCAGGTCAAAATAGTGAACTAAATCCAAAATTGAACAACTCAATCGAATAACATGTTGTACAATATTGTAGTACTCCATGAACATGTTGAAAGTCAAACTAATGGACTTGTTTGATATACGCATATATCCGTTCATGTGTGGATTGCAGACAACATGTTCTCCAATTTAAATATTTGAATGCAAGTTTATATCGAAACATGGTTTATATCAGTCTTTGATGCATAAAACGCGACCTCCCCCTCTCCCGGACTCCTGCTCTCTCTCTCTCTCTCTCTCTCTCTCTCTCTCTCTCTCTCTCGCCGACAATCTTCAATTTTGTCGCACGCATCCAACACACAAATCTTGTTGGTCCTCTCTCTTTCTCTCCATCTCTTTCTCTTTGTGTGTGTGCATGGGGGGGTCTTTCTAGTTCGCATGCATATATACTCCATCTATAGGTGTCTCTCGCACACTATGTATGATTCTCTAGTCCAAGCTAGATATCTTGGGTGCACTCATCGTACACACACAAATTCGTTGGCTCGTTGCCCATAACTCTCTCACACACCACTATGTCGTCTTGGAACTCTTCCCCCTCTCTCTCAAATTCTCCATCTACCTGGGTCACACATACACATGCATATCTCACACGCACTCCATAGGCCCATCTAAAACTCTATCTCTCTCCCTCATTCTCTCTCCATCTCACACGCACACACACAATCTCATGCCTAGCTAGCCAAGTATGATGGTCTCTCACTCAATTGTAGGCACACGCAGTCCCCCCTATATGTATATGACTAGCTAATATTAGTCTTCATCACAAACATGTGCATGGTCTATCTCGATTTCTCTCGGGGCATCTTTCTATCGCGCACACACCTCCCTCGATCTCCCACCCATATAGTCCCCTCACGATCTCGAGGGGGTCTCTCTATCACAAACACACCCTCTCGCCCTCCCCATGCGTCCATGTTCTCCATGTGTCCCTCTCGACCTTTGTTCCTTGTTGGCCAGACCTCTATTGGACATGTGCTATAGGGGTGTCTCTCTCTGTTGCAAACAATCACACACTAGCTATCTTTGTGTATATCCTCGCCTCGCTTTTCTATCTCGGAGATGCATGCGTGATATGTTCGCCTAAGAAACTAAAAAACACACACTCTCTCTCTAATTTATCGTTTGTTGTCACTTTCTCTTTCACACACATACTCTTTTTGCACACTTACTCATTCTCCTTCACACGCACTTGATCCCTCTCGACTTAGGCACTCCCCTCGGTCCACAGCAATATTGGTTTATTGAAAAGTCAAACATCACAAAGTTTGACCATGTACGTGGAGAAAAACAATTACATCTGGAACGAAAAACATATATCATTAGATTCACCATGAGATGTAGTTTCGTATGATGTATCTTTGGTATTGAATATATAAATAACATTTGTGTAAACCTGATCAAAGTTTCCAAAGTTTGACTTCTAAAAAAAATTACATGCACTGCATTATCGAGCGGATGGAATATCTCTTTCTCCCTCTCAGCTATCTGACGCACCACTCAGCCTTATCGGGGCTCCTCAATCTCTCTCGAACTTTATATCTCCCTGGTTCACACATACACATGTCTCGCTCGCGCTATACATATAGACCCATCCAACACTCTCTTCCCTTGTTCTCTCTCTATGTGACACGCACCCCCCTAATAAGTACCATAATCCCTCACCCATCTAAGGCGCAAGCACTCCCCCCCTAAGTATGATTATCTCTCACTAGCCATCAGGAACACACGTATTGTCTCCTTCCATCCATACGTCTATCTCGATATCTCTCGGGGTATCTTCTATCACGCACACACCTTGTCACTCGATCTCCCACCCATGTAGTCCCATCACGATCTCCACGGGATCTCTCTATGACAAACATACACTGTCTCCTCCCCATATCTGCATTTTCTCCGTACGTCTCTCTCGACCTCTCTCCCTTGTTTTTCAGACCCCTCTTGGCCACGTGCTAGGGGTCTTGCTCTCTCGGTTGCAAACAACCACACACTATCTCCTCACCTTGCTTCCGTTGTCGAAGATGCATGTGTGATATGTTTGCATAAGACACACACGTTTTTTCTCGACTTTTATCGAGTGTTGTCCATGTCTCTTTCACACACGCACACACACACACTTATTTCACTCACTCTTTCTATTTCACTCTCTCTCTCTCTCTCTCTCTCTCTCTCTAGTTAGGGACTCTCTCACGTCCATAAGCATATGGATGTTTTGAAAATTCAAACCTCAGAAAAGTTTGACCAGGTATATGTGGAGAAAAACATTTACATCTGAAAAGATCATTAGATTCATCACAACATGTACTTACTTCATACTATCATTTATCTTTGGTATTGTAGATATAAGTAATTTCTTTATAAACTTGGTCAAAGTTTCAAAAGTTTGACTTTAAAAAAATGTTGGAACTACATAATCGAATAGAGGGAGTAGCTCTTTCTCTCTCTCTACTATCTCTCACGGGCCTCCCCTCTCACACGAACACTCTATACCGACGGATTATACGCTCACTGTGTCAGCGTATAGCTCCGTATATTGTTTAGTTTACTGGTCAACCAGTCCACATGCTGCCTTGTCAGCTCGTGTTCTGTATCTTCGTGTGCTGGCCCATGTGGCAGTGGGTGAAAATAAGTAAACTAGAGGCCCATCTGACACGCGGTGAAGTAAACAAAGTTGAAACCACTTGGGGTAGCACCCCGCACGCTAGTAAATTGAGGGTGCATTGAGGACACACTTCTTCCGCGTGGATGACACACTCGCTCACAATTCACCACTACGCGGCGGGATGCACAGAAGGACGCACTCGTGCACACCCAGCACAGAACACATACAAGCACACGTGTACACCGGCGTCGCCGCCGGTTGATATGGACGGCAAGGCAGCCAACAAGCGGAGGCGGCTCGAGCCAAAACCGCATCCGGCGAGCCTGGACTTCATCAACAGCCTCCCCGACGACATGCTGCTTGTCATCATCGGCCTCCTCCCCACCAAATCTGCCATGCAGACCGCCCTGCTCTCCTGGTGGTGGCGCCCCCTCTGGCGCCGCGTCCCCCTCAACCTAACCGTCGACAGCTGCCTCTGCGACGGGGATTGCAAACGCATGGCCATAGTCTCCAAGATCCTTTCATGGCACCTTGGGCCAGCCAGACGCCTTGACATCCGCATGTTCAGTACCAACTTCAAGGTCCAACCTAAGTTCGACGAGTGGTTCTTATCCCCCGTCCTAGATCAGCTCGAGGAGCTCAGCTTTGAAGCTGGACGACGTCGCTCTCTGCCGCCGTCCGTGCTCCGCCTCGCGCCAACGCTGCGCCGCGCCAGCTTCAGCTCCTGCTATCTTCCCCAGATTAATGCTGCGCCCACCCTTCTTCTCCCTCAACTCAAGCAGCTCGACCTCTTCGACATTGTCATCTCGAAGAAGGCTATGGAGCACCTGCTTCGCAGCTGTACTGCACTCAAGTTCCTTCGTCTTGAGCAGATCCACGGGTTCATTGGCCTCCACATCGCCTCGACGAATCTCTGATGGATTTATGTGTCTTGCTAGCCCCGCAACAAGACATCAATTGGGAAGAGATCACTCCAGCTGTTCCACGTTATGGTCATTGAGAATGCGCCTTTCCTTGAGAGATTGCTTGTATCGGATCTAGAAGGTCCAACAAAAATCAGGGTCATTGACGCGCCAAAATTGACAGCGTTGGTGCACTCGTCTGCCAAATTCTCTGAACTCTTTATTGGATCCGTAATCATTCAGGTACAACACTCATCTTCTTCTCCGTCTTCTTGAAATTCACAATTTTAAATTTATTCTTGATGTATTTACGACCGTCTTCCAGAAAATGATTCCCACAAGCTTGACCCAGTCTATGCGCACAGTGAAGATCTTGGCAATAAAATCTATCGGCCCCAATCTGGATCAAGTTGTTGGATTCCTTACATGCTTTCCGTGCACGGAGAAGCTACTCATCGAGGTGAAACTTCTTTCCTATTAGTAAACGGTAATCACAACGTAGCTCAAATTTTTCGTAATTTTTCCAAATTACGATGACAAGTGTAGTGTTCAAAACTGCATCTACGCACGACACCGAAAGAAATTTTTTTAGTATTTTTTCTCACGTGATCACCTGCATCATTTTTTGTTGTACTACTATAGTAGCCTAGGCTAGTAATAGTGGAAAGTAACTTAGACTACTCCAGTAACTCTATGGTTACCCTAAGAGCAAGTACTACCTTCGTCCTAGTTTACTCTTCCTATTTTGTAGTATCAAAATTTGACCATAGATTTAACTGACAAAATGTTAATGACCTCCATCCTAAGAACTATATCGTTGGATTCGTATTTGAACATAATTTCAAATGGTGTAATTTTTAGTGACATGCATTGGCATTTTCTTACGTAAATCTATGGTCAAAATTTTATACTAAATAAGAGGTAGTACAAAAGTGGGCTATAACGTCCCTCCACTACGTAGGCCAAAACACGTGCTAAATTCACTTGTGATGCATTTGGCATCGATGACCCTCCATTTCTCACCTGGTGCCCCAATCTGGATCACCTACTTTGCTCCGGTGCCAAAATTAACTCACGCAATGAAAAAACACTTGCGTGGGAGAGAGAGAGAGAGGACCGAGGCAATAAAAAAACACTTGTTTGGGAGAGTGAGAGGCTGGTGTAGTTGGTTTGATTGATTTGTTTATACATGTGGGTCTGTGTGCATAGCGGTGCCAACTCTCTCACATCGCGAGAGCGGTGCCCAAATCTTTTGATTTGACATCGATGCGTATTATGTGGCATCCTTTTGTGAAATATGGCATCAGCCACATAGTGGAAGGCAACAAATGCCCAAGCTCTTCACGTACTCCTTGGTAAATGAGAGGAAAGAGAAAGAGAGAGAGAGAGAGAGAGAGAGAGAGAGTGAAAAAATATCACTAGCCAGCCAACCCTATTGTATGAGCGAATGATATTGGTACCTCTTGATGACACGACAATCTTATACAGCCAGCTGCTCTAATATGTTCTCTTCTTTTGCAGATAAAAAGAAGACCCGAAAGTGAAAAATGTGCTGCACTATAACAATCTCATCGAATGCCTTGATCTCCATCTTACAGAAATTGATTTGATCGACTACCGAGGCAACACATCTGAGATTAAATTGGCCAGGTTCTTTGTTCTGGAGGCAAGTGTGCTCAAGGTAATGAGGTCTGGCATTCTCCAGCGCAACAATGAATGGCGTGCTGATCACCGCAAGCGTCTAAGACTAAATGACAAAGTCTCCGCAGAAGCTGAATTTGTTTTTGAAACATCAAGTGGCCAGACACTCAAAAACTTATTTGCCCATTAGTGACTTGTCAGGGCGGTGGATTTTAGTTTGTACGATAATGCTGCATCCACCTAAAGTAACGAAAGTTCTTACGTAAACCTCCTAGTAATTCCCTCTTTGTAGGTGCAGCATTACTCCTAACATTTGTAATATCAGTTTGAAACTTGTAATATTGTCGTGTCCTATTCCTGCGTTTTCAAAATCCTGCGAATCAAACAGGTCCTGAGTTGGTGATGATGTTGTGCCTGCCATCTTTCACCAATAGCCGTCGGATCTAGATCTGATGCATACAAACTAAACTTCTCCAGTTTTGCAAAAAGATGCCCGCACTTGTTCCCTATTTACAAACAACTCCTTGTCTCTCACAATCAGCCTTATCTCCTCCCCACCACATCTAGAAGGCCATGGAAAAATTTGGCGCGATGGCCACTGCCGACGCTGTCCACCCCCCAATCTTGGTGTTCCGTGCAATGCACGGGCATCTACGCACGGGAAATTATGTCGAACACGGCTAGTTGTAAGCAGGCTAGGTCTACAGCCATGATGATAGTGACTACAGACGGTGAGGATGACTATGGTATGCCGAACACGGCGCCTATACTCAGGTGTCATCTCCAGCGTAGGGTCTTGTCACTTCACTGTGAGGAGCAGCACGTAATAATTTGACCAACGGGTAGTACAGTGCTACTACATTGGTAGTAGTACTACTACTAGTACTAGCCCCACCGTCTGGATTTAGTAGTACTACCACGTCCATCTTGATTTAGTATTTGACTAGCAATATCTAGTAATGCATGTCACAAAAAATGTACTACTCCCTCTGTAAATAAATACATGGTGTATTGTTTTATTCCTATCGGTGAGATAACTTAATGTATTTTTGCTAATTAATAGGATTACATGCAATGAACTAACCACTGCATGTGATGTTTGGTAGTCTCAAGTCATTGAAAGCATGCATGGGCACGGAGGGGGACGCAGCTTCATTGACTTACTGCACCTGCCTTTGGGTGTATGACACGTGGGCCCAATGGGTGGCTGGCCAACCTGTCATACAGCCAAAGGCAGGTGCAGTAGAGGGGCGAGGAGTAGATGGACAACACGCACGTGAATTCAACGCAGTCTGCACTTCTCATCTACAAAATCCTACGCACCTACGCACCCAAGGGCAAGAGTGATCACTCCAATCGCAAGATCAGTTGACTAGAAGCTAGACCCATGGAGGCGATGAGCGCGAGCATCAGCCGGCTGTGCCAGATGGTCCACGACGCCAGCCTGTGGCCCGGCACCGAGGAACGTTTCCAGGTAGTGCTTGAACCGCCAGGGCGAGGGGCCGCTTGGACGACAGCTTCGTCTCCTTGTTCGACGAGGTCCTCTCGGCTTCCTTGACAAGTTCACCGTCGTCAAGAAGCTCACGGACGACCTTGACGTACGCCTCCAGCCCACGCGCCCAGGCTCTGCGATGCATGCCACCCTCAACGGCCTCTATGGTGACAACCTCTTCGACGCACTTGTGGCCTTGCGACTGCCCGCCGTCGCGCCGGAGAATGTCCACCTCGAGGCCGCGCTCGCCGCGCAGCGCCTAGCGCAGCAAGACACCATCGACATAATCACCCACGTCTATGCGCAAATCGTCCACAAGGACTATTACATGCAAGAGGAGGACGATAGGACGCTGGCCTTCTTGGACCGCAGGGCAACCTTGGACGACATTGTTCAGAAGCACGTTGAGCTTGCCGCCAACGCCGCTGCTCCTCACACGTCGGTTGGTGACCCGGTGCACTAGGGCATGAGTATGTCGTTGATGGATCCGTATGTATCTTTATCTTTCTGTCAAATCCATGTAGTAGTATATGGTACTAGTAGTAATTATCTTACGTTTCGCATGAACTTCATAATTTTCCTACGTACTCCATGCATGAACCGCGCCAGAACCAAACTTCTCATTACTCTAGGGAAAAACAATATTTCTATCTATCGGTCACGCCATGGAGCAGAACCAAATTTTACAAGTTACAAGTTCAAAAGGAAAAGCCTGATGTGTTCGCGTCACACCCCCACACGGTTGGTCCGGCACGCCGCTCAAGGGGGAATGCGTGTTGTGTTGCATTTTCACTTACAAGTGGGACCACAGTTGAGCAAATCGACTATCGGCAAACCCCCACCCCGCCCACCGCGCGATGGCTGAGAAAATAGGGAGAAGAGATGGTTGTAGCACAGACTCCAAGAAAATTTGTGTCGGATGGGACTCGTGTGGGTGGCGTGTGCCGTACTGCTAGACATGAATGCTAGTTATGGCCCATGCCACCCCACTATATTGAGGTGCTGGTTACGTAGAACAAATTTCTTGGAGTCCGTGCTCAGCCCTCCTCTATCTCTCTTCTCAGCTAGCCAGCAGACGTGCGGAGCCCATCGTCTGTTTGCTCATATGCGGTACCACATGTTAGTGAAAATGAAAGAGGACCCACTGAACCTGCACATCTTTCACCTCGACGTGCTGGTGATGAAAAACAAATCCAATAAAGATCTTCGGTGGCCACTTTTGGAGTTACTCAAGAGTACTAAGATTCTATTTATAGTTTAACCCAAGATGCACATCACGTGGCTTCAACTACCACTCTATTTTCTTGCATGACACGACCTGGATGCTGGATGTCCCACGTGTCGGCAAAAGGAGGAAGAACTCGGCCAAATCTTTAGTTGTGCTCTCGGATTAGACTAGTTGTGCTAACTTAAAATTTTATTGTGTAGAATGGATGCAAGTTTTGGTATTGGGAAGAAGAGTACAACGATATATTGATAGAGCACAATTTAGTAGATGTTCTAGCACTTTTAGCTAGCATAGAGGCTAGAGATGAGACTAGTGCACTTGTTGATAGAATAGAGGCTAGACACGTCTACTTCTTTACACTCGAAGAAGAAAGAAGCACGCAAGATTGAGCCTCCGCAGATCAACAATGAATGCATCGAGAAGGCACTAATCCAACTTACAGGAGCAGTTATGGATGTTGGATATCTTCTAAAATGTATTCTTGTGGTTCTTGTTTTCTTTGGTCTTGCTTTTCTAGTCAAAATTTTGGTGATGTATTTCCATGTACCAAAAAATCAATGATGAACAATAGATATGTGTTTTCAAAGAAAAATGTACGCGGCCTGGATGCGGTCGCGTGTTCGGTGCATGACCACTGCATCCGAGAATTGGCCCGGACACGACCCCATTGCCCTACCCAAACAGATAGAATCTGGGCAAAAGGGAGGTCTATTTGGGGTCGTGCATTGGAGTTGGCCTTACAAGTGGGACCGCAGTTGAGGAAACCGCCTATCGGCAAACCCCCACCTCGCCCGCCGCGCGATGGCTTAGTTAGAGAAACGACGAGGTTGAAGAGATTGTTGTAGCACGGACTCCAAGAAATATGGTGTCAGATGGAAGTCGTGCTGGTGGTGTGTGCCATACTCCTGGACGTGAATGCTTGTTCTGGCCCATGCCACCCAACTACTCCTACTACTTATAGTAGTAGTATCAAGGATTCGAGGTGCTAGTTACGTACAGCGAACACATTAACATATGGCCCACATCACACTGTGGCCAAATTTCCTGGAGTCTGTGCTAGGTTAAAAAGTGTTCTTTGTGAGGATGGGTGGCTGGTCTCAAGTTTAAAACTTGTTGTATTACGTACGTAGATGTAGAGATAGTGTAGCATGTGAAGCTAGTACAAATAGTGTACTATTGTTGATTGGCCTCATCTGATAACCTGTTGCAATGCACGTACAATTATGTATTCGGAAAATATTTTTTTGCCTCGTCACAACACCCACTCAGAGAAGCGACTCGAAAGCCATTCATAAATTTAGTAAGTTTATCACAGGCATATCATTTTATTACATACAACAGGTCATCAACCCACAACGACAACAAGGATACATAATAAATACTAAAGTTTTCATCACACAACAAATAACAAGTAATATAATGAACTTCAAGTCAACCAATCCTCGGCGTTGTAAATGCTTGCTTTGAACCTCAAGCAATTCTCTGGGAAGAGCCAGCTACTGTCAATCTCGAGACCAACGCAGAATTGGTCATCCAGGCTGAAGCAGCCTACCATATCACGACCAGGGCAGGGAACCACCGCAATGTCCGACGTATAGATACAGTTGCTTCTCATAAATGGTAGTAACGTTGTGTCAACAGCAGTTGGATCGCCTTTCACCATCATTGGATAGTTTTGTCCAAGGAAGAGCGAGTTCGCTCCAAGACTATCAATACTGTACCAGGGAGAAGGTGTTGGCGCTAGCACACTAGTATCCATCCCGAATACCATGCAACGGGTGTTGGAATAGGTCCGGTGAGTGCGACCATGGGAGACAACACCTGCTCCCTCAGTAGTAACATCAGCAGTGGGCTGTATACAGACAAGAAGGGGTGATCCATCGGAAGTTGCCAGGCGCCAGTGAGTACATGGGCCCTCCTCGTCCTCATGCTCATGATCATCACCATCTTCATCTCCCACTTGGTTATAAATTTTTTCAAGTATAGGTGGTGGAATGTTCACAGGACGTTGGAAACACAAGAAGAAGGTTAATTAGTAGAGAAGGGAAGCTTGCTAACTCGCATGCATGTGGATGAAACAATTCTAATTACGGTGGAAGACAAAAGTATCGAAACTACGAGGATCCCATGCAAAAACAGTGCCATGAGTGGTGGCAGCAAACACAAGACCCTCGTGTTCAATTGCATCACAGTACACATCCGTGTATAGAAACTGATTTTTGAGCAATATCCATCCAGTCGAACCACGAAGGACGGCAACAAGCTTGTCGAAGATAGCAACAACTTGATAGTTCTTGTAATTCCAAGAGCTGTTGGGAACTCGAGAAATTGCTATCTTCCGTAGATGACAGTCACCATGATCATATTTGAACGTACGTTGATCATCTGTGTGCTCAACCCCAGGGCACTCGGAGATTTTTGGAAGTGGAAACCGCTGACGAGTGTACACATTCACAAGTCCCCACTCGCAATTGTACCCAATATAAACAACCCAATCTCCATTTGCGCCAGCCCAGGACTTACCCTGAAGCGATGGCATCTTGACATCACACGTATCATTATCAAGCGACATCAACTTGCACAAGGCGAGGCCTCCGTCGTCCGTGCCCATGAGAACAGGCTTATAGCGAAGAAGATAAGGGAGATCAAACCACTCTTGGACCCTTGGGTTCCTTGTAACGATGTTATAAGTTGAGTCAAGAATGTTCTTTAACGAACCTGCCATGCTAGCCGAGGTGATGACATCACACCGATCAATGAGTTCCCCCACCATGTCATCTTTCAGTTTGGGGCAAGAATAACGGGGTCGTTTCCGGCTTGTTCCCTCCATGGAGAAGAAGATCAAACAATGGCAGAAGGAAGGGTGAGGGCAAATGGAGGAGGGAGGAAGAGCGTGCGACAACAGTTCCAAATCGAGAGGGAAAGGAGAAGAGTCGGTGGACGGTTGCCAGTTTGCCACGATACACGAAGAGGCGCCCCGGCCTACATGTCCTTTTGGAAATTGTACAACAGGACTCGCCGTCTTCTCACTGACATGTTGGAACGGGACCACATGTCAACGAAACATGGTGTGTAATTTCTCGTGCAAAATGCGATCTGGCCGCGTTGGCCCGAGGTGCCGCATTAGTTATCGACCTTTATTTTTTAACGTACAATCTGAGTCGATAGCTCATGTGGTCATCACACGTGAGCGGATATGTAGGTGGGCTAGGTGGGCAGGCGGCAACACTCTAAGTGCTAAAAGAGTTGATCTCGAAAAAATAGTTGATCCAATGCTTGGTTTTGTTTGGATTTTCCATCTATGACCATTGGATAGAGTGAATCAATGGCTTACGTTCAAAGTTATTCTCATACTATAGAATGGTATAGGAACGTGGAGAGATTTGGTTGATTTTATATCGCTGAATCTCTACCCAATAATAAAGCACGTAGGGTTTCTGCTCGTCCGTCGCGCCAATTTGCAAAAAAGCCCCTGTGTTTTCATGAAACCAACCCGCAGTCCAGATTTAAGTCACAACGAACCGTTATTTTCTAGTTTTTTAAAAAAAACCCTGACTTTTTAGGTATTCCATTCGCGGATCATATTTAAGGCAACCAAATGCTTTTCTAAACCATCCATATCTTTTAAACCGTAACTCTGATTTAAACATGTTATATATGAAATTTGATTAGAAAAATATGTAGAATATGAATATAAGATTATTTTAACCTGTTAAGTATTTATAAATATTTTTTTGAAAGATATTCAATTCAAAAAAATGGTTTTCTAAATTATACGATGTATATGATGTTAATTTTACATGTTAAATATTTTTTAAATATTGTTTTGGAAGCAAACTTATAACTATAGCGCATGGTCCATTTTTTTTCATATAGGCGCCGATCCGGATTGCAAATAAGCACGCACTATAATCATATAGGGAAAAGAAAACATCGAGAACTACACATGCATACCTCTGAATACGTCGTAGGGGAAAACAACAGATTTCTCATCGCGAGTGTGAGAGAAAGCGAGAGTGAGGGAGAGCGAGGAGAGACGGAGAGAGAGACGTCTTAGGATTAACCACATTCTAACACGTTTTGGTTTGTGTGAACACTAAGGCCACCACCGGCGAGGGTGAGAAGAAGGATAAGCGGCAACACAAATATGATGCGTCGCTAAAATAAAGGAGATGGACCTATTGTGGTCTTGAGTGATGGTTGTTCGGTTAAGAGAGTGTGTTGTGTTTTTTCTCCCGTTGCAACACACAGGCTCTTTTGCTAGTAATATAAAATATTATGAGTGCAGACGCTCCACCCCGAGGTTTGTAGCTCCTTCTCGGTCGTCGGGAATCTATGTTCTTCCACTCTTTCGTTTAAGACATGAGCTTTGTTCATCCTGTTGCCGACACGCAGGACATCTATATGCCTCCATTTTACAAAATCATACTATATGCCTCCATGACACACGGGACATCTAGCATCAAGGTGGCGTGTCATGCAAGAAAATGGAGATATGCAGTGCGTAAGTGAGTCGTGCACTTCAATGGCACCTAGTACTACACAATATTTTTTCTCCTCGATGGCACATGAATAGTGCACGTACTCAATGAAAGAGCATGGGATGGTAGCCATGGACATGGCCGACCCTTTTTGAAGAGAGTACAAATAAATACACATAACTTTGATGTGTCCCGTCAACTTGCAGAACGACGAGAAGCTTGCTTACTACACCTTCTCCCTCGCCAACGCGTGCGCGGTGGCTCGCATTACAAGTAGAAACTTTTGCTTACAAGCGGTGGATGTGGAGCAGTTCATTTGATGTCAGATTGCCAGAAGTAGTACAGTACCATTGATACGTCTCCAACGTATCTATAAATTTTGATTGTTCCATGCTATTATATTACCCCTTTTGGATGTTTATGGGCTTTATTTTACACATTAAAATAATTTTTGGGACTAACCTACTAATCGGAGGCCCAGCCCATATTGCTATTTTTTGCCTATTTCAGTATTTCGAAGAAAAGGAATATCAAACGGAGTCCAAATGGAATGAAACCTTTGGGAGCGTGATTTTTGGAACGAACGTGATCCAGAAGACTTGGAGTGCAAGTCAAGAAGCTTCAGAGGAAGCCACGAGATAGGAGGGCACGCCCCCCTATAGGGCGCGCCCCCTATCTCGTGGGCCCCTCGGGCGGCCACCGACGTACTTCTTCCTCCTATATATACCTACGTACCCCGAAAACATCCAGGGGCACCACGAAACACAATTTCCACCGCTGTAACCTTCTGTATCCGCGAGATCCCATCTTGGAGCCTTCGCCGGCACTCTGCCGGAGGAGGAATCAACCACGGAGGGCTTCTACATCAACTCCATAGCCCCTCCGATGAGTCGTGAGTAGTTTACCACAGACCTACGGGTCCATAGATATTAGCTAGATGGCTTTTTCTCTCTTTTTGGATCTCAATACAATGTTCTCCCCCTCTCTTGTGGAGATCTATTCGATGTAATCTCTTTTTGTGGTGTGTTTGTCGAGATCCGATGAATTGTGGGTTTATGATCAAGTTTATCTATGAATAATATTTGAATCTTCTCTGAATTATTTTATGTATGATTAAGTTATCTTTGCAAGTCTCTTCGAATTATCAGTTTAGTTTGGCCTACTAGATTGGTTTTTCTTGCCATAGGAGAAGTGCTTAGCTTTGGGTTCAATCTTGCGGTGTCCTTACCCAGTGACAGAAAGGGTTGCAAGGCACGTATTGTATTGTTGCCATCGAGGATAACAAGATGGGGTTCATATCATATTGCATGAGTTTATCCCTCTACATCATGTCATCTTGCTTAATGCGTTACTCTATTCTTATGAACTTAATACTCTAGATGCATGCTGGATAGCGGTCGATGTGTGGAGTAATAGTAGTAGATGCAGGCAGGAGTCGGTCTACTTGTTATGGATGTGATGCCTATATACATGATCATGCCTAGATAATATCATAACTATGCGCTTTTCTATCAATTGCTCGATAGTAATTTGTTCACCCACCGTAATACTTATGCTATCTTGAGAGAAGCCACTAGTGAAACCTATGGCCCCTGGGTCTATCTCTTATCATATTTGCTTTCAATCTACTTTTATTTGCATCTTTACTTTTTGCATCTATATTATAAAATACCAAAAATATATTTATCTTATCATACTATCTTTATTAGATCTCACTTTCGCAAGTGGCCGTGAAGGGATTGACAACCCCTTTATTGCGTTGGTTGCGAGTTCTCAGTTTGTTTGTGTAGGTGCGTGGGACTTTTGAGGAGCCTCCTACTGGATTGATACCTTGGTTCTAAAAAACTGAGGGAAATACTTACGCTACACTTGCTGCATCACCCTGTCCTCTTCGAGGAAAACCAACGCAAGCTCAAGACGTAGCAACCATCATTCTTGTTCGACTTCCGGAAGAGGAAAACAGCAAAGCGCAAGGTCACCTACTAACCTAGTACAGTGCTACTACAACCAAAGCTGGTCCACCTTTTTAGAGCATGGTTAATTAATATAGACGGCTCTTGCAGCGGCATATCATTTAGAGCAAGTACTCTCTTCGTAGGATCAAAGGAAGTGAAACAAAAGTTGGACTGGATGCTAGATTGCCAATTAAAACATGATTACATAGGAAAAAAATCCTATAGCATTCTATCATATGAATCAAACGACCAATGTAGGAAAATTATGAGGGGGGGGGGTCTCTCCAACAGTGTTCCTCGGCTCGCACCTAGCATCATGGTGGTCGAACTTGGAGTCATTCATCTGGTACACGTGGCATCTCAGTTCTGGTACTCCAATTTTAGGTTGGCTCTATGTGATGTGGCAACTTCATATACTAACCGGATGTTGGCTATACTACTACGGTACTCACATTCCAAGAAGTGACTCGAAAACCATTCATAAATTGAGTCTATGACACGCATTTGCAAATGTACCATTCATTACATACAACAAGTCATCAACACACAACGACAACGATGATACATGTTGGATTATAGATTATTTCCAACAAAACATTCCAGTAAATACTGAAGTTTTCATCACACAATAAATAACAAGCAATGAAATGAACTTCAACTCAACCAATCCTTGGCGTTGGAAACGCTTGCTTTGAACCATAGGTGCTGTGGGAAGGGCCAGCTATTGTCAATATCGAGAGCAACGCAGGACTGATCATCTAGGATGAAGCGGCATATATCAGGAGCAGGGTAGGGAACCACCGCAATGTCCGAGGTATAGATACAGTTGCTTCTCATAAATGGTAGTAACACTGTGTCAACAGCAGCTGGATCACCTTTAACCATCCTTGGATAGTTTGGTCCAAGGAAGAGAGAGTTTGCTCCAAGACTACCAATACTGTACCAGGGAGAAGGTGTTGGTGCTAGCAAACTAGTATCCATCCCGAATACCCTGCAACGGGTGTTGGAATAGGTCCAGAGAGGGCGACCATGGGAGACAACACCTGCTACCTCAGTAGTAACAATCACAGTGCACTGTATACAGACAAGAAGAGGTGATCCATTGGAATTAGTTGCCAGGCGCCACTGAGTATATAAGTTCTGCTCGTCCTCATGCTCATGATCATCACCATCGTCATCTCCCCCTTGGTTATAAAAATTTTCAAGTATAGTTGGTGGAATGTTCACAGGACCTTGGAAACACAACAAGGTTAATTAGTAAAGGGAAACTTGCTAACCCGCATGCATGTGGATGAAACAATTATAATTACGGTGGAAGACAAATGTACCGAAACTACGAGGATCTAATGCAAAAACAGTGCCACGAGTGGTGGCAGCAAACACAAGATCCTCGTATTCAATTGCATCACAGTACTCATCCGTGTACATAAACTGATTTTTGAGCAATATCCATCCAGTCGAACCATGAAGGATGGAAACAAGCTTGTCGAAGATAGAAACAACTTGATAGTTCTCGTAATTCCAAGAGCAGTTGGGAACTTGAGAAATTGCTATCTTCCGTAGACGACAGTCACCATGATTGTATTTGAACATACGTAGATCATCTGTGTGCTCAACCTCAGGGAACTCAGAGATTTTTGGAAGTGGAATCTGCTGACGAGTGTATAAATTCACAAGTTCCCACTCGCAATTGTACCCAATATAAACAACCCAATCTCCATTTGCGCCAGCTCAGGCGTTACCCTGAAGCGATGGCATCTTGACATCACACGTATCGTTATCAAGCAGCATCAACTTGCACAAGACGAGGCCTCCATCGTCCGCGCCCATGTGAACAGGCTTATAGCAAAGAAGATAAGGGAGATCAAACCGCTCTTGGACCCTTGGGTTCCTTGTAATGATGTTATTAGTTGAGTCGAGAATGTTCTTGAACGAACCTGCCATGCTAGCCGAGGTGATGACGTCGCGCCGATCAATGAGTTCTCCAACCACGTCATCTTTCAGATCAGGGCAAGAATAACGGGGTCGTTTCCATCTTGTTACCTCCATGGAGAAAACGATCGAACAATGGCAGAAGGAAGGGTGAAGGCAAATGGAGGAGGGATGAAGAGCGTGCGACAACATTTCCAAATTGAGAGGGAAAGGCGAAGAGTCGGTGGACGGTTGCCAGTTTGCCACGGTACACGAAGAGGCGCCCCGACCTACACGTCCTTTCGGAAATTGTACAAAAGGACTCGCCGTCGTCTCACTAACATGTTGCAACGGGACCACATGTCAACGAAACATGGTGTGTAATTTCTCGTGCAAAATGCGATCTGCCGCGTTGGCCCGAGGTGCCACATTAGTTATCAACCTTTATTTTTTAATGGCGTGCCGTTCAGTTTTGAAGCACGACTAACTGGTACTATTTGCAGAGAAAATATAAACTACTCTACCACTACTCCACCTCTAG
This sequence comes from Aegilops sharonensis, assembly GCA_904067115.1. Lineage (NCBI taxonomy): Eukaryota > Viridiplantae > Streptophyta > Magnoliopsida > Poales > Poaceae > Aegilops > Aegilops sharonensis. The sequence continues at coordinate 679,701,105 of LR880966.1, forward strand.
TACTAGTAGTATAAAAAAGATATATAGGCTGGAGCTTCAGAGCTTTCTTGCTAAGGGCTGCCCACTTGCTTCTCACACTATCACCCTCTCTCCAGATCTAAAAAAGACGGCCTCTCTCTCCCTCCTCACCGGTGGTCATAGTCCGCCGAGGAAGAAAAGGACGTGCAGCGTTGACGCACTCGTCGTCGGCGAGCGAGGTCACGCACTGACGACAAGGCCGTCCTCTCAGACCTAGCGCCCACGCGGGATGGCCTCCGTCCCCAAGCTCGCTGCCGTAGTGCGTGCGGAGCACGACGACCACGAGCGAAGCCACTTCCCACCGACCCTCAGGTATGCTACCTCTTTTCGAACCATACCCTTTATCTATTGCCCCATCTGCCACGTCGCTGCATGTGGATCTTTTTCCACTCCACCATCTCCCCAATTTGCTATCCTCTGCTTTGCTGGTCACGCAGACGAAAACCTTAATCTACACTATTATAGGAAACCCTACTTCATGCAGACTAATCCATGTCTGGGTTGAATAAGGAAAGGAAGGGAGACTATACTGTCCAAGAGAGTAGGCATCGAACCCTCATCTAGGTTGAAAAGGGGAAAATCAGTAGCTAAGGAATGAGTCTCGTGTCTCTTGGTTGAAGAAGGGTAGAAAGGCATGACAACGCAATAGAGAATGACCAGGTCGACCAGTTTGTTGTCCTCACATAAGAAAAAGGTGGCTAAACATAACAAAAATGGGACGTAATCCACATATCCTGCCTGGATATTTGTTGCTCTGGGCAACCATACCTCCCTCACCACTCTATGCGTCCGTGGAGGTACATCGTACTATGCCACTTTTTTGCTGTTAGTTTAATGCCAGCAGTCAAGTCAAGCAATGCTACTGCTAAAGTGATGCCACATTTAACTAATGCCGCACTCAGTCTAATGCCACCGATAAATTTAAGCAATGCCATTTAATGTCATTGGATTATTTCAGGGTTAGCTGTTGATTGTGGATGTATTAAAGATTTTTCAGCTAAGGCATTCTAATGCTGTTGCACAGCTAGTATACCAACGATGAAACTTGTTACTACCTTCAGATTTTTGCACTGTTAATGCTTATAGATTACATACCTCACTTTCATGAGATAAGTTATTTTTTTGTACAGTGTCACCAAAATGCCAAGGCGCCGATGTCATTTTATTTTGGTTAAACTGCACAAAAAATTATGAAGACAAGAGGAAAGGTCAAGAGTGGGCACCTCCTCCTCCGGCTGTTCTCTTGATTCATTCGATCAATTTTTTATGTTTGATCGATTATCAAGATTGGGTAGCAATTTTGAAGGTCCCCCCGAGTTCGAAATGATATTTACCTTGGATGTACATGGTTTACAATTTTTTTATACTGTCATTAGTTAATAATGCTAGTTACCTTCAGACTTTTGTATTTGGTTTAATGCTC
>LR880966.1:679702661-679734756 GCA_904067115.1 Aegilops sharonensis
GATGTCATTTTATTTTGGTTAAACTGCACAAAAAATTATGAAGACAAGAGGAAAGGTCAAGAGTGGGCACCTCCTCCTCCGGCTGTTCTCTTGATTCATTCGATCAATTTTTTATGTTTGATCGATTATCAAGATTGGGTAGCAATTTTGAAGGTCCCCCCGAGTTCGAAATGATATTTACCTTGGATGTACATGGTTTACAATTTTTTTATACTGTCATTAGTTAATAATGCTAGTTACCTTCAGACTTTTGTATTTGGTTTAATGCTCATGCACAGCTAGTACACCAATGCTGAAACGTGTTACCTTTACATTTTGTATTGTTAATTCTTATAGAAATCTTCCAGTGCTAGAGTTTATTGAAATCTATTCAGTAAAACCATTGTACTGTACCCTATAATAAAATAACTACTCTACTGTTGCACTAGCCACTGGAAATTTCGAATGGTGTTGCATTAGCGTATGGACATAAATAAAGTGTGGCAAGCTTTCCCAGATATGTGCTCAAAAAAACTACTACCTGTTTTTCTAAATACTAGACGTTTGGGTACTTTAAATTGAACCGCGAAAACGTCTTATATTAAGGAACAGAGGGTGTAGAGTTCACTCAAATTATCCCGGTAAAGCTAGTCACACCTTTGTTAAAATTAATGTTCATTATGTTATTGGAGGAGGTCTGTAAGTTTGTCTCTAATGCCTGTCGACTACATATCTGACATTATGACGTAATGTAACATCCACAATTTTCAAATTGGAATGTTATACATAGAGCATCACTTGCATATCATATTTTATTGCATTTTGGCCCGATCCAAGAAATTTCACGAAACTCAAGGACCCACGGAGAGAGTTGGAGATTTCGTTATTTTCATATTTGAGTTTTTCTCAAATTTTGAAAATAGGATCATTTGATTTCATTTATTTTATCTTCAATTATTTCTATTATAAAAATATGAGAGAGGGAATAAAATGACTTTCCCAAAATAAAGGTATAATGAAGATTTAATAAAAAAATCAAATAAGATTTTTTTGGAGTTTTTCGCTATTTTATTTGAATTTAGGAAAAAATGCACGTTTTCAAAAATTGCATTTTAGGGCCAAGAAAATGTTCACCTCGTTTTAAATATTTTATTTAGGCGGTGAAAATTTGTTTTGGCATTTTTAGATTTTTATTTATTTTTCTAGATTTTTCAAAGTCTCGGTGAAATTATTTAAAAAAAACGCGCTCGCGCCCGACTGGGCCGAAGCCCAGCCAGGCCGGCCCAATCGCCGCCGCCGCCTTCCCAGCGCGCCGCCGCCGCAGAGTCCGAGGCGGACTCCGCCTCCCGACGCCGCCGCTTGCCCCTCCCCCAAGCCGCAGCACCACCCTCCCCCTTTAAATACCCAGCTTGGGGCCCCCTTGGGACCCCAAGCTGCAGCCGCCGCCGCCACACACCCCGCCGCTGGAGCCGCCCCGCCCCGCCGCCTCGTGCCGCCGCCGCCGACGCCTGCAGCCGCTGCCGCACCACCCCACCCCGCCGCCGGAGCCCCGCCGCCCCTCGCCAGCACCGCCGGAGGTACCGCCCGAGCCGCCGCCGACGCCGGTTTTTTTGAGAAAAACCACTTCGGTTTTTTAAAGGAAAACCCTAGAATTTTTTTAGATCGGTTTTCCCCAGTTTATTTAGTTAGCGGGCGTTCGCTCGATCGTTCGTTTTAACGAACGTGTTCGTCGTTTAGATCCAGTTAACGAACGTTCGTTCGTTAAGCTGTTTGTCGTTTTTCTTTTTCTCGGATTTATTCCGCGATTTTTCTGATCGCGATTTCTGATCCGATTTTCGATCAAGTATAACTTTTCGCTCGTTTATCAGAATCAGGCGATTCAAGCGCCTGGAGTTTCGTCTCGAAACCCTCTTTCCGAATAATCTACTCAAACAAGTTTTTGCCTCTGCAAAATTTGACTTAGGTTCAGATTAGTAAAACGAAGCCTGTTTCTTTCGCCGTTTGATTTTCGTTGCTTCGTTCAAGTTGTTTCTTTTTGCAAACCGGAGTTCTTAAGTTGAACTTTCTGGTTAGATCTTCTATTTGAGTTTTACCTGTGCACTAGATGAGTACTTATTGTGTGCTTGTTCGTTTGCGATAGAGTACCCGGAGTGCGCCGCTTGCTACTTTGAGTCTCTAGGTTTCACGGATCATGAGCAAGGCAAGTAACACTTTGATCATACCCTTTTACTACCCAGTTTTTATGCATTAGATCAATCCTCAAACATTGCATGATTAGGATCTAATTAAATTGTGGGTTTTGGGAAAGTAGATGAGGTAGTACCTATTACCTGTTTATTATCAAACCCTTGGGAGTTACTTCTACGTTTGCTTATTATGCCATGCTATGCTAGTAGACGTGGATTGGGTGAGTGTATCACAGACAGATGTGAGATTGTTAATTAATGGTTTATTTAAGGTGGCAACTTAAACACACATCTGGGTGGATTGAGGTACCTGGGTATTCCAGGATTGCCTGTTTCTTTTTGGACCGCCACCCAGGCTCAAAGGGATCATGAGATTATTAATGCTAGAAACTTCCGTGTGCAGCCTCAAGATACTATGGGCTCTAGCATAGTTGGCTAAGTTGTGCGAACTCTTACAGTGGTAGACTAGCAGATGTAGAGGGATGTAGGTGTAACTGTCTACCCGTTCGTTAGGTGCTAGCGCTTCTGAAAGACTGTGTCTCAGTCATCCGTTTCTCAAACACCATGTAGTGCGTGAACCCCAACGGAGGAGGTCGAGTCTTGTGGGGAAAAGTGCACAAACCTCTGCAGAGTGTATCAAACTAATCATGGTTAGCCGTGTCCCCGGTTATGGACAACTTGAGTATCTAGTACTTGGATTATCATGTGAATCTCATCATGTTACTTTAATTAATATTGTTGGGTTTTTAATGATGATGTTTAACTGGGATTGAGGATGCTGTCAACCATTCTCAATGTTTAACAACCACCATGATAGTTAAATAAAATTTATTCCTTTGCAGTAGGAAAAAATTGGCTTTACGCAAAAATGTAACCATAGAGCTTTCCACCAGCCATATATGCATGTATTATTGCATTACTCTTTCATATTGCTCTCTACGTGTTATATTGCCAGCATATTCCATGTGCTGACCCATTTTCGGGCTGCAACGTTCATGTTGCAGACTTTTCAGACAACGAGTAAGGTGCTTTAGGTCGTGGTTCTATACTCAGTGATGTCGTTGGAGTTGCTGGACTCGCTTATCTTCCAAGCCTTCCGCTGTTATCGTTATTAGATGGCCTTAAGCCATATTTATTGTAATAAGTTCTCTATTGAGACATTCGATGTAATAAGTTTGTGATTGCTACTCTGCTATAAATCCTTCAAGTACTGTGCATGTCAGCATTACTGATCCAGGGATGACACTGATGCACAGAGGTCAGACTGTTTGAGGTCTGGTCGCTACAAGATGGTATCAGAGCACACGTGGACTGTAGGACACGACCACTAAGCTAAAGCCCTAGATCACTACTCTTTCTTCTCATTTCTGACTCCTCATCTTTTCTATTCTTTTAGGATGGCGGATGCACGGAACAAGTTCACACAACCGGATGAAGATACACCCTTTGGATATCACTTGAAGGAAGTCACTAGATACCTAAACATCGGAGTACCAAGCTTCACCGGGACCTACAATGCCACTTTACCCGAAGAGAAGCGCTGGATGATTCAAGTTCAAACTCCAGGAAGGACATTTGCACCAGTCACGGAGCCCATAGAGTTTTCCTTTGATGCACCAACCTGGAGTCTAGGAAAGAGCATGGAAGCCCACATCGCCATGGGACGTATTGGAGAAGTTTACCGCAATGATCTCAAGAATACTATCTACCAGATTTGTGGGCGCCGAGATGAGCAATGGGAGATGATCAGCACTAGGAGGGACAGATCAATCGCAGCTTATATCCAGGAGTTAAACCAGCACATTCGACGCCAGGAGAACCAGATGTGTGTAGGCATGGAGGATCTGGAGAAGGCTATGACCAAGATCAAGGAGCTAGAGGAAGAAATCAAGGCTACACGTGAAGATTACATGGAAGAAATTGAAGTGCTAGTGGAGAAGAATGACCACTTAACCAGGAAGCTCGGAGTTTTCATGGGATACCCCACGCCAGGAGAAAATGATGACGATTCCACTTGCCCGGATAACTATATCACCATCGACGACATTGACTCGAATCCCGACGATAGTGATGATGACTATGTTGATGAAGCTGGAGCAGATATCATGGAGTCTTCATCGGAGCAGTTTTTCTAGTTGACCACCATAACAGCAGTAGAAATTCCCCCGTTGTATTTAGTTTTAGACCAAGCACTTTCGTAACGATAGTTGGACCGTTGTATGCCCTTGTTTGACTTGATTGGAGTGATATTGTTTGCTTTTGTCTCATGTGCATATGGGTAGTGTTTTCTCACTAGACCTCATCTATTCTATTTTCTCTTCTTTTCTAAACCCTCAGATGCCTCCGAGACGCGACACCGGATTTGTTTTCCCACCGGAGATCACTCAGTTGATTCAGCAACAGAATGCCTTGATTCAAACACTGGTACAGAACCAAGGCAACAACAACAACAGCAACAACAACAACAACAACAACAACCCACCACCACCACCACCACCTGTTGACCATTTGACTCATTTCTTGAGGCTAAATCCGCCGGTGTTTTCCAGTAGCACCGAGCCGATTGTTGCAGATGATTGGCTCCGCAAGGTTGGAAGGGAGCTGACCGCTGCAGGATGCACTGATGGAGAAAGAGTGCGTATTGCCACACATCAGCTTGACGAACCCGCAACATCATGGTGGGAGAATTACATAGCCACACACCCTATTGACACAGTCACGTGGGATCAGTTTCAGCAAGCTTTCCGTACTGCCCACGTCTCAGCAGGAGCTATGGCCATGAAGAAGCGTGATTTCCGCAACTTACGCCAAGGAGGACGTACTGTAAGCCAGTATGTGGAGGACTTTAGTAAGTTAGCACGTTATGCCCTAGATGACGTTGCTATAGATGCAACCAAGCAGGAGAAGTTTCTAGAAGGACTTAGTGATGAGCTGAGTATGCAGTTGATGGTAGCCACTTTCAATAACTACCAGGAATTGGTAGATCGTGCTCTTATGATTGAAGGGAAGCAACAACAGATTGATAACCGCAAGAGGAAGTATGGACAGGGAAGGTACACTTCTGGAGCTCAGCAGAAGCTACGCTTTACCCCGAAACCAGGAGGACAATTTCAGCATACCCATGGAGGAGGTAGCTCACACAATCATAATGGTTCCAAGAATGGGAACGGGAATGGAGGAAGCAATGGACAAACCCGCACCAACCCATCAACCCCATCCAAGAGAGACCTGAGCCAAGTCACTTGCTTTAAGTGTCAGAAAACTGGACATTATGCCAATGAATGTCCCAAAGCCAAAAATGGAAATGGCAATTGAAGCTCAGGAAAGAAGCCGAACCCTTTCAATAGGGGACAGGTGAACCACGTTAACGTGGAGGAGGTTGAAGCTCAGCCAGATGCAGTAATAGGTAAGTTTTTGGTTAAGGCATTTACTGCAATTGTTCTTTTTGATACTGGTGCATCGCATTCATACATATCACGGGGATTTGTGGATAAGTACAAACTGCCCACCAAGGATCCTAGAACACCTATGCTAGTAAGCTCACCAGGAGCGGAGTATATGGCCAGTCGTGGATGTTTTCAAGTACCTTTGAGCATAGGTAGGCATGTTTTCCCCATGGATTTAATCATTCTGGAATCGCAAGGTTTGGACGTGATTCTAGGTATGGATTGGCTATCGATGTATGTAGGGAACATCGATTGCGCCAGTAAGTCGATTTTGCTTACCACCCCAGAAGGAAGAAGAATCAAGTACGTGTCATGGCATGAGCCGAGGAGGACGCAAGTAAATTCCTTATCAGGAGTTGTGCAGGAGGAAGTACCCGTGGTAAAGGATTACCCCGACGTGTTCCCGGAGGAGTTGCCAGGCATGCCACCGGATAGAGACATTGAGTTTTTGATTGAACTACTGCTAGGCACAGGGCCGATATCTAAGAGACAGTACTGGATGCCCGCACAAGATTTGGAAGAAATTAAGAAGAAAATTAAGGAGTTACTGGATAAAGGTTTTATTCTCCCAAGTTCTTCGCCTTGGGGATCGCCAGTACTTCTAGTGGAGAAGAAGGATGGATCATTGAGAATGGTTGTTGATTATCGTGGATTGAATGAAGTAACTATCAAGAACAAGTACCCATTGCCGATGATCAACGACTTGTTTGACCAATTGCAAGGAGCTAAGGTATTTTCCAAGATCGATTTGCAATCAGGATACCATCAGTTGAAGATTCGAGAGCAGGATATACCTAAGACGACTTTTACCACCAGGTACGGGCTGTATGAGTATACCGTTATGTCATTCGGGCTGACTAACGCACCTGCCTATTTCATGAACATGATGAACAAGGTGTTTATGGAGTTTTTGGATAAGTTTGTCGTGGTGTTCATTGATGATATTTTGGTCTACTCAAAGAATGAAGAAGAGCATAAGGAGCATTTGCGTTTGGTATTCGAGAAGCTCAGAGAACATCAGTTATATGCCAAGTTCAGCAAATGTGAGTTTTGGTTGAAGGAAGTAGGATTTCTCGGACATGTTATATCCGAAGAAGGTATAGCACTGGACCCCACTAAAGTTGCCACTGTGAACAACTGGGAAGCACCAACGATAGTTGGAGAGATCCGGAGTTTTCTTGGACTGGCAGGATACTACCGGAGATTCATTGAGAATTTCTCGAAGATTGCGAAGCCTATGACGGAGTTGTTGAAGAAGGACACTAAGTTCAATTGGACTGAGGAATGTGAGGCTAGTTTCCAAGAGTTGAAGAAACATTTGGTTACCTCACCAGTGTTGATTCTTCCAGATCAAAGCAAGGATTACGAGGTATATTGCGACGCTTCACGTCGAGGACTTGGAGCAGTGCTTATGCAGGAAGGAAGAGTTGTTTCGTATGCTTCACAACAACTTAAGCCTCATGAGTTGAATTACGCTACTCATGATTTGGAATTAGCAGCCGTAGTACACGCACTGAAGACTTGGAGACATTTTCTCATTGGAAACCATTGCGAGGTGTACATGGATCACAAGATTTTGAAGTACATCTTCACGCAAAAGGAGTTGAATCTCAGGTAAAGGAGATGGTTGGAGCTCATCAAGGATTACGATATGAGATTGCATTATCACCCCGGAAAGGCTAATGTAGTAGCAGATGTGCTGAGTCGCAAGAGCCATGTCAACACACTAATGACCAGAGGTTTACCAAAAGAGTTAGCCGAGGAATTTCGAGAGCTACGTTTGGAGATAGTTCCGAGAGGCTATGTAGCGGCATTGGAGATACAATCTGCTTTGATGGATAAGATCAGAGAAGCTCAGAAGATGGATAAGGAGATTGCCACTATTAAGGAGAAAATGAGCAAGGGAAAAGCTAAGGGATTTCGTGAGGATGAGCACGATACCATATGGTTTGAGGACCGCGTTTATGTGCCTAATGATCCGGAGATCAGGAAGTTGATTCTGCAAGAGGCCCATGATTCGCCGTATTCAATCCACCCAGGAAATACCAAGATGTATTTGGATTTGAAGGATACTTTCTAGTGGACCGGAATGAAGAAGGATATTGCTGAGTATGTAGCAGTTTGTGATGTATGTCAGAGAGTGAAGGCAGAACATTAGAAACCAGCTGGATTGTTAAAGCCATTGCCGATACCCGAATGGAAGTGGGGAAAATTAGGCATGGATTTCATCACGGGATTGCCCAGGACTCGTTCTGGCTATGACTCGATTTGGGTTGTAGTCGATCGTTTGATGAAGGTAGCTCATTTCATCTCAGTGAAGACTACCTACAGCAGTGCCAAGTTGGCTAAGCTAAGATATACATGACCAGGATCGTATGTCTGCATGGAGTTCCGAGGAATATCGTATCAGATAGAGGAACCCAATTCACCTCAAAGTTTTGGAATCAGTTGCACGAAACTTTGGGAACCAGACTAGAGTTTAGTACAGCTTTTCATCCACAGACAGATGGACAAACCGAGAGAGTCAATCAGATTTTGGAGGATATGCTGAGAGCATGTGCATTGGATTATGGATCAAGTTGGGATGACAACTTGCCGTATGCGGAGTTTTCTTATAACAATAGCTATCAAACCAGTTTAAAGATGGCTCCCTTCGAAGCCTTGTACGGAAGGAGGTGCAGAACCCCGCTGTTGTGGGATGAAGTTGGAGACCGCCAGTTGTTTGGACCTGATTTGATTAAGGAGTCTGAACAGAAGGTGAAGTTGAGTCGCGATAGGCTCAAGGTAGCCCAGTCTAGGCAGAAGAGCTATGCGGATTCAAAACGCAAGGAGGCAGTTTACGAAGTCGGAGACAGAGTTTATCTTCGAGTATCCCCGCTCCGAGGAGTTAAGCGCTTTGGAGTTAAAGGAAAGTTAGCACCACGTTTTGTAGGACCGTACAAAGTTTTGGAGCGCATGGGAGAAGTTGCGTATAAGTTGAAATTGCCCGAGGGATTGTCAGGAGTTCACGACGTGTTCCACGTTTCTCATTTGAGGAAGTACCACGCAGAGATGGCTGATATACCACTGAGAGATATGGTGCCGCTTGAAGCAATTCAGTTGGGTAATGATTTGACCTATGAGGAGAAACCAGTCAAAATTCTCGAGTATGCCAACCGAGTCACCCGCAGCAAGGTTATCAAGTTTTGCAAAGTTCAGTGGAGCCACCACACCGAGGATGAAACCACCTGGGAGCGAGAGGAAGACCTGCTTAAGGCCCACCCTCACCTATTTTCTAGCCAACTCGAATCTCGAGGGCGAGATTCATCTTAAGGGGGGTAGGTTTGTAACATCCCAAATTTTCAATTTGGAATGTTATACATAGAGCATCACTTGCATATCATATTTTATTGCATTTTGGCCCGATCCTAGAAATTTCAGGCAACTCAAGGACCCACGGAGAGAGTTGGAGATTTCGTTATTTTCATATTTGAGTTTTTCTCAAATTTTGAAAATAGGATCATTTGATTTTATTTATTTTATCTTCAATTTCTATTATAAAAATATGAGAGAGGGAATAAAATGACTTTCCCAAAATAAAGGAATAATGAAGATTTAATAAAAAAATCAAATAAGATTTTTTTGGAGTTTTTCGCTATTTTATTTGAATTTAGGAAAATTGCACGTTTTCAGAAATTGCAGTTTAGGGCCAAGAAAATGTTCACCTCGTTCTAAATATTTTATTTAGGCGGTGAAAATTTGTTTTGGCATTTTTAGATTTTTATTTATTTTTCTAGATTTTTCTGAGTCTCGGCGAAATTATTTTAAAAAAAAACGCGCCCGCGCCCGACTGGGCCGAAGCCCAGCCAGGTAGGCCGAACCGCCGCCGCCTTCCCAGCGCGCCACCGCCGCAGAGTCCGAGGCGGACTCCGCCTCCCGCCGCCGCCGCTTGCCCCTCCCCCAAGCCGCCGCACCCCCTCCCCCTTTAAATACCCAGCCCGGGGGCCCCTTGGGACCCCAAGCCGCAGCTGCCGCCGCCGCCGCACACCCCGCCACCGGAGCCGCCCCGCGCCGCCGCCTCGTGCCGCCGCCGCCGACGCCTGCAGCCGCCGCTGCCGTCGCCGCACCACCCCACCCCGCGCCCCTCGCCAGCCCCGCCGGAGTTGCCCCGCCCCGCTGGAGGACCTCGCCGGAGGTACCGCCCGAGCCTCCGCCGACGCCTTTTTTTTTGGAGAAAAACCACTTCGGTTTTTTTGAAAAGAAAACCCTAGATTTTTTTAGATCGGTTTTCCCCAGTTTATTTAGTTAGCGAGCGTTCGCTCGATCGTTCGTTTTAACGAACGCGTTCGTCGTTCAGATCCAGTTAACGAACGTTCGTTCATTAAGCTTTCATCGTTTTTCTTTTTCTCAGATTTATTCCGTGATTTTTCTGATCGCGATTTCTGATCCGATTTTCGATCTAGTATAACTTTTCGATCGTTTATCGGAATCAGGCGATTCAAGCGCCTGTAGTTTCGTCTCGAAACCCTCTTTCCGAATAATATACTCATGCAAGTTTTTGCCTCTGAAAAATTTGACTTAGGTTCAGATTAGTAAAACGAAGCCTGTTTCTTTCACCGTTTGATTTTCATTGCTTCGTTCAAGTTGTTTCTTTTTGCAAACCGGAGTTCTTAAGTTGAACTTTCTGGTTAGATCTTCTATTTGAGTTTTACTTGTGCATTAGATAAGTACTTATTGTGTGCTTGTTTGTTTGCGATAGAGTACTCGGAGTGCGCCGCTTGCTACTTTGAGTCTCTAGGTTTCACGGATCATCAGCAAGGCAAGTTACACTTTGATCATACCCTTTTACTTCCCAGTTTTTATGCATTAGATCAATCCTCAAACATTGCATGATTAGGATCTAATTAAATTATGGGTTTTGGGAAAGTAGATGAGGTAGTACCTATTACCTGTTGATTATCAAACCCTTGGGAGTTACTTCTACTTTTGCTTATTATGCCATGCTATGCTAGTAGACGTGGATTGGGTGAGTGTATCCATGAAAGATGTGAGATTGTTAATTAATGGTTTATTTAAGGTGGTAACTTAAACACACATCTGGGTGGATTGAGGTACCTGGGTATTCCAGGATTGCCTGTTTCTTTTTGGACCACCACCCTGGCTCAAAGGGATCATGAGATTATTCATGCTAGAAACTTCCGTGTGCAGCCACAAGCTACTATGGGCTCTAGCATAGTTGACTAAGTTGTGCGAACTCTTACAGTGGTAGACTAGCAGATGTAGAGGGATGTAGGTGTAACTGTCTACCTGTTCGTAAGGTGCTAGCACTTCTGAAAGACTGTGTCTCGGTCATCCGTTTCTCAAACACCATGTAGTGCGAGAACCCCAACGGAGGAGATCGAGTCTTGTGGGGAAAAGTGCACAAACCTCTTCAGAGTGTATCAAACTAATCATGGTTAGCCGTGTCCCCGGTTATGGACAACTTGAGTATCTAGTACTTGGATTATCATGTGAATCTCATCATGTTACTTTAATTAATATTGTTGGGTTTTTAATGATGATGTTTAACTGGATTGAGGATGCTGTCAACCATTCTCAATGTTTAACAACCACCATGATAGTTAAATAAAATTTATTCCATTGCAGTAGGAAAAAATTGGCTTTACGCAAAACTGTAACCATAGAGCTTTCCACCAGCCATATATGCATGTAGTATAGCATTACTCTTTCATATTGCTCTCTATGTGTTACATTGCCAGCATATTCCATGTGCTGACCCATTTTCGGGCTGCAACGTTCATGTTGCAGACTTTTCAGACAACGAGTAAGGTGCTTTAGGTCGTGGTTCTATACTCAGTGATCCCGTTGGAGTTGATGGACTCGCTTATCTTCCAAGCCTTCCGCTGTTATCGTTATTAGATGGCCTTAAGCCATATTTATTGTAATAAGTTCTCTTTTGAGACATTCGATGTAATAAGTGTATGATTGCTACTCTACTATAAATCTTTCAAGTACTGTGCGTGTCAGCATTACTGATCCAGGGATGACACTGATGCATAGAGGTCAGACTGTTTGAGGTCTGGTCGCTACATGTAACACTACTCGGGAAAACCTTATACACAGAATCTTAGCAGCAGCGCGGTTTAAAAACAGGCGCTACTGCTAACTAGCAGTAGCGAGCTTAACGGAACCGCGCTACTAATAACTAGGTAGCAGTAGCGCTCTAGGTGAAACAAGCGCTACTACTATAGTTGCCACGGATTTGCCTCCAGGCTAGATATAGTAGTAGCGCCCTTCCATGGACGCGCTACTGCTAAAGTACTTAGTAGCAGCATTTTTCTGCAAAACTCGCTGCTGCTAAGTGTTGCACCTAATTAAGTTTAGTCCCATACTGCTAAGCGAACAAGGTGTTTACCACCTTAAATATGTTACTTCTCAAACTACCTCGAGCACTTGGTCTTCATTGAACTATATGTGTAGGATTTGTGGCTGCAATATGAATCTTCACCAGTGCCTATACAAGTACTGTGAGGATTCATGTTGACTATTTAGATTCTACACAAAAGGATCAATGATGACCAATGTATATTTTTTATGCATGCTTAGACTTAGCAGTAGCGTTTTTCTGTAAAACCGCTATAGCTACTTTAGCTATAGCGCGTTTCCTAAAGTGCGCTACTGCTAGTTCAACTTAACCACCCGCCCGCTCAAAATTTCACTAAGTCCTCCTTCCTCCCCTTGTTCCCCTACTCCTCTGTCGCCGCCGCCCGAGCTCGAGCCTGCCCTGACCGTGGCCGCCCGAGGCCGCCCTCAACCTCACCGTCGCCGCCCGCTGCCGCTCACCGTCGCCGCCGCCTCCCCCACCCCCTCCGCTCTCGACCTCACCGCCGCTCTCGACCCCACCTTCGCCGCCGCCTCCCCCAACCCCGCCGCTGCCTCCCAATCCCGAGCCCGCCCTCGCCGCCCCTACCTCTCCGTCGCTAAGCACCTCCCCGCCACCTTCTCTCCCCTCTCTGTAAGCCCCCACCCCTCCCCCACCCCCGTTCTCTCTGCTTAGTTAGTACTAGATGTGTTTTAGTAGTAGTAGATGTTAATTTAGGGTTCATAGATAATGATTTTTAGCAGTAGTCGATGTTAATTAGTAGTAGTGATGGTACTAGTTAACTATTTTATAATGTAGTTTATTTTTACTGTTTTTAGTAAGTGTTTAAAATAATTAGTAAGTAAATTAATAAACTAGTTGAACTAGTTTAGTTTTAGTTGAACTAGTTTAGTAAGTAAATTAATAAACTAGTTGAATTAATAGAACTAATGTATTTTTAGTAAGATAATTAATATAACTAGTCGAACTACTTTATTTTTAGAAATAATTAGTTTTTTCTATTTGTAGTAAGTTTATATTTAGAAAGAACTAGTTGAATTAATATAACTAGTTGAACATGTCATATTTGTTGTTATCTTTTTAGTTAAACAATTATTCGGGATGTATTAGTGATAACTTATAGGGTTTTTGCTTTTGCAGAAATCAAGGAGCCCCTCCATCATCCCCGCCGTCGTCCCCGTCACCGACCCCCTCCGACCTCGAGGTGAGACGAGCTAAATCTCCATGTATATCTTGTGTTGCTCAAATAGGATGTGTGGTTGCCCAAGTGGCCGGTCATGTTCAGGTTACACCTCAGAGTGGCCTATGTTTTGCCGGAGTGTTGATTAATTTCCGTTCCGGCAAATTTCAGGCGCTCGATATGTCCTTTTTTAGCAAAGGTCATGCCGGATTTTTCCGTGAATTCTGGCATGACTTGTGCTAGAATATGTAGGAAATATCGAGTGGCCTGGATTTTCTCAAAAAATAATGATCTAATTTAGGTTTTGTAGTACATATATTTAATTGTACAAGTTAATCTTTGAATTATGAACGTAGGAAATGTCGTACTCGGACGATGACAGTCTCCCGGGGGAGTGTAGCTGATGCCACGACGATCGAGGTATGTGCGACAGGTTCGCTGAGCTGGACGAAGATCGACGCTTCAGTGTTAAGCTCGAGGAGACCTTCGATGTTGAAACGGTACGCAACAACGACAAGTGTTTTTTTCATAATTAAGCATGACTTCAACTATTTCAACGTCTAATTTTCATCTTTTACAATTCGACTAGCTTATCCCATGCCATGCAAGACGCTATGTCTTGGAGAGGATGGGTTTTGAAGACCATGAACATTTTCAAACAAAGAAAATACACCTAAGGACCCATCATGATATGGATTTTGAAGTAAATCTGTACAATTCTCAGAGCGTAACCCATTTTGGTTGCCAAAATTGGGAAGCACTTTGCAAAATGTATGGTTTTTATGAGGGTATGATTTTCACCATGGATCTTGGTGATCTTGATATCGAGCAAGACAATATGGACATTTGGGTCCTTGTTGATACGCTTCCGATTCTACCGCAATGTGAGTTTCTCAAACATAGTTATTAACTAATTTATATTGTTTATTTCAAAATAGTTGACAACTTATTTCCATTGACAGCTTATTTTGAATGTTCAAACAATGTGCGGAAGATGGTAGACAAAAACCCACTACATTGATGGCTCCAAATTAACTTATAAGGAGAAAAGTCATCTGATCGCTTACTGTACTTATCTGAGAATTACAATACCTATTATCGAACTCCTCCAAATTATGGTGAATACGTGCCACTAGTGCACGTGTTGAACCACGGTAACTTCAATGGAGATACCCTGGTAAGATTTTTTACTATTACAACATCCGTGCATCTTTTGCATACTTCTAAAACTAGTACATCATTGCTAACTATGAAGTTATTACTATGTTTTTCAACAGAAAATCCTGATGGATTGTGTGCCTCATCTGATGTATCAGAATGGTCGCCTTGCAGTTCTGAACATACAACCACGTCAATCTAAGGAGCTCAACTGTGCATATCGGATTTCTAAAACTGGTGAACACATGCTAATCAAAGAATGGAAAAAATGTTTGGACATTCGCAAGGAGGTTCTTGGAAGTAACATTAAGCGAAAGGCAAGAATTGGAGACAGGATAATCTCCATTCTCCATAATGGAGAGTCAGGGGCTATCTTGTTTTTTCATATTTTACCTTAGAGAATATAGTAGGTCCTAAGAGAATGTCGTAGGTCCTATGAGGTACAATATGTTTATTATGTGGTACAATGTGTTAGAGTTGTGATTACGACTAGTGACCAATTTGCTATGTGATGTCTCATTGATGAAAACGATGATCTTGAGGAGGTGTTATATGACAATGATGTATTATGATGATAAGTTGTTATGATATGATGACGATGATGATATTTATTATATCATTGGGTGAAAGAACCGCAGATTAGTTTCAAGTGGATGGACATCCACTTGAAACTAGTCCACGGTTCTTTCACCCCGTGATGTAATAACTCATTATGATGTAAAAACAATCTCTAAATTCCTGTTGTATGAAAACTTGTGTAAAGGTGTATGAATACAACATGAAATAAAAAAGAAATAAAATACGAAATAATAGTAGCAGCGCGGGCGGGGAGAAGCGCTACTACTAATTACCAGTAGCGCTCCTCTGGGAAGTCGCTACTACTAAACGATTTAGCAGCAGCGTGGGCTGGGGCACGCTACTGCTATACGTTAGCTGTAGCGCCTTATCAGCAGCGCACCGTCCCGCGCTACTGATAGGCCTAAAACCCGCGCTGCTGCTAGGCTTTTCCCTAGTAGTGTAATGTTAAGTCATTTCGTTTTGTACAGTGTCACTGAATTGTCAAAACGGTGATGGCATTTTATTTTAGTCGAACTGCACAAAATATGCTTAAAAGAAGAGGAAAGGTCAGGAATCGATCATTCTTTCAGAAAGAACTATATATGCCTTTCTAACATCAGCCACTATTGCCTTATTTGTTCCTTCAAACAGGTGGTTAGAAACAGTCTTGCTACCTTTTCCCATTAAGAAATTGGAATGCTTATATTTGTTAGTCTATGCTTCAACTAGTGCCACTTTTATAGTAATCGCACTTTCAATATCTATGCAAACAGGGATGCTCGATTTTAGTGGAACTGCACAAAAAGTCCAACTGGTTCAACATTAGGAGCATGTTTTCTTCCAAACCTTTATATCCAATTGGTGGCACTATGAGCTGTTCATTACGAAGGTACATGGTTTGCTACTATCTCGCTACTCTTTTTGTACTGTCATTAGATAGTAATACTAGTGGTTTGCATGTGAATTTATTGGCAAGGTGGACCTACATTGGAGGTGCAAGACAGAATTCAATGATTGGACGCTTAATTTCCGTTGTATCGATTTCACCTCTTCCATCACTGCGAACATGGATATCATTGGTCTGATGAAGAATAGGTGCTATATTTCTGCTCTGAACCAGCAAATCAATTCAGTATGAAATTGTCCAGGGCAAAACATGACTGTATCAAATTGTCCAGTGCAAAACATGATAGATGCTAAGCGGAAGAGACATGTTTCAACCGAAAATACAAGGTGGGGTATATGTTTACTAGCTGCTTGATATTTGTGCAGACAGAGATGTCTGCCTGTTGCTATTTGGCAAACACACAAAGTGACCGCAATTTTGGTTGAACTGCACAAGAGAATAGTATAGTCACTGCATCCAGTGCCATTTGAAAATAGGCACAGAAAGATTGGATAGTCACTTCATGGACTGCAGAAAAGTAGTACTGTACTATTTATTAGCCAACACTAGGTGCTTCATTGCTTTGGTCTGATTATACAATGGGCATCATTTTTCCTAAATTAAAGTTTGTATTGTGAAAATAGTCTCGCCGTGTGATCGAGAGAAGACCAAATCATATTGCAGTGGATGTTCCTCCATCATGTTTGGTTCATTCTCATGGTTCCAGCTGTTGGTGAAACCACTTACGTTTGCAAGAGGAATTGTAGACTTCACAAACAAATTTGTCTTTTAGTCTGTACTAAATGTGCCAAGAGAAGCATCCATGTTAGTAGGCAGAACATATGTTTTTTCTAGATCTTTGCTTTTGGAGCCACATATTTGTATATGATCTGTGAATCATTGAGATGCATTAACATGTTGATCTTATGTATGGGAATTGTACTAGTTGATTTTAGTTGTGGCTGATCTTTGCATTTGGAGCTACATATTTGTATATGATCTGTGAATCATTGAGATGCATTAACAGTTCCTTATATCTGTTCGCTCAGTGTTTACAAGTTACTGATCGATCACTAGCTAGCCTACTAATGCGCTCCTAGTAGTTTTAGTTACGACGCAAGATCCGAAGTGGCAGTTTATTGAATAAAAATGCCTACCTCTGAAGAAACTGACAAGCTGCTCTGAAGAAAATGCCATGCGAATCTGAAGAAACTGCCAGCAAAAACGTTCGCAAATGCCTTATCTCCCAGCTAAAGTTCATCAACTAATGCCCTCGGCTGCGACTCCATGCATGCTGCTCCGCGTACTGGCTGCGAGCGATTTTGAGTGCCTGCATGCAGACGGCCATAATTAAGGCAGCTAACTGATGCGAAAAAGATGCGCTTTAATTGTTGCGGGCCTTTAAAATCCGTGGAACCATTATTGACAAGGAGGGAGATGATTCGAGAGCACTCGTTTGACCGTCATGCCGGCGTGCGACCCAGCACGAACGGGATGGGACGGCACAGTCAGAATTTCAGTTTCTCTAGTTTTCCATGGCAAGCTGGCGCGCTAAGCCATGCCTGCTTATTTATGCATTGAATTCCGATGACCGTCGCGCTACCTTTTGCCTATGAGTATTGTTTCCCGGCCTTCTATGGTGGCACCGTGACCCAACTCGCCCTATCCTCATAAGCCCCCACTGGCCCGACGTCGCTCGCCACTTATCCTCGCTCTCGCCACGTCCTCCATGCCTCCGCCCGCCCACGATAGGCGAGGACGGAGGCGGTCACCGCCGGAACTAGTGTTCGGTTTTTCACCGGAAGGCAGACGGAGGCGGTCACCGCCGGAACTAGTGTTCGGTTTTTCACCGGAAGGCAGACGGAGGGAGGAGGCATTCTATCGGTCTTTAGATGGCAATGCGGAGATCGAGGACTTGTTGGAGCGCGACCACCTGGCGGAGGAGCAGGAGTTGTTGGAGTGCGACTGCTTGGCGGAGGAGCAGCGTATCACCGATTTCCGCCACAAGCGGGACATGGAGCAGCAGCGCACCGACGCTCTGAGTCGCGAGCAGAGCGCCCGCAACTTGGCCGACTAGGTGGAGGCCGGCGCCTGGAAAATATCCCTGGAGGTTGTCGGGCACGCACGCGTTCGCGACGCCGATTTTTACTACCAGCTCGTCAAGTGGGTTTCCCGTTTAGAAGCCGAAGCTTCGGTGGACCACGCCGGTATGGAAAGGGCCAACGCGCGCGAGCAACGCACCCTATCGCACCTCTGGCAAGTCCGAGGCGAGGCGGAGGACGCCGGTGCCGGCGTTTAGCGTGTACCACAGATGGCGGCCGGCATCGTCTAGTTAGCTAAGAGTAAGTTAGTACTTGTACGCTACTAGAGTATTAGTGGGAGTAGATAGTTAACTTGGCTATGATGGTTGTCAACATGGAAGTTCAGTACTCTATATGTGGATCAGACCTGTTACTTTGCTCTGAATGTTGAACTTCCCATTTGAACGTATGGAATGGGCTGTTATTTTTTAAATGGGTTGTATTTGTCCTCCACGGGTTTAGAGGCTGACTTCTGGGCCTACCAAGTTGATGCGTACACAATCAGGAGTTGATTGTACGTGGAGAGGATGACAGCAGGGACACGCCAAGGTCATGGCAGTACGCAAGCAAGTGCCTCCTTATTTCAAGCCAATAAAAAAATGGCTCCTCCTAATGGATTTCTGACATCTGGGTCCCATGCCATTGTCAACGTAGTCAATAAATGAGAGAATTGCACAACGAACGGCTGACACCAGGGACCTAGCAGCTCGCCCAATTAATTTTGTTTTGGGTTAATTTGATAAATGCCACTCCAAATCTGGTGTTTCTGAGAAATGCCACTGCAATTTCCAAACTTTGAAAAATGCCATTTCATGCCATTTCCAGTGGCATTTTTCGAAGTCTGGAGTGGCGTTTTTCAAAGTTTGCAAATTGCAGTGGCGTTTTCCAAAGTTTGCAAAAATTGCAGTGGCGTTTTTCAAAGTTTGGAAATTGCAGTGGCATTTTTATGAATCGCCATAATTGGAGTGGCATTTATCTAATTTGTTTTTGAGACGGAAGCAGGGTGTCAACTGGGTTGTGCGGGGCACTCTGGCCTGTCTAGACAGCCTTCTCTTTTATGTTTACCACAGACCAACCCAATAGTTTTTTTTGTTTCTGAAAATGGCTAGCCCAGTTTTTTTGTGATTTGCCAAGTAAGTCACTTTGTCAGGCCTGTTGGGCTGCAAATCTTTCAAGACAAGGAGATCTTCATTCGGCTGGACGAGAAAATGGCCAATCAGTAATGAGAAATCGGTTGTACATTTCTGAAACACATCAAACCGGCAATTAGTTTCAAATTTCTTTTTTTCATTTCGAGATTTTAAATTGCATTAATTTTTATGCGTGGAAAATTTGTTTGATTTTATATTGATATACATTTATTTTTAAAATCAGTTTGAATGTGACTCGAAATTTTGGGATTAAAAACAGTTCGGACCGCACCGAAATATGCAAAATTTCGTATAGTTTTTTAACCGTGGCCACAATATGGGCTGTAATGCTAACAAAAAGAATATGGGCTCCAAAAAAACATTAAGAATTAGCAAATGGGCTGTAAATTATTAGAAATAATGGCAGATGGGCTGTATGCTGTTTTCCACAGATTTGAGGCTTTCCTAAAAAAAGGTTGACGCACAAGCAGTGACTGTTAGATGTCCATCCAACGACCGTCGTGCTTCTTCAATCTCTGCTCTTCCTGCTCCAGCCGCTCAAACAAGTGCCGGCGGGACTGCCTGCTCCCTCCTCCCCGCGACCGGCTGTGCTGCCGCGCAGGACTCACCGCCCCACCGAACTCCCATCGCTGGCCTAGCCATCCCTCTAGTCACCCACACCTGCTATGATTCTCCGGTGACGGCAGACGAACCAGTAAACCCTCATACAGTCGTACTCCCCTCCGCGTGGGAAACAACTGCCGACTCTTCCCTGCCTCCATGTCATTCCCATCCTAGGCCTCGCTGTCGTCCACCGCACTGGTGCTCTCGGCGCGGCCTAGTCAACATGGTCAACGATCGACATGCATCTGAAGTGGACTGTACGTGGAGAGGCTGACAGCTGGGTCCACGGCCGCACCCAAGGAAATGCCTCCTTATTACGCGCAAAATAATGATTCCTCCACCTGACATTTGGGACCCACCGAATGGGCCTCTGTATTTCGCGAAAAGAACGTTATCGCCGCTGACAGCTCGGACCCACCAACTATATCTTCGCACGCAAGGAAGTGCCTCCTTATTATGCACAAAAAATGAATACCCCCTGCTAGCTGGGACCCAGTATAGTGGTAGGCTGACTTGTGGGCCTACTAAGTTGACGGGGACGGAGGGCTTTGTCAACTTAGTCAATATGCATGATTATAGCTCCAGTGACCGTACGATGTCCATCCAACGGCCGTAGTGCTTCTTCAACCTCTAGTCTTCTTGCTCCAGCCGCCCAAACCAGCGCCGGTCGTGCCTCGTGCTCCTGCCTCCCGTTGCCGGCTGCGATGCGGCGGAGGCCTCAGCGCCCCCTAGTACTCCCACCGCTGGCCAGGCCATCCCTCTACTCACCCACACCCCCTGTTATTCTGCGTCGACGGCAGCCTCACATCACAGCGAACCAGCGAATCCTCATACTCCTCTACGCGTGGGCATCCACTGCTGCGTCTTCCCCGGCTCCGCGTCATCCCCTTCCTAGGCCTCTCCGCCGTCCACCGCCCTGGTGATCTTGACGCGGCATGTTCAACGTGGTCAAGGAACCACTTCCATCGGAAGAGTACTGTACGTGGAGAGGCTGACAGCTGGGTCCACGGCAGTTGCAAGGAAGTGCCTCCTTATTACGCGAAAAATAATTATTCCTCCACCTGACAGCAGGGACCCACCGGACGTGCCACCGTATTTGGCGAAAAAAATGTTTCCCCCCTTACTGCTGGGACCCACCGGACGGGCCACCGTATTTCGCAAAAAAAATGTTCCGCCCGCTGTCAGGTCGGACCCACCGGAAGTGCCTCCTTGTTACGCACAAAAAAATGAATACTCCCCCTGCTAGTTGGGACCCACCTTGGTGGGTGGCTGACTTGTGGGCCTACTAAGTTGACGGGGATGGAGTGCTTTGCCAACTTAGTCAATATGAACGATTCTAGCTCCAGCGACCGTACGATGTCCATCCAACGGCCGCAGTGCTTCTTCAACCTCTGGTCTTCTTGCTCCAGCCGCCCAAAGTAGCGCCGGTCGTGCTGCACGCTCCTGAATCCCGTGGCCGGATGTGCTGCCGTGGAGGCCTCAGCTCCCCCTACTATTCCCACCGTTGGCCAGGCCCTGCGGCGACGGCAGCCTCACACCGCAGCCGAACAAGTGAACCCTCATACTCCTCTCCACGCGGGCTTCCACTGCCGCGTCTTCCCCGACTCTGCGTCGTCCCCTTCCTAGGCCTCGCCGTCGTCCACCGCCCTGGTTCTCTCCGCGCGGCATGGTCAATGTGGTCAAGGAACGACTTCCATCGGAAGAGTACTGTACATGAAGAGGCTGATAGCTGGGTCCACGGCCGCAGCAAGGAAGTGCCTCCTTATTACGCGCAAAATAATTATTCCTCCACCTGACGGCGGAGACCCACTGGACGGGCCACAGTATTTCGCAAAAAAAGCGTTCCCCCTGACTGCTGGGACCCACCAGCTACATCTTCGCACGCAAGGAAGTGCGTCCGGGCAAAAAACGATTCGCCCCCCTGACTGCTGGGACCCACCAGCTACATATTCGTACGCAAGAAAATGCCTGACAGTCGGGACCCACCTGGTCGAAGCGTACGTAGCATTGTCATTTTGGTCTAGAACGTGTACGTTGATACTGGTCGATGTAGAGGCACACACGTGTCATAGTAGAGGCGCACATGTAGCATGTACACGTACGTATAGCGGCAAGTGTGAAATAAAGAAAATACGACCACGTACGTACATACGGGCAGGGTCTCGAACGCCTACTCGCGCATACTACGGACAGGGCTCGTGTACATGGCTGGGTCGGAATGGAGAAACTGCGTCGTCGTCGTGTTCATGGGGAGTCAACCGGCTGGGTAAGAACGGAATGCGTTGTCGTATTCATCAGGAGGGCTTGGACGGAATAGCAGATGGAAACGAGGCCTGGTGTATAGCAGAATGGAGGAAACGGCCTTGTTTTCGACCGGCCACGGTCGAAACGGGATCCTGTTCATCGGGAGGGGTCTGGCGTACCGCAAAACGGAGGAAACAGACCTCCTACGGTCGGAACGGGGGTCCTGTTGATCGGGAAGGGTGTGGCATACCACAAAACAAAGGAAACGGACTTGTGTTGGAGCGCTACGGTCAAAACGGGGGTCCTGTTCATCGGGAGGGGTGTGGCGTACCGCAAAATGGGACACCACGGGATACTGTTCATCTCCACCATCGACCCCCTCCAGCCTCCACGGGCTACTATTCATCCACCGTCGACCTCCTCCAGCCTCCACCTGCGACTGTTCATCCACGGGCTCCTGTTCATCCAGCCTCCACCGCGCGCTACTCCACCGGCTACTGTTCAACCAGCCCTCTCCACGGGATCCTATTCAACCACCCCTCCACGGGCTACTGTTCATCCAGCCCTCCACCGTCTACTGTTCATCCTGCCCTC
Organism: Aegilops sharonensis; assembly: GCA_904067115.1. Taxonomy (NCBI): domain Eukaryota; kingdom Viridiplantae; phylum Streptophyta; class Magnoliopsida; order Poales; family Poaceae; genus Aegilops; species Aegilops sharonensis. The sequence goes on from LR880966.1 coordinate 679,725,089, forward strand.
CACGGGGTGGTCCTGTTCATCCAGCCCTCCACGGGGTCCTGTTCATCCAGCCCCAACCGGCTCGATCGATCGGGGTCCTGTTCATCCAGAGGCAACACCACGGGGTCCTGTTCATCCACTCCCACCGGGAACTGTTCATCCAAACCCCCCAGCAACGCTCACTGTTCATCCAGAGGAAGCATCGATCGGCTTCAATTAGCAGCAGTAGCGAAGGAATCACTCGATCGGGTTCAGTTAACAGCCATCGCTCGATCGCTCGGGTTCAGTAACGCGTAGCCTGAAGTGCAATCGCTCGGGTTCAGTTAGAGCCCAACGCCTCGCACCCACGCGCGTGCGTGAATGTGAGAAACGCGCATCGCTCGGCCCCGACCACCCACCGTAACCAGGAACACCCCGATATTTTCCTCGCCCTCGCTTCTACCACGGTTTTTTCCGTCATGGATGGCCCAAAGAATGTCAAGCAGCCGCGTCTCCGGCCCGCCCAGGACGAAATGCCCATTTTCTGTCATGATTTTTTTGTCATAGAAGTAGGACCCCACCACATCTATGATGATACCGGGTTTTGTCACAATTATCGTCATAGAAGTGTCATAAGTATGATAGAAAAAAATTTCGTTCAGCCCAAAATGTCACGGATGTGTCTTTTTTTGTAGTGGATGTGTACCTCATAAGTGTGCGGTCTAGCCGCACAAGAGCTATAAAGCTAAAGAAAAAATTTAAAGAGAGAGAAAATGGAAAAGGGATAAAAAGAAAACGAACAATGAGTCCGGCTCTAGGCGTAGAATCTTCGGAGTCTGGTGGCATTCCACGGGTTCGGCTCTAAGCGGTTATCCGATGCATCACGCAGACGGTACACACCTCCAGTGAGAACTTCATCTATAATGAAGGTACCTTCCCACTTGGGCTTGAGTTTGTCCTTTTTATTTTCTGGCAAGTGTAGAACGAGTTCACCAACATTATAAGTCTTGGCCTGCACTTCTCTACTTTGGTATCTGCGAGCTTGTTGTTAATAGAATGCGGAACGGGTTTTTGCAATGTCGCGCTCCTCCTCCAGGGCATCTAGACTGTCCTGTCGATCAAGCTCGGCTTCTCTCTCTTCGTACATGCGCACTTGAGGTGAGTCTTGAATGATGTCGCAGGGCAAAACAACCTCTGCGCCATACACCATGAAGAATGGTGTGTAACCGGTAGTGCGATTGGGCGTGGTCCGTAGCCCCCAGAGTACGGAGTCGAGCTCCTCGACCCAGTGTTTGTCCGACTCTTTTAAAGACCATACTAGTCTAGGCTTAATGCCGCTCATGATAAGACCATTAGCTCGTTCGACATGACCATTTGTTTAGGGGTGATAGACGGAGGGATAATCGAGCTTGATGCCCAGGTTAGCACACCAGGTTTTCACTTCCTCGATTGTAAAGTTGGAGCCGTTATCGGTGATGATACTGTGTGGGACACCATAACAGTGTACGACACCGGATATAAAGTCTATCACCGGTCCGACTTCGGCCATTTTCACTAGTTTGGCCTCTATCCACTTAGTGAATTTAGCTACCATGACTAGTAGATATTTTTTCTTATGGCTTTCTCCTTTAAGGGGTCCGACCATATCAAGCCCCCAGACCGCAAAAGGCCAAGTAATGGGGATTGTTTGTAGGGCGGTAGGCGGCATATGGCTTTGATTGGCGAAAATCTGGCATCCCACACAACATTGGACAAGGTCATGTGCATCTGCTTGGGCCGTCGACCAGAAGAAACCAGTACGGAAGGCTTTACTTACAAGAGCCCGAGCCGCAGCATGGTGACCGCTGAGACCAGCATGGATTTCGGCCAGGAGCTATTGTCCTTCTTCTTCGGAGATACATCTTTGAAGTATTTCGGTAGTGCTCTTCTTGTAGAGCTCTCCTTCATGAACCTTGTAGGCTTTCAAACGCCGAACGATGCATCGAGCCTCATTCTGATCCTCAAGGAGCTCTTGCCTATTAAGGTAGGCCAAGAAGGCTTCAGTCCATGGGGCAATTACTGCCATTACTAGATGGGCTGATGGTGTTATTTCGATGGATGAGCCCTCGATGATATCGGTATTGTGTTCGGAATCTGGGGGTATAATTGGATCCGGTCTAGTGTTGCTGCTCTCATCCTGTCACACCACGGAGGGCCTGAAGAGCCTTTCCAAAAATATGTTAGGCGGGACAAGGTCACGCTTGGCGCCCATGCGAGCAAGGACATCCGCCGCTTGATTACTATCTCGAGCCACATGATGAAACTAGAGTCCCTCGAACCGAGCTAATATTTTGAGTACGGGGTTACGATAGGCCGCCATCTACGGACCTTTGGTGTCGAAGTCTCTGTTTATTTGGGATATTGCGAGATTTGAATCCCCGCGCACCTCCAGGCGTTGTATGCCCATGGAGACAGCCATCCGAAGATCGTGCAATAAGGCCTCGCATTCGGCTGCGTTATTGGAGTCTGTGTATAATATTTGGAGTACGTACTGGACTGTGTCTCCTGTGGGGGACGTTAAGACAACGCCCGCTCCTAAACCGGCCAGCATTTTAGAGCCATCGAAGTGCATGACTTAGTTGGAATATGTATCGTACTCTTTAGGGAGTTCGGCCTCTGTCCATTCGGCAACGAAGTCAGCCAATACTTAGGATTTAATGGCTCGGCGTGGTTTGTATGTTATATCAAATGGCAAGAGCTCAATGGCCCACTTGGCAATCCGGCCTGTAGCGTCGCGGTTGTTGATTAGGTCATTGAGTGGTACTTCGGAAGCCACCGTGATCGAGCACTCTTGGAAGTAGTGTCGTAGCTTCTGGGATGCCGTGAAGACCGCATATGCTATCTTTTGGTAATGACAGTACCGGGATTTGGATGGTGTGAGGACAGTGGATACATAGTACACCGGTTTCTGAAGTGGGAATTTATGTCCGTCCTCCTCTCGTTCGACGACGAGCACCGCACTCGCCACCTGGAGTGTTGCAGAGATGTATAATAACATGGGTTCGCCGACGTTCGGCACGGCCAGGATTGGGTTGCACGCTAAAAGAGCTTTTATTTCTTCCAGTCCGGCCGTTGCTGTGTCCGTCCACTCGAAGTGGTCGGTGCGTTCGAGCAGGCAATATAGTGGCAATGCCTTTTCTCCTAATCTGGAGATAAAGCGGCTTAAAGCTGCCACGCATCCGGCTAGTTTTTGGACCTATTTGAGGTCTGTTGGTGTAGCCAATTGTGACAAAGCTCGGATTTTGGCTGGGTTTGCCTCAATTCCTTTATTGGAAATGATGAAGCCCAGCAGTTTTCCGAAGGGGACGCCAAAGACACACTTTTCCGGATTGAGCTTGATGTCATATGTATGGAGGTTGTCGAATGTGAGACGTAGGTCGTCTACTAGTGACTCGACGTGCTTAGTTTCGATGACGACGTCATCCACATATGCTTCGACCGCCTTGCCGATTTGTTTCTCTAGGCATGTTTGAATCATGCGTTGGTAGGTGGTGCCAGCGTTTTTCAGCCCGAAGGGCATAGTGTTGAAGCAGAAAGGCCCGTATGGGGTAATGAACGCTGTTGCGGCTTGATCAGACTTCTTCATTTTGATTTGATGGTATCCGGAGTATGCGTCAAGGAAACACAGTGAGTCATGTCCTGAAGTAGAATCAATGATCAGATCGATGCGGGGGAGGGGGAAGGGATCCTTAGGGCAGGTCTTGTTGAGGTCTTTGAAATCGATACACAGGCGCCAGGATTTATCTTTCTTTGGTACCATCACCAGGTTTGCTAGCTAGTCCGGGTGTTTTATTTCTGTGATGAATCTGGCCTCAATTAATTTGGCTAGCTCCTCCCCCATAGCTTGTCGTTTGGGTTCGGAAAAGCGCCGCAGTGTTTGCTTGACCGGCTTGTATCCCTTCAATATATTGAGGCTGTGTTCGGCCAATCTGCATGGGATTCCTGGCATATCAGAAGGGTGCCAGGCGAATATGACCCAGTTCTCGCATAGGAACACGCGTAATGCAGCGTCGAATGTCGGGTCCAGCTGTGCCCCAATGAAAGCTGTCTTCTTGGGGTCCGTCGGGTGAACTTGAATTTGACTATTTCGTGTGCTGGTTCGAAGGAGGTTGATTTGGGCCGCTTATCGAGGATTACGTCGTCCCTATCCACCATGGAGCGTAGTGCGGTTAATTCTTCGGCCGCAAGGGCCTCAGATAGTGCCTCGAGGGCCAGAGATTCGGTTTTGTTTTCGGCGCGTAGCGCTATGTCTGGATCACTGGCGAGAGTGATAATACCATTGGGCCCGGGCATCTTGAGCTTCATATACCCGTAGTGAGGTATGGCTTGAAAGCGCGTTAATGCGTCTCGCCCCATCAGGGCGTGATATCCACTATTGAAAGGGGCCACTTGGAAGGTTATCTCTTCGGACCTGTAGTTCTCCGGCGTGCCGAATACCACGTCGGGTTTAATTTTTCCCGCGCATTTTTCTTCCCGACTGGGAATGATTCCTCGAAAGGTCATATTAATTTGCTTGATGCGGCTCCTGTCCATTTGCATTTTATTGAGCATGTCCTCGTAGATGAGGTTCAGTCCGCTGCCGCTGTCCATGAGCACTTTAGTGGGCCGAAAGCCATCCACAATTGGATTGAGAACCAAGGCGGCTGGTGCCCGGACTGACCGGAATTTTGGTTCGTCCTCGGCATTAAAAGTTATGGCCGTGTCGTTCTAGGGATTTATTGCTGCAATTTTGCATACTTCGGCGAGGTCATGAAGTGCCCTCTTGCACCGATTGTTTGAAGCAAAAGTCTCGAAGACCGTCAATACTCCGAGGTCGTTGTCTTCCGGAGAGTACTGCTCTGAGGTGGTTTTGGTGACGATATCCTCGCCGCTCTTGGCCACTTGCCAGAGTATCCAACATGCTCTCAGGCTGTGGGTTGGTTCGATATCCAGTGTTGTGTGTATTTTGTATGGCTTATCGAGCCATCCCTCAAGGATGGTTCCATGTCCCATAATGGGTTTAATTTTCTTGCCTACGGGGTCGGGTGCCCCGCGAGGGTGCATCCTTTTTGCCCACCAGGGAGGTGGCATGAAGGCCGGTGGTTCCCAGCGAGCTGTCTGAGTTTTCCAGGCGCTTTCCATTGCGTAGTACCTCTATACTATGGTTGCCAAGTCAGCGAAGTGGAGTATGCAACGGCGGTTGAGGGCGTTGAGGATTCCTTCGTCCGTGCAATTATTGCAGAATACTGAAATCGCGTCCTCGTCGCGGAAATCTTTATTCTTGTCCTTGGCAAGGAGGAATCTGGCCCAAAAGTGATGGACTGTTTCCTGAAGCTGCTGCCGTACGTACATGTGGTCCCCTATTTCCGAGGGACCGGAATTGCTTGGAGAATATTGCTTGTGGTGGGTGGGTGGCGTTAAATCCGAACCCTGACCCAATGTGGAGTCCGGAGTTTGAAAAACTTTCGAGTTTATTAGTTCGGGCTCCGGGGTGTCCAATGATTCTTTAGGCTCGACGCCGATTCTAAGTTCGGCGGACTGGGAGTGTCACCCCGCAGACGAGTATCCGGCTCTCCGAGCTCGGAAATCTGAACGTAGCTTGTTTTCAGCATAGGGGAAGAGTTGTTGTTTTGATCCTCTATGACCGCTATCTGATGGGTGACCGGCAGAGATTTGATTCCTCTCTGATCGGGTTTAAGCCTGATCCGATCATAGTCTGAAGCGACCCCCAGGGCGGCGATGCGATCCAGGAGTTAGTGTAAAGACGACAAATCCACCGGATCCATCCGTTTGGAGTATTCGGGGTCAGCATGGAGACGATTTTCGTTGACTTGGCAAGTCATCATCGGCTTAAAGGCCAAACAGGCGGCCATTGTAAAAAGCTGCCGAGCCAGAGGGTTTGACCTGAGGCTAGGGCTTCTCCGGAAGTGATATTGTCCTTGATAACAAGGCGAGCCATCAATCCTGTTGTCTACGCCACCGAGGAACTCTCAATGAAAGCACCAATATCGGTGTCAAAACCGGCAGATCTCGGGTAGTGAAAGTGCAACTATCCCTAGGTGGTTTTGGTAATTCATAACAACATATAGCTCATTGAGCTAATGCTATTCCAAGACAAATATTTCAGGAAAGCTCAATGAATGGCATGGCATGGATGATGAAAGTGGATCCCTCAAAATATCAAGGACAAAGGATTAGCTCAAGCTCCAAAGCTCAAGACTCTACATTTTACATTTTAGTGATCCAAGATCACATTGAGTCTATAGGAAAAGACAATACTATCAAGGAGGGATGAAGTGTTTCTTAATGAGCCTTTTGCTTCATGTGCTTAATGATATGCTCCAAAACTCTCCACTATTTTCTCACATCCACATATGACCTAAACCTAAAGTCAAACTCGGCCCTACCGATTCTTTCTATACGGCGCCACCGAGTTCAGATGTCATAGCCACTGCCACAAACCCTAGGCAAATCGGTCTCACCGATAGGGATCTCGGTCTCACCGAGATGGGATTGTAATCTCTTTGTTTCCCCGCGTAACGTTTCGGTCTAACCGAAGTGAGCGACCGGTCCCACCGAGATTGCAATGTAAACTCTCTGTTTCCCTTTCATAACATTTCGGTCTCACCGAAAAGAGTGAATCGGTCCCACCGAGTTTACCTGACCAACTCTCTGGTTAGCTAATTACCAAATTTGGTCTCACCGAGTTTGTGTAATCGGTCTCAACGAGATTACGTTATGCCCTAACCCTAACCATATCGGTCCTACTGAGTTGCATGTCCGTCCCACCAAAAACCCTAACGGTCACTAGGTTTACTAAATCGGTCCGACCGAGTTTGATGATTCGGTCCCACCGAGTTTGGTAAATTGTGTGTAACGGTTAGATTTTGTGTGGAGGCTATATATACCCCTCCACCTCCTCTTCATTCACGGAGAGAGCCATCAGAACAAACCTACACTTCCAACTTACTAGTTCTGAGAGAGAACCACCTACTCATGTGTTGAGGCTAAGATATTCCATTCCAACCATATGAATCTTGATCTCTAGCCTTCCCCAAGTTGCTTTCCACTCAAATCTTCTTTCTACCAGATCCAAATCCAATGAGAGAGAGTTGAGTGTTGGGGAGACTATCATTTGAAGCACAAGAGCAAGGAGTTCATCGTCAATACACCATTTGTTACTTCTTGGAGAGTGGTGTCTCCTAGATTTGCTAGGTGTCACTTGGGAGCCTCCGACAAGATTGTGGAGTTGAACTAAGGAGTTTGTAATGGCAAGGAGATCGCCTACTTCGTGAAGATCTACCGCTAGTGAGGCAAGTCCTTCGTGGGCGACGGCCATGGTGGGATAGACAGGTTGCTTCTTCGTGGACCCTTCCTGGGTGGAGCCCTCCATGGACTCGCGCAATCGTTACCCTTCGTGGGTTGAAGTCTCCATCAACGTGGAGGTACGATAGCACCACCTATCGGAACCACGACAAAAACATCCGTGTCTCCAATTGCGTTTGAATTCTCCAAACCCTTCCCTTTACATTCTTGCAAGTTGCATGCTTTATTTTCCGCTGCCTATACACTCTTTGCATTCTTGCTTGAATTGCGTGAAGATTGCTTGACTTGCTTAAAGATAGCTAAAATCTGCCAAAGTCTAAAATTGGGAAAAGGCATAGCTTTTAATTGGTCAAGTAGTCTAATCACCCCCCTCTAGACATACTTCAAGGTCCTACAAGTGGTATCAGAGCTTTGGTCTCCATTTGCTTTGATTTCCATAGCTTTTGGTGGTCATAGCATTGGTTTCACAACCTAGGAGAGTATGGCGTCTAGTGAGGGAAATTATCACTGTAGAGGTCCTTACTTTGATGGCACTAATATTGCTAGTTGGAAGCATAAGATGAAAATGCATATTCTCGGACATAACCCCACCGTTTGGGCTATTGTGTGTATTGGCTTGCAAGGTGAATTCTTTGATGGGAGAGAACCGAACCGTGAAGCTAGTGCGGAAGAGTTGAAGATGTTGCAATACAATGCTCAAGCTTGTGATATCCTCTTCAATGGATTGTGCCCCGAAGAATTCAACAAATTTAGTCGTCTTGAGAATGCAAAGGAAATTTGGGATACTTTGATTGATATGCATGAAGATACCGACTCCGTCAAGGAATCCAAGTTGGATGTGCTCCAAAGTCAGCTTGACAAGTTCAAAATGAAGGATGGTGAAGGTGTCGCTGAAATGTACTCTAGGCTTGCTCTTATCACAAATGAGATTGCCGGCTTAGGAAGTGAAGAAATGACCGACAGATTCATCATCAAGAAGATCCTAAGAGCATTGGATGGAAAATATGATACCGTGTGCACATAGATCCAAATGATGCCAAATTACAAAGATCTCAAGCCAACGGAAGTCATTGGAAGAATTGTTGCTCATGAGATGTCACTCAGGGATAAGGAGGAAGTTCACAACAAGTCAAGTGGTGCTTACAAAGCCTCATGTGAAGCCCCCACATCATCAAGTGAGAAACAAACCTTCAATGAAGAATTGAGCTTAATGGTGAAGAACTTCAACAAATTCTACAAGAGTAGAAGCAAAGAAAGAAGCTCCAAGTCAAGGTCCTATAATGACAAAAGATCTTCTAGTCGAGAGCGAAATTGCTACAATTGTGGCAGACCCGGACACTATTCCAATGAGTGTACGGCACCCTACAAAAGAAGAGAAGATTCTCCCAAGAGAAGAAGTAGAAGAGAAGAATCACCACCAAGAGAGAGAAGGAGTAGAGATGATCGTTATGAACAAAGACCCTCACGGAGAAGCAAGGATTCGGAAAGGAAGGACAAGTCATAAAAGAGCTACACAAAACAAAGACATCAAGCTCATGTTGGTGAATGGGTATCCGGCCCCGACTCCGACAATCACTCCGAGAGAAGCTATCACTCCGACTCCGAATACACTCAAGATGAAGGTGTTGCCAGTTTAGCACTTGTGTCAACCAACTCCTACGACATATTTGAATCACCAAATGAAGGAATTGGAAGATGCTTCATGGCCAAAGGTCCTAAGGTAACACACCCCGAGTATGTTGATTTTAATAGTGATGAAGATGACTTGCTAGGTGATGATGATTTACTTGTTGACAACTCTAGTGATGAATTCTATGATGAAACGTCAATTAATCATGCTAATCAAGATGAAACGAATGACCATGATAAGGAGAAGATTGAGCGTCTAACTAAAGAACTAAACACTCTTTAAGTTAGCTCATGAAACTATCTTCGAAGATCATCGAGAACTTTTAAGGGCTCATGAGAAGTTACGCTTTGAAAAGCTCAATCTTGAGCAAGAGCATGAGTTCCTAAAAGCGATCAATGATGATCTCCGTAAGAAAAGTTCTTCTTATATTGCCAAGCGTTTACTCTTATCTACTTACATGCCTCAAGTCAAGTCTAGTAACAAGAACAAGAAAGATTCTTCTTCTAGTAGTAACAATAACAATGCTAAATCCAATATTGTTGCTTCTAGTAGCTCTCTTGATTCCACTAATGATTCTCTTAGCCAAGTTACACTTGAGCAAGAAAACAGCTTATTGAAGGGAATTATAGAGAAAGGTGTATACAAGAGCCTTGCCGGGAGTAAGCAATTTGAGGAAATTGTACGCAAGCAAGGAAGGCACCGGAAGAATCAAGGTGTTGGTTTTGAGCGAAAGTTC
>LR880966.1:679734991-679746881 GCA_904067115.1 Aegilops sharonensis
AATGCTAAATCCAATATTGTTGCTTCTAGTAGCTCTCTTGATTCCACTAATGATTCTCTTAGCCAAGTTACACTTGAGCAAGAAAACAGCTTATTGAAGGGAATTATAGAGAAAGGTGTATACAAGAGCCTTGCCGGGAGTAAGCAATTTGAGGAAATTGTACGCAAGCAAGGAAGGCACCGGAAGAATCAAGGTGTTGGTTTTGAGCGAAAGTTCAATGCCAATGGAGTTGAGTGGGAAGAAGATCAATACCCCAAGACGAAGTTTGTTCCTCAACAAGAGAAGTATGATCCTACTTCTTTCAAGGGAACACAAGCACAAGATGATCTTCCACCACAAGACCACAAGAACAAAGGCAAGGACAAGCTTCAAGATGAGATTGATGCATTTGAAGAAGCACCTAAGGCCTTGGTCAAGTGGGTTCCCAAGACTACGTCAAGTTCTACTTCATCAAGCACAACTACTACACCAAGGATTCCCATCAAGATGATGTGGATCCCGAAGAAGAAGAACTAGAGAGTTCTTGAGGGTGACTCCGCCAACATTTTTCACTCATATCATTATGGCAAGGACAAGTGCAATCAACTTCCATATCTTGCACTAGTTCAAGGAGTCACAAAACCCTCATGTTGGTAAGGCAAGGGACAAGGTAACCTAAAGTTTTCATGGACATCATTTTGTGTGTGCATCACTCTATGTCTATGGATATTCTTGCTTGTTCCTTGTGGGACTAACCCATGTAGGTATTGAAAGTGCACCTCACTCCAAAGGATTGCTCCCAAAAATCTACATCAACATTAAGCATCCACATCTTCAACACCTACATGAAGTCATCATCGACAAAACCCAAGGTTAGTTTATCCCTCTTAGGGGGGATCTCACATCTAGGGGGAGCTTAACTCTAAGAATTGAGTCAAAGCAACTCTAATGATGTGAACACATAAATGCTTTATGTAAAAGTGGTAACCCCACTTGAGCTTAAACGATGAGTATGACCCATGATCAAATGTTCTCATTTGACTCCTAAGTCAATATACTCATATATAGATGACCTAGTCATCGCCAATTGTTTGATAGATGCTAGAATTGGTTGTGCATGCTTTGTCACATATTCATTTGTCACTTTATTGTGTGCGCATGTTGGTTGCATATTTTACTCATTCGAGGACATCCACTTGGTGTTTTGATTGGTTGGTTTCTTTTTCTTTGGCCAAGTGGATGGACAATAGTGCCTAAGAACCTTCTCTAGCTATCTATGCTTTTCTCATCTCAAACTCTATTCATGCTACATCACAAAATTTGATCAAGTCAGATTCGAACCACTCTGTGTGAGGAGCACTCGGAGTCCCCGATTCGTCATAGACTTAAACTTCCAAAACTTCTTTGTGATTTTTGGTCTGACCGATTCCTCCATTTCGGTCATACCGAGATCACTAAGTCGATCTAGGTTTTCAATCTCGGTGCAACCGATTTTAACTTTTCGGTCACACCGAGTTGCTGTAACTGTTAACAGTTATGCATCTCGGTGCCACCGAGTTGTTCAACTCGGTCACACCGATAGTGTCGGGCTATATATACACACGGGCAAATTTTTGGAAAACTTTCTCCGAAACTCCTCGCCCGCGCATAGCTCGCTCTGCCTACCAGGTCTACGGATCGTCGACTTCAACGCCAGCCGCCTCCTGTCGCTGGTCTCCGCCGCCGTCAACGAAATTCTCCTCCGCCGTTGCCGCCGTAGCTAGTTGACCACCGAACTAGGGTATGAACTCGATCACAGTGCTATCCTCATCTGATTCTCAACACATTGTGTTCATAATGCATCTTGCCACGATTGAAACACTTCTATCCAGTCAAAACAATCCTTAGAATAGTTGTGATTCAAAAATTTAGGGTTAGGTTTCCGCCGAAACCATCTCAGACCCACCGAGTTGAAAAACTCGGTCCCACCGATTTGGCTAACGCCATTGCACTAGTAAGTCTCGGTCTGACCGAGAATTACAAATCGGTGTCACCGATTTTAGAACTTTGTGAAACCCTAGCAGTATCGGTGCCACCAAACTGTGACTCGGTCTGACCGAGTTCACTAGTTTAGGTTCCAAAACTGCTTCGGTATCACCGAGTTTGAAAATTGGTAGATCCGAAATGCTTTCTGTGGAAAACTAAAACTAAGTTTTTTGAATCATTCTTTTGCAAAAATCTCTGCATTTTGTGATGCTCATCTACTCTACCTCATCTATAACTATTCACAGGGTCAGCAGTCAGTGTGTGCAGCATGTCAGACCAAAGTGACAGCCAGAATAGGTCAGAAGAGCAGATTCACATGAGTGAGGGCACTAGTCCCTCAAGCAGCTCAGATGAGGGGAGCAGAAGCACTCCCAACAATTTGCCCAAGGCTACCACAAGAACAAGGAAGAAGAAGACCTCAGAGTCTGAGGATGAAGATTATGTGGCAGCTGAGGATGAGGCCAGTTCCAAGAAGAAAGTGCTCAAGAAGGAGTACAACTCAACAGCAGTTAAGCTTGGAATGAAAATCAAAAGGCCAGCAGGTAGACAACCAATGTCCAAAGCCAGAGTCTCCACTCAAGCTTCTTTGAAATCCCAACCCAAAGAACTTGCTGCTGCTGAAGGAAAGAAGAGGAAGGAAAGGGTCAAGAAGACCATGGCCAGAGTGATTGGGAAGCCTTCTATGATGGAGGAAGAGGAAGAAGAAGAGGTTGCTGAGCCTGCACCCAAGGCACAAAAGCTGATGGGTGATGCCATAAAATCAGGGGCTGCAACTTCAAAGCCCAAAGCTGCCCCCAAGCCCAAGAGTGCACCAAAGAGGAATACCAGGAGTATACCAGCAACTGAGAAGAACAAGGCTCCAATGCCTGAAGTTGATACTGAGGAAGATGAAGAAGGGCAGGTCCTAAGGAAGCTCAAACCCAAGATGCCAGACCACAGTGATGCTCATCCTATGGCAGAGAACATGAAGATCAGGAGAGATCAAGGGTTGAGGCTATGGAGAGAGTCAGATCCATATGCCACCAAGAGAAGGACTGTTGTAGATTACAGGTTCCACACCAAGGAGCAGCAGGACTTCTATGAGACCATCTTATTGGATAAGAAGCCCATAGTTTGTGACATGACGTGGGTCGACTGGACCTACATTCAGGAGAACGCAGAACACTATCCTGGAGTGTATGATAGCTTCAGTGCTTGTGGAGTTGCAGATTTTGTTGGGCAGAAGCTCACAAATTGGAATGACGAGCTCATTATGCAATTCTACTCCACAACACATTTCTATCCACATGGCAGGATAGTTTGGATGTCTGAAGGAACGAGATATCAGTCAACCATAGAGGAATGGGCAAGTCTGATCAATGCCCCCAAGGAAAGTGAATATGACTTGGACATTTATGCCAAGAAGAAGATGGGTCACAACTCAATGTCACAGATGTACAAGGAGATCCCAGATGATGCATTTGAGACTTTCAAGTTTGGATCAGTTCATTATCTTCTGTCAGGGCTGCCTACGATCAACTGGATCCTAAGGCACACTCTTTTGCCCAAATCAGGTGATCACAACATGATTAGAGGGCATGCAATCAATTTGCTTCACATATTTGATGTGCCTCAGAAATTCAAAGTCATGAGCCTCATAGTTGAAACTATCAAGAGGACAGCAGCAGACCAGAAGAGGAGCTATGGATATGCCCAACAGATTCAGGAGTTGATTAACTCAAAGATGGGCACAGGAAAGTATCTATTGGACATATCTTTATTATTTTGAGCGCTCCACCAAGATGTATGTGACATGGAAGAGTAACCCATGAGCCTAATTCCTTGTGCATTTGCAGTCCAAAGCAAATCCTACTATGCACAAATTTAGGGGGAGCTCTTGCTTATCACATACTTCTCAAAGCGACGATGTTTTTCAAATTTTATTATCATTTGTCGAAGCTTTGATCTATATGTTGTCATCAATTACCAAAACGGGGGAGATTGAAAGTGCAACTATCCCTAGGTGGTTTTGGTAATTCATAACAACATATAGCTCATTGATCTAATGCTATTCCAAGACAAATATTTCAGGAAAGCTCAATGAATGGCATGGCATGGATGATGAAAGTGGATCCCTCAAAATATAAAGGACAAAGGATTGTCTCAAAATCAAGACTCTACATTTTACATTTTAGTGATCCAAGATCACATTGAGTCTATAGGAAAAGCCAATACTATCAAGGAGGGATGAGGTGTTGCTTAATGAGCCTTTTGCTTCATGTTCTTAATGATATGCTCCAAACCCTCCACTACTTTCTCACATCCACATATGACCTAAACCTAAAGTCAAACTCGGCCCTACCGATTATTTCTATCCGGAGCCACCGAGTTCAGATGTCATAGCCACTGCCACAAACCCTAGGCAAATCGGTCTCACCGATAGGGATCTCGGTCTCACTGAGATGGGATTGTAATCTCTCTGTTTCCCTTTGTAACGTTTCGGTCTAACCGAAGTTAGCGATTGGTCCCACCGAGATTGCAATGTAAACTCTCGGTTTCCCTTTCGTAACATTTCGGTCTCACCGAAAAGAGCGAATCGGTCCCACCGAGTTTACCTGACCAACTCTCTGGTTAGCTAATTACCAAATTCGGTCTCACCGAGATTACGTTATGCCCTAACCCTAACCATATCGGTCCTACCGAGTTGCATGTCAGTCCCACCAAAAACCCTAACGGTCACTAGGTTTACTAAGTCGGTCCGATCGAGTTTGATGATTCGGTCCCACCGAGTTTGGTAAATTGTGTGTAACGGATAGATTTTGTGTGGAGGCTATATATACCCCTCCACCTCCTCTTCATTCGTGGAGAGAGCCATCAGAACAAACCTACACTTCCAACTTACCAGTTCTGAGAGAGAACCACCTACTCATGTGTTGAGGCCAAGATATTCCATTCCAACCATATGAATCTTGATCTCTAGCCTTCCCCAAGTTTCTTTCCACTCAAATCTTCTTTCTACCAGATCCAAATTCTATGAGAGAGAGTTGAGTGTTGGGGAGACTATCATTTGAAGCACAAGAGCAAGGAGTTCATCATCAACACACCATTTGTTACTTCTTGGAGAGTGGTGTCTCCTAGATTTGCTAGGTGTCACTTGGGAGCCTCCGACAATATTGTGGAGTAGAACCAAGGAGTTTGTAAGGGCAAGGAGATCGCCTACTTCATGAAGATCTACCGCTAGTGAGGCAAGTCCTTCGTGGGCGACGGCCATGGTGGGATAGACAAGGTTGCTTCTTCGTGGACCCTTCGTGGGTGGAGCCCTCCGTGGACTCGCGCAACCGTTACCCTTCGTGGGTTGAAGTCTCCATCAACGTGGAGGTACTATAGCACCACCTATCGGAACCACGACAAAAACATCTATGTCTCCAATTGCGTTTGAATTCTCCAAACCCTTACCTTTACATCCTTGCAAGTTGCATGCTTTATTTTCCGCTGCCTATATACTCTTTGCATGCTTGCTTGAATTGCGTGAAGATTGCTTGACTTGCTTAAAGATAGCTAAAATCTGCCAAAGTTTAAAATTGGGAAAAGGCATAGCTTTTAATTGGTTAAGTAGTCTAATCACCTCCCTCTAGACATACTTCAAGGTCCTATAGGTAGGGGGTCCCGAACTGTGCGTCTGAGGATCGAAGGTAACCGGAGACAGGGACACAATGTTTACCTAGGTTTGGGCCCTCTTGATGGAGGTAATACCCTACTTCCTGCTTGATTGTCTTGTATGAATATGGGGTTTACAAGAGTTGATCTACCTCGAGATCATAATGAATAAACCCTAGATGTCTAGCCTGTATGATTATAATTGCCGCTACGGACTAAACCCTCCGGTTTATATAGACACCGGAGGGACCTAGGGTTATACAGAGTCGGTTTATAGAGAAAGGAATCTTCACATCTGAACGCTAAGCTTGCCATCCACGCAAAGGAGAGTCCCATCCGGACACGGAAGGAAGTCTTCTGTCTTGTATCTTCACGACCCATTAGTCCGGCCCACGTCACATAGCCCAGACGCCTAAGGACACCTTAATCCAGGACTCCCTCAGTAAGCATGAGAGTTTGTAGCATAACCAACAAATATGCCCTCTTGAGTTCTAGGATCAAATTTAGACAAACGAACACCTTTCTTGAGAATGAAACACTTACAACCGAACACCCGGAAGTACTTGAGGTTGGGTGATACGTCCATTTTGGATTATGCTTTTATGTTGATATCTATTGCATTATGGGCTGTTATTATACATTATGGTACAATACTTATGACTTTTCTCTCTTATTTTACAAGGTTTACATGAAGAGGGAGAATGCTGGCAGCTGGAATTCTGGGTTGTAAAGGAGCAAATCTGAGAGACCTATTCTGCACAACTACAAAAGTCCTGAAAATTTATGGAGAATTATTTTGGAATATATAAAATTATTGGGCGAAGAAACTACCAGAGGGGACCCACCGGGTGGCCACAGGCCTGGGGGGCCACGCCCCCAAGGCTTGTGGGCCCCATGGCAGGTCTCCGGTGCCCATCTTCTACTATATGAAAGGTTTTGACCAGGAAAAAATCAAGAGGAACCTTTCGGGATGAAGCACCACCGTCTCGAGGTGGAACTTGGGCAGAAGCAATCTAGGGCTCCGGCGGAGTTGTTCTGCCGGGGAAACTTCTCTCCCGAAGGGGGAATTGAAGCCATAGTCATCACCAATGGTCCTCTCATCGAGGGTGGGTCAATATCCACCAACATCTTCACCAGCACCATCTCCTCTCAAACCCTAGTTCATCTCTTGTATTCAATCTTTGTCTCAAAACCTCAGATTGGTACCTATGGGTTGCTAGTAGTGTTGATTACTCCTTGTAGTTGATGCTAGTTGGTTTATTTGCTAGAAGATCATGTGTTCAGATCTTTAAAGATATTAAATACCCCTGTAATCTTGAACATGAATATGCATTGTGAGTAGCTATGTTTGTTCCTGAGGACATGGGAGAAGTCTTGTTATAAGTAATCATGTGAATTTCGTATTCGTTCGATATTTTGATGAGATGTATGTTGTCCTTCCTCTAGTGGTGTTATGTGAATGTCGACTATACGACACTTCACCATGATTTGGGCCTAGGGGAAGGCATTGGGAAGTAATAAGTAGATGATGGGTTGCTAGAGTGATAGAAGCTTAAACCCTAGTTTATGCGTTGCTTTGTAAGGGGTTGATTTGGATCTACATCTTTCATGCTATGGTTAGATTTATCTTACTTCTTATTTCATAGTTGCGGATGTTTGCAAGAGGGACTAATCATAAGTGGGAGGTTTGTCCAAGTAAGGACAACACCCAAGCACCGGTCCACCAACATATCAAATTATCAAAGTAACGAACGCGAATCATATGAGCATGATGAAAAATAACTTGACAATAATTCCCATGTGTCCTCGAGAGCGCTTTGCTTTATATAAGAGTTCACCCAGTCTTATCCTTTTCTATAAAAAAGATTGTGCCACCTTGATGCACCTTTGTTACACTTGTTACTTGTTACCCCTTATGAATTATCTTATCACAAAACTATCTGTTACCGATAATTTCAGTGCTTGTAGAAAATACCTTGCTGAAAACCGCTTGTTATTTCCTTCTGCTCCTCATTGGGTTCGACACTCTTACTTATCGAAAGGACTACGATAGATTCCCTATAATTGTGGGTCATCAAGATTGTTTTCTGGCACCGTTGCCCGGGAGTGAAGCGCCTTTGGTAAGGAAACATTTATATTGCGTGCTGAAATTTATTATCACTTGTCACTATGGAAAGTCATGCTTTGAGGGGTTTGCTCGGGCTATCTTCACCTCGACCGGAAGAGAAAAGAGTTGCCCCTCAAACTAATGCACCCAATGAAAATATTTATTATGAAATTCCTTCGGGTATGATAGAGAAACTGCTAGCTAATCCTTATGTAGGAGATGGGACACTACATCCTGATATGCACCTAATCTATGTGGATGAAGTTTGTGGATTATTTAAGCTTGCAGGTTTACCCGAAGATGAAGTCAAGAAGAAAGTCTCCCCTTTATCTTTGAAGGTAAATACATTGACATGGTATAGGCTATGTGATGATATTGGAGCTTGGAATTAGAACCGATTGAAATTGGAATTTCATCAGAAGTTTTATCCTATGCATCTGGTTCATCGTGATCGGAATTATATATATAATTTTTGGCCTCGTGAAGGAGAAAGTATCGCTCAAGCTTCGGGGAGGCTTAAGCCAATGTTATATTCATGCACCAATCATGAGCTCTCAAGAGAAATTAATATTCAGAATTTTTATGCTCGGCTTTCTCATAATGGTCAATCCATGCTCGATACTTCTTATACTGGTTCTTTTATGAAGAAGACTATTGAATTCAAATGGGATCTCTTGGAAAGAATTAAAAGCAACTATGAGGATTGGTAGTTCGATGAAGGTAAGGGGTCAGGTATAAACCTTAGGTTTGATTGTGTTAAATCTTTTATGGATACTGATGCGTTTCGTGAATTAAGCACTGAATATGGACTTTACTCTGAGATTGTAGCTTCTTTTTGTGAATCATTTGTTACTCATGTTGATCTCCCTAAGGAGAAGTGGTTTAAATATCATCCTCCCATTGAAGTAAAAATAGTAGAACCCATTAAAGCTGAAGAAGAAACCATTACTTACAATGTTGATCCTGTTATTCCTACTGCTTATATTGAGAAACCACATTTTCCTGTTAGGTTAAAAGAAGATGCTAAAACTCCAGCTATAGTTCGTAAGAGTTATACTAAAACACCTACACCCCCTAAAAGAATAAAAGTTGAACCTAGTATTGCTATGGTTAAAGATCTCTTGGTCGATAATATTGATGGGCATGTTATTTATTTCTGTGATGAAACTGCTAGAACTGCTAAACCCGATGAAAATGATAAACATAGGCCTAATGATGGCATGCGTGTTTTCTCTGTTAAGATAGGAGATCATTGTTATCATGGCTTATATGATTTGGGTGCTAGTGTGAGTGCAATTCCCTTTACTTTATACCAATAAATAATCAATGATATTGCACTTGCTGAAATAGAAGATATTGATGTTACTATTAAGCTTGCTAATAGAGATACTGTCTCACCAATTGGGATTGTTAGAGATGTTGAAGTCTTGTGTGGGGAATAAATACCGTACTGGTTTTCTAGTTCTTTGGTTCCCCACAACATGATTTTTGTCCCATTATATTTGATAGACCTTTCTTGAACATTGTTAATGCTAAAATAGATTGTGAGAAAGAAATTGTTAGCGTAAGTTTCGGGGATGTGTCTCATGAGTTTAATTTCTCCAAATTTTGTAAACAACCCCATGATAAATAATTGCCTAGTAAAGATGAAATTATTACTCTTGCTTCTATTGCCGTCCCTCCTACTGATCCTTTAGAACAATATCTGCTAGACCATGAAAATGATATGTTCATGAATGAAAGAAATGAAATAGATGAGATATTCTTTAAAAAATGCCTATTTTGAAACACAATTTGCCCGTTGAGACTCTTGGAGATCCTCCACCACCCAAGAGTGATCTTGTATTTGAGCTTAAACAATTACCTTATACTTTGAAATATTCTTATCTCGATGAGAAGAAGATATATCCTGTTATTATTAGTGCTAACCCTTTAGAGCATGAAGAAAAGAAATTATTTAAAACTCTGAAGAAGCACGTGCCGCTATTGGATATACTCTAGATGATCTTAAGGGCATTAGTCCCACTCTATGTCAGCATAAAATTAATATGGAACCTGATGCTAAACCAGTTGTTGATCAACAGCGAAGGTTGAATCCTAAGATGAAAGAAGTGGTAAGAAATGAAATATTAAAGCTTCTGGAAGCAGGTATAATCTATCCTATTGCTGATAGTAGATGGGTAAGTCCTGTTCATTGTGTCTCTAAGAAGGGCGGTATTACTGTTGTTCCTAATGATAAAAATGAATTGATTCCGCAAAGAATTGTCACGGGTTATAGAATGGTAATTGATTTTAGAAAATTAAATAAAGATACTAGGAAAGATCATTACCCTTTACCTTTCATTGATCAAATGCTAGAAATACTATCAAAACATACACATTTCTGCTTTCTAGATGGTTATTCTGGTTTTTTCCCAAAGACCCGTGTCACAAGAGGATAAAGAAAAAACTACTTTTACATGCCCTTTTGGTACCTTAACTTATAGACGTATGCCTTTTGGTTTATGCAATACATCTACTACTTTTCAAAGATATATGGATGCTATATTATCTGACTTTTGTGAAAATATTGTTGTGGTTTTCATGGATGATTTCTCCGTATACAAAACTTCTTTTGATGATTGTTTCAGCAACCTTGATCGAGTTTTGCAGAGATGTGACAAAACTAATCTTGTCTTGAATCGGGAGAGTGACACTTCATGGTTAACGAAGGTATTGTGTTGGGGCATAAAATATCCGAAAGAGGTATTGAAGTTGATAAAGCTAAAGTTGATGCTATTGAAAAAATGTCATGTCCTACAGATATCAAAGGTATAAGAAGTTTGCTTGGTCATGCTGGTTTCCATAGGAGATTTATTAAAGACTTCTCTAAAATGTCTAAGCCTCTTACTAATTTATTGCAAAAATATGTTCCATTTTTTTAATGATGGTTGTGTAGAAGCATTTGAAATACTTAAGAAAGCCTTAATTTCTGCACCTATTGTTCAACACCTGATTGGAACTTTGTAGGATCGGAAGTATGTCTAGAGGGGGGGTGATTAGACTACTTGACCAAATAAAAATCTAGACTTTTCCCAATTTTAGTTCTTGGCAGATTTTAACAACTTAGCACAAGTCAAGCAATCAACCTACGCATGCAATTCTAAGAGTGTAGCAGCGGAATGTACAAGAATTGCATATGAAGGTAAAGGGATGAGATTGAGGGAGCAAAAGCAAAGTTGACACGGAGATTTTTTTATCCGTGGTTCCGAAAGGTGGCGCTATCGTACATCCACGTTGATGGAGACTTCAACCCACGAAGGGTAATGGTTGCGTGAGTCCACGGAGGGCTCCACCCACGAAGGGTCCACGAAGAAGCAACCTTGTCTATCCTACCATGGCCATCGCCCACGAAGGACTTTCCTTACTAGGTAGATCTTCACGAAGTAGGCGATCTCCTGGCCCTTACAAACTCCTTGGTTCAACTCCACAATCTTGTCGGAGGCTCCCAAGTGACACCTAGCCAATCTAGGAGACACCACTCTCCAAAAGGTAACAAATGGTGTGTTAATGATGAACTCCTTGCTCTTGTGCTTCAAATGATAGTCTCCCCAACACCCAACTCTCTCTCATAGGATTGTATTTGGTAGAAAGAAGATTTGAGTGGAAAGCAACTTGGGGAAGGCTAGAGATCAAGATTTATGTGGTTGGAATGGAATATCCTGACCTCAACACAAGTGTAGGTGGTTCTCTCACTACAGAAAAAAGACACATCCGTGACATTTTGGGCCGAACGAATTTTTCTCTGTCATACATATGACACTTCTATGACGATAATTGTGACAGAACCCGGTATCATCATAGATGTGGTGGGCTCCTACTTCTATGACAAAAAATCATGACAGAAAATGGGCTTTTCGTCCTGGGCGGGCCAGAGACGCAGCTGCATGACATTCTTTGGGCCGTCCATGACCGAAAAACCATGGTAGAAGCGAGGGGGAGGAAAATTTCGGGGAGTTGCGGTTACGGTGGGAGGTCGGGGGCCGAGCGATGCGCGTTTCTCTCGTACACGTACACACGTGTGTGCGAGGCGTTGGCTCTAACTGAACCCGAGCAAGGCGTTGGGCTATAACTGAACCCGAGCGATTGCACTGCAGGCTACGC
>LR880966.1:679748607-679765104 GCA_904067115.1 Aegilops sharonensis
CCTCCCGATCAACAGGACCCCGTTTCGAACGTGGCCGATCGAACACAAGGCCGTTTCCTCCGTTCTGCGGTATGCCAGGCCTCGTTTCCATCGCCTGTTCCGTCCAAGCCGGTTGGCTCTCACGCATTCCATTGCCTCCAGATGAACACGACGCATTCCGTTGCCTCCCCATGAACACGACGACGATGCTGTTTCTCCGTTCCGACCCAGCCATGTACACGAGCCCTCGCCGTACGTATGCGCGAGTAGGCGTTCGAGACCCTGCCCGTATGTACGTACGTGGCCATATTTTATTTCTTGCACCCTGGCCGCTGTACGTACATGTACATGCTAAGTGCGCGCCTCTACTACGACACGTGCACGCCTCTACAACGACCAGTATGAACATACACGTTCACGACCAGAATGACAACACTACGTACGCTTCGACCAGGTGGGTCCCGACTGTCAGGCACTTCCTTGCGTGCTAAAATGTAGCTGGTGGGTCCCAGCAGTCAGAGGAGCGAATCATAATTTTTTTTGCCCAGACGCACTTCCTTTGCGTGCGAAGATGTAGCTGGTAGGTCCCAGCAGTCAGGGGGCGAATCATTTTTTTTACCCGGATGCACTTCCTTGCATGCGAAGATGTAGCTGGTGGGTCCCAGCAGTCAGGGGGGCGAATCATTTTTTTTGCCCGGACGCACTTCCTTGCGTGCGAAGATGTAGCTGGTGGGTCCCAGCAGTCAGGGGGAAATGTTTTTTTCGCAGAATACGGTGGCCCGTCCGGTGGGTCCCCGCTGTCAGGTGGAGGAATCATTATTTTGCGCGTAATAAGGAGGCACTTCCTTGCTGCGGCCGTGGACCCAGCTGTCAGCCTCTCCATGTACAGTCCGCGTCCGATGGAAGTCGTTCCTTGACCATGTTGACCACACCGCGCCGGGAGCACCACGGCGGTGGACGACGGCGAGGCCTAGGAAGGGGACGACTCGGAGCTGGGGAAGACGCAGCAGTGGATGCCCACGCGAAGAGGAGTACGAGGGTTCACTGGTTCGGCCGTGGTGTGAGGCTGCTGTTGCCGCAGAATAACAGGGGGTTTGGGTGAGTAGAGGGATGGCCTGGCCAGCGGTGGGAGTAGTAGGGGGCGGTGAGGCCTCCACGGCATCACAGCCGGCCACGGGAGGCAGGAGCAAGCGGCACGACCGACACTAGTTTGGGCGGCTGGAGCAAGAAGACCATAGGTTGAAGAAGCACTACGGCCGTTGGATGAACATCGTATGGTAACAGGAGCTAGAATCGTTCATATTGACTAAGTTGACAAAGCCCTCCGTCCCCATCAACTTGGTAGGCCCACAAGTCAGCCCCCCACTATGCTGGGTTCCAGCTGACAGGGGGAGTATTCATTTTTTTTGTGCGTAATAAGGAGGCACTTCCTTGCGTGCGAAGATAGCTGGTGGGTCCGACATGTCAGCGGGGGGCACGTTTTTTCGCGAAATACAGAGGCCCTTCCGGTGGGTCCCAGATGTCAGGTGGAGGAATCATTATTTTGCGCATAATAAGGAGGCATTTCCTTGTGTGCGGCCATGGACCTAGCTGTTAGCCTCTCCACGCACAGTCTACTTCCGATGGTGTCGTTCGTTGACCATGTTGACCACGCCGTGTCGAGTGCATCCAAGGTGGTGGATGACGGCGAGGCGCCGGACAACAACGAGCCGGAGATGGGAAGACGTGGGAGTAGAGTCGCAGACGGAGAGGTGTATGAGGGTTAACTGGTTCTAGTGCGTTGTGGTTCGGCAGTCGGTGGAGAAGAACAGGAGGTGTGGAGGGGTGGAGGGATGGCCTGGCCAACGGTGGAGTAGCGCTTCACAGCGAAGCGTGCTAAGCAGAGCTGCTAGCAGCAGGAGGCGGGAGGTGGTCCCGGCGGCGCTGGAGGAAGAAGACAAGAGATTGAAGATGGATGCCGGTCGTTGGATGTAAATTCAACGGCTAACATGTCAGAATCATTTGTTGACTAAATTGACAACGACTTGCGTTGGCTTCGACCTATTGGCCCACATTTCAGCCTCCAAAAATGTGGCACGTATTCAACCCATTTTTTTAGAATTTACAGTCTTTTTTTTTGCGTGGTAGAATTTACAGTCAATTTGATCTTTTTTTTTGAATTACAGCCATTAGCTGGGCTGGGTGAACAAATAATGTGGCGTCCATGCGGCCCATTTATTTTATTTCCTAAAAAATTACAGGCCATTTGCACTTTCTCGAAATACATGATTTTGCTGGGCTGATTCTAATTATAATGTTGGGTTGGGCCAACAATGTTATCAAAAAATTAAAAGGGGCTGAGCATTTTGTTATAACTATATTTAAATAATAAGTGATATTATTACATTCGTCCTTAAATCTTACCAAGCTTTTGTACACAATCACTAGGATTTTTGTGCCAAAACAATCCAGGATTTTATTTGTTAAGAAATTATTTTTATAAGTTAATAAGATGTGGGATATTGTTTTCTTACATATGTAAGTATCTGTTAAATATATGATGACAATAAAAATAATATATAGTAACATATAAAATAATTTAAATATATATAATATAGTTAGAAGGGAAACATAAGTTGGACCTGGCGTTCCTATTCTTATATAGAAAAATAGAACAGACCTCTGCATTTCCTTCAAAAAAATACATAAATTGGGCTGCCAAAAATAAAACCTCGGATGGGAGGTCCATAGGCCGGTCGATACATGACGGCCCTAAGAAAATACAAACAGGCCTATGGACCTCCCATCCGAGGTCGTGGGCTGCGCATGTTAAAAATGAAAGCCTAGACGGGGCAGCCCAAAACCACGTCCAACACTTGCCAAAACTTCCTCCCTCGTTTTCTCTGTGTTTCGCACACTCGACATTGTGTGGGCATTTTGACTGTGCATCATATGAAGATGTGCTATGCATGAATGTTGATCAACATGATGTTAACTGGCTGGTAGTTCCATTTTCGACCATGAATAAAGCTTCCAACATGATGTTAACCCTGTTTGAAAAGGCCGTGTTAATATAAATGCTCTGCCTCTGAAAGTTGCAGTTTCTTATCTGAAACTGAACTTGCAGTTTCTTATCTGAAACTGAAACTTGCAGTTTCTTCTCTGAGAATCACATTGTCTGCACTTTTATACTCCTATGAAACTACATTTTTTTAGTGCTAAAAATAGATCTCTAGAATTCATAAAATACTTCATATGCTCAATACTGCAAATCTGAAATTCAAAAGACATTCATATATGAAAGTACTCTCAAAATACACAACACAAAACACAATTCACAACCTGCAAATACTGAAAACCCTAAGCTCCTCCTGACAATTCACAACCTGCCCGACTATTGGGCTGGGGGGCAGCCCCCTCCTATTCCTCGGCGGTAGACAGCCGCCCTGTGAGACAATGTGAACGGCGAGGGAGACGATGGCGGGGGAGCGTCATCGGGCCAACTAATTTTCTCCTCTTGCAGTTGGGTTCGGTCAACGAAGACTCCACCGGCTCGCTCTGGCAGGACACCCTCACAAACGGCACCCTGTAGATGCTCGATCCGTCAATCTCTGGTGGATGCTCCATCTGGGAATGATACTCCCACCACCGCTCCCTCACGATCGGATTCGGTGAATCTGTTTGCTCCATGGCCCAGAGGAGCAGCCCTATGTACTCCGGCGCGACTCCCTCCGGGAGTATCGCCGCCTTTTCGCTCTGTTGCAGATATTTGGCCATGGATGTCGCCGTCGCCGCTAGTTGGTCCTTGTTGTCAAACCAACACTGTATCTCCAACATCCTAGCTAGCTTCACAGGGTCGCCATCTGCGATCCTCACGTATCGGTTGTACTCCTCCATTGATCTACTTCTCCACAGCACCTTCACTCGCCGGCGGTGGTTTTTGAATGGAAGAGGAGAGGAGCAGCGCTGGTTTTGGATTAGATCGGGAGAGGAGCGACGCTGGTTTTGGACTGGAACAGGAGAGGAGGGGCGGTGGTTTTGAAATGGACGAGGAGAGGAGCGGCGCTGGATTTAGATTGGAACAGGAGAGGAGCGGCGGTGGTTTAAGAGGAGAAGAGCGGAAGAGCGGCGCTAGTCTTGGAAGTATTTTTTTGTTGTTTTGCGTATTTTGGGTCAAAGTTTGACCACGTACTGTATTTGACAAGCAAAATGCGAATGCATGTCACCAAAAATTGTATCGTTTGGTTTGTATCTGAATGTACTTTCAAATTATATTATTTTTTGCAACGTATAACATATATTTTATGTGCGGAAATCATGGTCAATTATGACCCAGAATAAAAGGGAGACTAGTTAATGTGGGGTCGCTTTCTTAATTGAAGGGTACATTGATTTTGATTTTGATCCAGTCACAGCGCGCTGGCCCTCTCGCCCAATCCTAAATCGCTGCCGCACGCTCCTCTCCCTCTTCTCCATTGCAAAACCACCTCCTCTCCTCTCCATCATCTCCATTCCAAAACCACTGTCTCGCCTCTCCCTCTTCTGATCTTCTCCATTGCAAAACCACCTCCTCTCCTTTCGATCATCTCCATTCCAAAACCACCGTCTCGCCTCTCCCTCTTCTGATCTTCTCCATTGCAAAACCACCTCCTCTCCTCTCCATCATCTCCATTCCAAAACCACCGTCTCGCCTCCCCCTCTTCTCTATTGCAAGACCATCGTCTCTCCTCCCATCTTCCAAAGCTAGCACCGGACCACTCAGAAGGACATCTATGGAGAGGATGCAGCAGCGAATCAGGCAGATCGCCGGCGGCGACCAAGCAAAGTTAGCCAGGTTGAAGGAGATCCTTAGTTGGTTTGACAATGAGTGGGAGATTTCGAGGACGGTGCAGGCCATGTGGCAATGTATGCGAAAGAGCAAGACGACGGCGATGAGGGCGGCGATGTACATGTACTCCTCGGCGGCAGTCACTCCGCAATCCTCCGAGTTCATCGAGTATCTCCTCTGGGCGATGGAGCAGACAGATTCGCCCGAGGTGACAGTCAGGCGGAGGTGGTGGGCGTACAGGTCGAAGGTCGAGCACCCAGAGGATAACGAATCGATCGAGTATGGTGTGCCGTTCGTGAGGGTGCAGAGCCAGCAGGAGCCACAGGAGTATTCATTCTCCCACCACAAGAGGAGTCCGGATGGTGCGACGTCGCTTCCCCGCCGTTCTCCATGGTTCCCTCGACGCTCGCCTCTTTTCAACGGCGGCGGTAGGGTTTAAGGTAAGCTTCGCACTAACCTAATCTTCCACCTGCTCATGCTTACAATCAGTGTGACAGCTAATGAAAATCATGCTTACAATTAGTCTCCGAGTACTATGCCCATCACCCTAAAATAGCTCTGGACCTTTGGGTCAAAGTTGTGACACAGTGTACAAATAAAGAAAAATAGATTGGTGCTTCTTTCAGAAAAGAGTACTCCCTAGAAAACTGCCAATATAAGCTACTAATATTTGGTTAGAGGATTTGCTGCCGAGAAAGATCCGTCCACAGAGAGCGCCACACATCCCACTGGTGGTGGTTGATGCCAATGCGTGCATGTAGCATGGTTGGTGTCGGTAATTTTTACTTGGCACACCTCGCACTCTGCATATATGCCAGTTCCATACGTACATTTGTGCAGTTCCACCAAAATGCAGCTGAATAACCCTGTTTGCACAGATAATGAAAAAGCGTGATTACATTATAGTGGCACTAGTTGATGAAACACACAAAATAAATAGAAGAAAATATTGCGATAGTAAGATAGTATGCCATGCTGCGAGGGCGAGATGGGCCCTGCGACGCCTCATACGGTAGGCCTCATACTGGACATCGTCCCAAGTCTCCCAGATACACCTTCTTCCAGTGATGAACATCAGTGTACAGCGGTAGTACAAGGAGGCGCCTTGAGACATTCAAATCTCTATTTTTGTACATATCAACTAAAATTGAACACCCCAGTTTGCAGAAATGCTTAAACATTAACAATGGGACTAGTTGATGAAACATACTTTAACAAACAGAAGCACTTTCTTTATCTACATTGGAAATGAAATGATAGAGATGACACTCACTCTATTTTAACTGTATTATTACTTCATTTTATCAGTGACACTAGGGTCGAGCAGGTGGCAAACGAGGTGTACCGTGCGTCGCAAGGATGGAGGCCGGGGGTGCTTAGACTGGGATGCTGAAGTTGGCTCTTTCAGTCACCAACATGGATGATTCAATTAATGGGACCTTTTGGTGCAGTTCACCTAAAATGAAGCAATGTCACGTGAGCTAGCAACTTCTTCTTCAATTTTTTTTAAGAAAAAGGGCTCCGGCCCCGGTTCCATTTCCATCAGAAAACGAAACCCACAGAGCTTCTTCTTCATTAGTTGCAATAAAATTGAGAAACATCAAGGTTGGTTGTGAAGCTCCTGGAATGCTCAACTATAATTAGGATATCATTTGTGCAGTTCAACTAAGATCGAGCGTGAAATTTATATCTCTGTTTGCACAAAAAAAGGGGAAAGGAGGGTGACTAACAAGTGATGAAACATGCATCAAATGAAAAGAAGCATGTTCCTTATCTGAATGGCAATCCTACAAGGATAGTAGCAATTTCTAAAGCAGTGGCATTGCTGGATATTAGTGTGGGCATTAGGATTAACTTTGACAACCGTTAAATACGACATTACTTTGGGCACGGGAGAGTAGGCGGACCAGGACAGTTGCATTTCTAACAAAAAGAACCAACTTATCTTAATGGGAAATTTTAGCAGGACATGTAAAGAAGTGCCATTGATTCATATTACTGGAGGCATTACATTGAAAACAACATTGGTTTAACGTGTCCTTACTTTTAATAGTGCGACTGCTACATTTTACCAGTGGCATTACATAAGAGTGGCTCGGGGCAACAAACATCAGAACATGATATCTGGGTTGGTCCCATTTTTGTTCGGTATAGCCACCTTATACTGTGTGAGGCTAGCAAATCTAGTGCTGGACTTACTCTGTTGACTTGTCCCCCAGTCCCCACTTTCTTTCCTTTTTCAACCAATAGATCGGGTTTATATTGAGTTTGTACTGCGTTTCCCTTTATTTCTCTATTAGACCTAGAGACCAGTTGGATAGCCAGTCTCTTCTACTTTTCGCCCCCATTATTTCCTCTTTCGACCAAGTCCTAGATTCAGGTAACAAATCCTCCCCCACCCCCACCCCCTTTCTTCCTTGTTTGAACCAAGTAGTACTAGATTCGAGTGCATGAACTAGTTTTACCTCTTAAACGTAAAAAAATTAGGTGGTTTTCGAACAGCCGATTGATCCTATCTACGAGGGGGCCTGAGAAATAGTAAAAGATACAAATGCAGCGACGTCAGGAGCTCGGGAAGTAGAGCAAGGCCGGTTTCAAAGGAAGTTATACCTGATGGTCGCCGAGATGTTGCTAGGTGGGCGGTGGGAGGCCGGATCTGCCCACACTACGGCAGCGAGGAAGAAGGGGTCGAAGGCCCTCCCACGACAGCGGTGCTTGGGAGAGAACGACAAGGCAGGCTGATCAGGACGCGCCCAGCAGTGGGTAAGAGCCGTCGCCGAGGACGACCACGTGAATGTTGCACCTTCTCACCTTCCCCGGCGGAGAGGATCCGGCGGGATCTGTGACCAGCGCTGAGCAGAGAGAGAGAGAGAGAGTGTGTGTGTGTGTGGCCACCGTTGTCGTGTTTAGATCTGGAGAGGCCGAGACAGTGTGAATAGAGCAACACTAGCAAGCAAGCGCGGAGGCTCCTGCCTATATAGTGGAGTAGTACTAGTTTTCTTTTGTCTACCGGAGCCGGCTTGACCTCGTCAATGACTGTCGAGAAGTCTTCATGCACGTGGCCCGGAGGCGCAGTTGTCGTCATTTTGATCTGAAGCGCCGGATTATAACATATAACACAAAAAATGCCACATGACAATAAATCATAACCTCACTGCCCAAAGGAGACAATATGAATCCCGACGGACAAACTAGACGAGGAACAAAGCTCAAATTAAAGATAAACTCGTAGAAAAGGGGTCCATCGATAGATGTCCTAATTAACATAGCCGGCTTGACCTAGATGGCAGCCGAGTAGTCACTGTTCGTGCATGTGCCCCCAATGACTAGCCCAACTCAGTTATCCCTGTTTAACCCTCGCAGTGATCCGAAGCACATGACACCTAATTTTGCGAGATGACAAGAAACCTTTTTTTAGATTTCTCACCACAACTACAGCCATGTACAACACAGCCTGCACGATATGTAGACGATAGCCAATCCAGGCGTGTCTGCTAGAGTCTGGTCACATGCATGGACGAACTGATCTTCCGTGTCTTGCAGGGATCGTCCAGGCACCAACGTAGTACTACAACATTTCTCTAGTACTATCGCTCGTCTCCCTCTTCTATTAAGTCACCCGACTTGCGGGGCCGGGGAGTGTGCCTATGGTCGGTTCTCAATTGCCGTCCCACATGTGTGTGCGAACGCAATATGACGCGTGTTCCATTCGGAGGGCAGCGTGCCAGACCGACAGACCATCTGGGGTGCGACGCGAACGCGACGGGCGTGTTGTATACTCCGTACATGTGTACCGCCGTTTTCTAGACACTTTGCTCCATGGCGCGGGCGCAATCCATGGATACAAAATTAGTATACTCTATACTATTTAAAATTCAAGGGCGGGGCTTTTCCTGCGCGGTAGGCGGCGGGGCAGTTCCGCCTAGTCGGTTCGACAGAGACGCGAGAAGACGAGGGAGTAGGCTGCTGCAAACGTAGGGCTGTGTGATTTGACAGTGAGTTACTGCTGGACAGGTGGGGCCCCGTGATTTGACTTGCCATTATCATTTTAACTGCGGCGCTATGACCGGCGTGAGTCTCCCGATTCCTGACCACCTCCATACAGGTGCCTCTCCCAATGCCCCACCATGTAGTAGAGGCTGGCTCTTGCATGAGAACCCACTTCTCCACTTTTTCCTTGCCTCTCTTTCCTCCACATATGCAAAAATGCCATGTAAAGTGCACTATTGTACTTACTTGCTCCTACAGGTGCTTAAGCTTGCCACATAGGCATAAAGTCTGATGTGGCAAGTTAATCAAGAAGAGAGAGACTAGTTTTTTGACCCAAGGAAGAAACGGTGCTAAGCGCGTGTACCTAGGTGAAAAGACAATTTTGAGTCTATAGCTAATTAAATGAAGCAAACTTAGCAACACCATTTCATTGGAAGAGGTCACTCCTTGGCAAATGCAATAAATACTAGTACCCCCTGTGTCCCATAATATAAGAACGTTTTTCGCACTACACTAGTGTCAAAAACGTTCTTATATTATGGGACGGAGGGAGTACGAAGAAATAGATAGAGAGGAGTAAAAAAATATACACTTATAACCAACCTTATAGCTAACCTTATTATAGTATGAGTGACTAAGTGATGACTATGTATGACATGCCAACATCAGATAGCCTAACCCACCATGTTAAATCTCCAAGGGCGCGACCGCGCGTGCGACGCGACGGTCGTGGTAGGTGCGACCATGATACGGGGTGCTGGCAGCCCTTGGATCTGAGATCAAACGGTCGCATGCTAAGTTGCTGAAAATTTGCAGAATAACCCTCCCGCAGCAACCGCCAAATTTTCTCCCGCGGGCCGGAGTAGGTTTCTCGGTTTGCATGCGGGTTTAATGGAGGCGAGGAGGCGTGTTCAGCCGGGCGTGCAGTGGACGGTGCAGTACTATTCGATTTGACAACTACAACTAGTATATTATAAAAAACAAAGAAGAGTAGTAGAGATAGAGGTAAGAATAGAGACTAAGGAGGAGCACCATCTACTGCTTCGTGGGCTACTCCTGCGCTCCATTCGGCGGCCGCAACGTCCCCTATAGCCACTCCCTCCTGCGCTCCATTTGGCGAGCACTGTTGACATTTGGGGAACGCACTCTCGCGACTGCTAAAAGCCACGACTTCACCGACGACGACTTCTTCCCCAACCTCGGCAACCTCTTCCTCAACGACATGGGCGACAACCTCAACGCCAATGGTGCTGCTCCCGTTGCACCGTATGTGTTTCTGTCATTCCTGTTCAAAATCGTGGTAGAATTCATGTTTCTACTCTGTGTCATAGACTCGATCTGTTCATCTACTATGCTAGTCTGCATGATAAGTTTAATCTCTGTTATAGCCGTCATGATTTATTTTGTAGTAAATCTCATAGTAACTTTCTCATATATTCAACTGGCGGAACGTCCCCTACAGCCACTTCCATTTCATGGACGGCCTGGTCGATGCCTCCAAGGAGCCCTTCGTCTACTGCTATGAGTGCCCGGTGCCGTTTTGGGGCTCGCCGGTGGACATCGTGCATCACCTGACGCAGGCGTGCGGCGATCACTACTGGCCCTTGGCGAAGAACATCAAGTACGAGACGTACTACCCGTTAACCGTGCCGGAGTTGCTGGAGGATCAGCGCCGCCTGCTAGTCTCGGAGGAGGACGACAGCGTCTTCCTCTTGAATGTGGCCATCGGCGAGCCCCGCGCAGGCCGCCGCCACATCTCTGTAGTGTGCGTCAGGGGCGACGCCGCTGACGCTGACACTGACACGAGGCCGATGTAGGGGTGCTTGCTCACTATTACTACCCCTCGGAGGTCCGTGGGCGGCGACACTGGCTACGTCAAGCTGACTTGGACTCTGTCGAGCTGGGACCTTCCCGCCGATGTGGACATGGAAGACGCATGGTATTATTTGACCCCCAACAATGTGCATGGGGACTCCAAGGAGGTTCACCTGGACATATGCATTACTAAGTTAAATGTTGATCATTAGTCTTCGCTCAATGTAATCCGCTGTCTAAGCATGTGGAGACTTCCATGCATGATCTTGCTCTATTGGAGTATCGCATGTGAATAAAAGTGTATCCATTTATGGTTTAGTCTAGAATCTTCCATGTATGAATTTTTACTACAGTACCGGTGAAAGACTTATGATGAACCATTTCCTGCAAAGCACAGTAAGAGTTCTTTCTTCACAAGTTTTGGATGCAGGTTGAACAGTTGAACGCTTTTGTTTGCAAAAGATACTTTTTTATCTATTTCACCCGGATGTTTCTGAGCTCTAGAGATGAAATAATATCCGAAGAAACCTATTGATACCTGTTACACATGAGATGACCCCCACATCCTTTGTCAAAATAAACAACACCCCGATCAATGCATTTCACTTTTCCGTGGAACGGACGGGCACCTTACTTGCTCCTACAGTTACTTAAGCTTGCCACATAGGCATAAAGTCTGATGTGGCAAGTTAATCAAGAAGAGAAAGACTTGTTTGGTGACCCAAGTAAGAAATGGTGCTAAGTGCGTGTACCTAGGTGAAAAGACAATTTTGAGTCTATAGCTAATTAAATGAAGCAAACTTAGCAACACCATTTCATTGGAAGAGGTCACTCCTTGGCAAATGCAATAAATACTAGTACTCCCTGTGTCCCATAATATAAGAACGTTTTTGGCACTACACTAGTGTCAAAAACGTTCTTATATTATGGGACGGAGGGAGTACGAAGAAAGAGATAGACAGGAGTAAAAAAATACACTTATAGCAAACCTTATAGCCAACCTTGTTGTAGTATGAGTGACTAAGTGATGACTATGTATGACATGCCAACATCAGATAGCCTAACGCACCGTGTTAAATCTCCAAGGGCGCGACCGCGTGAGCGCGCGACAGTCGTGGTAGGCGCGACCATGATACGGGCTGCTGGCAGCCCTTGGATCTGAGATCAAACGGTCGCATGCTAAGTTGGTGAAAATCTGCAGAATAACCCTCCAGGATAGGATATTCACCCTTAGGTCTAGAATCACGCCATGCAACCGTTCGATCTCAGATCCAAGGGCTCTCGGAAGCCCGTATCATCGGAGAATGGAAAGCCACTACCCAGCCGTTCGCACGCTGGCAGTTCGCTTCTACTCGTCCCCGCACGTCCTTTAATACTACGGCGATTCGCTCCTAGTCGTCCCGTCCATTCACATTACGGCAGTTCCACTAATCCTAACCCTCCTCCCAAATCCATGGCGTCCCAAATCTCCCTGATCGGCGGTGAGTACAAGGTCAGAACCATCAACAGCGATGAGTTCGACGTCATCTACACCCGTTCTTCCGCGATGGTGAAAGGATGCCTTTCTCGCTTCAGACGCATGTTCGAAGACTCAGATGATGAGTGGGTCGCTGGGCTAGATGTTGAGTACACCATAGTCCTGGGACGAGAGAAGGATCTAAAGGACCAAAAGAGGAAGAAGCCCGCTGTGATCTAGGTTTGCGTGCATGACTTATGCTTGGTCTACCACATATGCCATGCTGACGTTGAGTGCCAGGATTTTAAGGACTTACTCAAGAGCAACCTAGTCAAATTCGTTACTGTAGACTTTGGTAACGACAAAGAAGTCCTGCGTCGGATAGGCCTCGTTGTAGGCAACACCTTCGACCTCCAAAAGAATCGGCTGGTGTCCTCTCGTCAGCCTTCAATGCTGACCCTGGCAGGAGACATGGTTCATCCTTCATACGGTAAACTGGAGAAACCTCCATACACATTTCATCATCATGCATGGCAGCGGAATGTACTAGATATAGGCCACATCCACTATGCTGCAATGGATGGCTACCTTTGTTTCAATATCTACAAGGGTTGGATGAAGAGCAACAGCCAAGTTGGCGGTTCAAGAAAATAAGTATCGGCTAAGAGGAAGAGGGACAAGGACGAAGTCGAGGACGTGGACGAGGACTCCGAGTAAGGTGGCAGTGTCGTTGCTCCTGGTGGTTCTAATGCAGTGTCTACCGGGATAGTTGCAAAGTTTAATTTTAGGTGTGCTTAATTTAATTTGAGCGGTGTATTGTGCTGAGCCCCCAGCAGAACTGTGTTATGTTTCTTCTTGTTACTTTAACTCTTCAGTACGTTACATACTAGTATTTCTTACATTTCATCTTTTAGTTGGTATAGTACTACCACTCGTTTCTTCACATTATATACGTACAATATATATGGCCAACATCATATAGCCAGCAGTTTAGTTGTCAAAGAATTTCAGGGTGCTTAGTTTTGTCAAAGAATTCCAGGGTGCTTAGTTTTATTTGAGGGGTGGGTTGTGCTGGACACCATTATTGTGACTAGCCTTTTTAATAGTACTATATGCATAATTTGGTGACCAACGCTCTCTATATGTACCACCTTTTTTTAATTTCAAGTTTTGCTCCATGGCGCAATCCATCGATACTACTGCTGTACAAAAGTATACATTTTTTTAAAAGGCTAGAGGGCGGGGCAGTCTAGCTTGGTCGGTTTCACAAGAGGCGAGGGCCTTTGTGATTTGACGGCTCATTACTGCTGGAAGGCGGGGCCTTGTGATTTGACTGCTCGTATAAATGCGCCGACGACCTGATCGAGGAGGAGCAAAGAACCGTGCGATATACTCAATTTTTCCACTTGAGTAGTACTGCGACGGAGGAGCACGAAACACGGCATCCCAGTGCCATATGGCGATAAAAAATGATCTAATTTGCTAGTCATCTCATTGTTAGCATTGTCCTATTCATTCCCTCAAAAAAACGATTGTACTATTCATACCTCACAGAGAACGTGACACGTGCGGCGAAACACCCGAAGCAAAAGATGAAACACAGCAGCAAAAGAACAAGGAAAGATTATCACCCCAAATGATCTAATTCGCCGCGGAGTCATAACTGCTTCTTCATCGCCTCCACGACCTCCATCTCCTTGCGCGTCTCCTCCGCCATCTTCTTCATTCTGTCCATGACGCGGGATTTCTCGACGCGAGCCTTCATCGTCTGTTCCATGGCTGCATTACGTACCTTGACAGCAGCCGGGTGCTCGATGCAGAGCTTCGCCAACTCCTCCTTCTGTTCCATGAAGAGGGCCTGCAGCATCTTCATCGAGGAACCACTATTCTCATGCAGCTTCTTCCAGCCGGCGTTCTTCTCCTTCAACAGGTCGATCTCGTGGCAGAGCTTCGCCTTGTCCTCCTGAAGTTGCAGGATTTCGCCGGTCGCCTTCTTCTCCGAGGCAATGCTCTTCTTCAGCAGCATCACCAAGCCGGCGGTCAACTCCCCCTGCTGATTGAGCTCAGCGGGCATGTTGTCGAGGCTCTCCTTCAGCAACTCCATCAAGCTTAGATGAACACCTTCTGCTTATTGAGGTGCTTATTGAGCTGATCGGGCATGCCGTCGAGGGATAACGACTCCAGCTCCGCCGGCACGGCATGTTCGCCTCCGCGGCTAGGGCGCTCCCGGGAGCCATCGCTTGCCCGTGAGAGATCTTTCGAGGTCTCTGCGTGGCGGCGAGCCCTCTTTTTTTCCGCAGCCTTGGTTGCCGCTCCCTTGTTACGAGTAGTTCTTGACCTAGAGCTCTGCTCACCGGCCATGGCAATGACGGACGAAGAATAAGCACTTATGAGGAGGAAAGGTAGAGTAATTTTCAGTTAGGTAGTTCCCCTTTTTATAACCTAAGTACTAGCACTAGTACTAATACCTGCATAGTGGGGACACGTTCAGGTTTGGTACGTACTAGTAGGTGTGAGCAGGCTTTCGAATGTGATGGGAACAAGGTAAAGATTAATTGATGGTTTTGGTTTCGAGGCCCGAAACGACTCTCGATGAGTTTAGCGGAACATAAATTTCAAGTACTACACTGCTCAAATGCGTAAATATTATGTTACTGTCAAAAATTGGCACAAAATACGAAGGAGACCAATGGAAGTACTACTTAGCAACCCACGATTTAACTACTCGCATGCGCGTAGTGGAGTAATAATGTCTTTCTTCCGCCCTCACGTCCACTCAATTTGCATGCCCTGTATTAATTGACCATCAATGAAGTGAATGATTTTACACGTGCCAAATTATCACATGGGGTGGATCTTGGTACAAAATTGCGTCCGCCCGTGTACCCGCGTGTGCGTGCGAGGGAATGAGTGCGTGCGTGGCGTGCGTGCACATCTTCGCTTCGTGCATGTACCGCCAGTATGTCTCAGGGAGGACGAGTACATTCTTCTGGAACCAGCAGCACGTCACTGTGATCAATCCATGCAAGGAGGTCGCGAAAACGCCTCCACATGTGCCACGTGGCTTCATGAACTGTAAGAGAGACACTGTGTAGCGTGCCATTGGTATTCTAATTTACGTGTTTTGCACATACTCGAAGTACTAGTAAGGTACACATGCATTGCACGCATCAGATTTTGCAACCAAATTATGAATAAATACCACACTATAGCATGTAAGCTCTGAGTCATATATGCCCGATGTAGACCTTTGTTTAATTCTTATAGTTCATCTCATTCAAAATCAATTAGAGGGTGCTTGGATACGTTTTAGTCCCATGACTAAAAGTAGTGAGACTAAAACATGCTAGCCTCATCCATGCTTGGATCCAAATACTAAGGAGACTAAAATCAAGTTAATGAGCATTTATTATCCTCCAAACCCTCCAATCCAGAACTCGCCCGTGTTAAAGGAGAGGAGTTAAATGAGGAGAGAGAGGACTAATCCACATTTTAGTAGGGGTACCCCTGACTAAAAAAAATTAGTCTCAAGACTAGTTTTAGCCCCTCTTTAGTCAGGGGTGCTTGGAACTTTAGTCTCTTAAAGAGACTATTTTTAGTCAGACTAAAATAAGTCCCTTGGATCCAAGCACCCTCTTAGTTTTTATTAAAAAAAAGCTAAGAACGCGGGAATAGGAAAAACATGGGATTATAGTGGAATGTCGTCTTGAATCCTACAGGATTGTACGAGTGTTTGATTGTGCATGGAAAAACGCAGAATTCTTTCATAGAGGTTTGAGTGGATGGAATGTTTCCTATGAAATCTAGTGCAAATGAATCATATGGAAAAATTCCTACGGTTTACAATCCTACAAATCAAACAACCAAGATAGGAAAAATTCCTAATGATTAGAATCCTCCAAGATTCCTTTGAGAATCCTTTGAATCAAAGAAGCACCTAATCTATTTTATGATTCATGGAATTGTGCGTTGTAAAGCATAAAGTAAAAACAAATAATGGAAATTCAACTAGAAAAAAAGTTTGTGCAGTTATGATACGGAAGATTCTAGAACAAAAGAGAACCACTGTTGTTTTGAGCTTTGTGCATTATGCTTAAGTTCAACCATGGAGTCTGCTAGATTGTACATGTGGCAAAATCCGGTGGGGGGCTAGAAGATGGTGCGAGGGGCCGAGTGGAGGGAGACTATGAAGGAATGCACAAGTGCGAGATCGATATTTAGAGAGAGGGAGCGAACACGTGCGCTGTTGCACGCGGTGGCGGAGCCATGAAAAATAAGTGAGCTAGGGGGCCAAGCATTGCTAATCCTTTACGAGGAGGGTCTGTTCATGAAATTAAACCTTTTTAGCAGCAATTGTCTAATGATCACATTCATATTAGCCTCGATATATAGTGATGTTAGGGGGGGGGGGGGCAGGGCCCTTACTGCCCCCTGTCTTCGCCATTGTGCA
>LR880966.1:679769091-679783011 GCA_904067115.1 Aegilops sharonensis
CTAGAGGGATGGCCGGGGCGGCGGCGGACCGGCGGTGGGGAGTGTTTTCGGGGCGGGCGGGGCGGCGGGGGGCTGCTGTTTGGCCGGTGGTGGCTGGCGGCTCAGGGGGGTGGAGGTTGAAGATGAACCGCAGGCCCTTGATTTCGTATCCAACGGCTGCAAAAATCGACTGACCAGAGATGAAAAAGTCAGTCGACCGACGTGTAGCCTCACCTTGCTAGTGCGTTCAGTTTCGACAGCAAAATTCAGTTTCGACATCAAAAATCAGTTTCGACAGTTAAGTTCAATTTCGACAGTTAAGTTCAATTTCGACTGTTAAATTCAGTTTTGACTGTTAAGTTCAGAGATTAGCGGCTGATGTATTTTACATCTAGCACTTCGTGGTTATGTATTTTACGTCATGTATTGGAGATGCTATTAGAATTCCACTCAGGTTAACGTTGTTCGTTGTCTCTCTTGTCCTGCTTCAGCCTCGGCGTCGTCCAACTCACCGGAGCTACTCCAACGACGAAACCCTCCATCACAGCGGAGCAGTACCTCGGGCTCCATCTCCAGATGCCTAAGATCTTCTTCCCCTCCTCCGACAGCAAAGTCAGCCGGAGCATCCTCACCGGCCAACCCAATCACGCTGAGATCGACATGGCTTCGCCAAAGAGGTTGTACACTTGTTGCATCTCTTTTTTACTCTACATGTTATATATATTGTCCACTGAGCACTCGTAGTAACGGGAAATACGATTATTTTATCCTACTATATGACAAGCAGTGAGGTACCAGGCTACTTAGCTATCCGTGATGGACTTTCTTGAATGCCATCATTATTTATCTCTGCGCGTTTGAGCTGTGCATTTGTCGATGGGCCTGCGAGTTGAGCTAGTATGGCAGTGGCCTGGGTCCAAAGTAATAGAAGTAGCACAAAAACATTTTTTTAGTGTAGGATTTTCCTTGCTCAAGCCTGCCTACTAGAATCGCCAGTGCTTGAAAGGAAAAGTGAATGAAAAACATAGGAATTGGAAAGTTTCCTATGGTACTACTTTTCATGAATTTGGTGCAAAGGAATGGAGCAAAGGAAAACTGTAGGATTTGTTCCTTTAGTGTATCCTTGAAAGAAAAACCGTAGGAATTCTAATTTCCACTTCTCCTCCTTTTCATATTCCTATTCATCAAGCACAAGACTAAGAGATAGTAGCATAATAGCATTATAACTGTACATTTTCTTGTGGTTTGACTTAATCTCACCATGCTTTTTTGCATCCTGTGATCTTCCAATTGTTGTGAATCAAACACCCAGATTGGCAGAAATCCTGTGTTTTTAAATTCTCTGTTTTGCACGTGCATTCCTATCCTATTCCTGTCTATTTCCTATCCCTGCATTGTTAGAATCCTCAAATTCAAACAAGCCCTTACTCAATTACTTCTGTTACAGATATGTGTCAAAGAAAACCTTGTGTGGTTTGTCCTGCTCCTGCGGCGCTGTGTTCCACCCCAGCTCAGCTGCTCCAACGACGGAAGGGTTCACCAGAGCAGGGATCCGCTCTCCAGACTGTCTTTCGCCACCTCAAATATTTTTCCCCGCCACCAGCAGCCACAACAACTGCATTACCATCATCAACTGAGCAGATGACCTTGAGGACTACACGGGCCCGCAAGAGAGGACGCACTCTTCCATGTCTGCTTACGTTATGCGTCGCTTAATATGATGACATGCTACATTATCGTCGTGTTCACCTATTAGACTCCGAGTCAGGTCCAAATTAATGCCGAAACTTGAGTTTTTAAATGGTTGTGGGGTACATATTGGGGCAGCAATCAGTACTATCTGTCTACTATCTGGTTAATCTCCGGTGTCTACTATGAGTTTCATGTTGGGTGCAAACAAACATTAAAGAAGCCATTATCTGTATTTTTTAACTAAAGCTATTATTTGCCCGCTATCAT
The DNA here is from genome assembly GCA_904067115.1 of Aegilops sharonensis. Lineage (NCBI taxonomy): Eukaryota > Viridiplantae > Streptophyta > Magnoliopsida > Poales > Poaceae > Aegilops > Aegilops sharonensis. Next base: position 679,771,030 of record LR880966.1, read on the forward strand.
TGATTTTGGGTCTATCCACAGTTTGCTACCATCACTCTGGATTTGTGCATGCACTCCTTACATAATCTCACTATGTTTTATTCCTATGCATGCCAGTTATTGTACACAATGGAACTGATCATGTAGAGCAAAAGAGACGAGCCTTGCGTGGCAATAAATTTCATGTACACGTCGTTCCATGGTGGGCACAAAGGCAGCCACCCTTCCACCCATTTCGGTGTAACACCCCCAGTGTCATGCTACAGTAACCCTCTGTGATTAAGCCTGATCATTTGGTTAAAGAATGCTTAATCACCTTTGTTCAATATCTCTTTTCAACTCCCATCTGAATTCAAATTCAAATCATAAGTGAAACTTGAAGTTGCACAAAAGTTGCTGGAAAAATGTTCATCATTTAGCAAATATTCCAATACAATTTGATGTAAATAAAAACAACATCACTACTATGCTAAAATTGACACTAACATTTATAATAGTGCCATTCCAGCAATTTTTGATGCAAATTCATTTATGAAAATTCCAAATGAATCTAAACCTCTCCCAATAATAATTGTGGCAGTGCCTAAAAATGCACTAGACTATTATGATCCAGTTCCACATTTTTTCTAAATCATTAGGGTCCCCAGATAAATCATTTTCCTTCTCTAGTAATTAAAGAAAAACAAAAGGAAAAGCAGAAGAGATAGAGAGAACCCCCCTTTCCCCCCTGGACCTCAACCAGCCTGGCCGGCCCAGCCGGCCCAGCTCCCCACACCACGCCCCCTTCCTGTTCCTCGGTTGCGCGCCGCTACAGGGCGCGGTCGCCACCGGACCCGCTCACCGGCGTCGAGGTGGATAAGCCTCCGCGACGCCTCGGTCCCCTCCTCCCCTGCCACTCCCAGTCTCCCACTTCCCCTCGCCCACTCCGCCTTTCCCTCTTCCCACCAGACCTCCTCGCCCAGATCCGCCACGGCCACCACCGCAGTCGCCATGGCCGGCACCGTCTACGCGCTCTCCGCCGTCCCCTTCACCTAGGACCACGCCGAGGGCTCCGTCGTCGACCTCTCCTTCGCCCACGACCAGCCCCTCGAGCTCGGCGCCCCCGCATCGACTCCGACGCCAGCTTCTTCTTCCTCGGCAGCCACCGGCGTTCCTCTACGATTCCGGCGCCCTGCTGCTCCTAACCTTCCAACGAGCCACCGTGTGCTCCTACATAAGCTCCCCGACCTTTTCCCTATGCTAGCGCCGTCGATCTCGCCCCCTAGTTGTCGTCGCCGTTGGTGCTGCCCCGCCGCCATGATGAAGCTCATCGCAGTGGCCACCGTTGCCGCAGCTCGCGTCCGAGGTCGTAGTCGAGCTTGTGAGGTTCCCAGGAGCCCAACGCGCACGCACACGAGCCTTCCCGTGCCCCGTAACGCCGTTTTCGTCGAGCACCCGTGCACGCCGCCGCCTCCGCCGCTCGCCGGCGCCGATTCCGGCCAAGTCCGGCGATGCTACGGCCACCACTGGACGCGGCGCTGAGAGCTCGTTCGAATGAGCCTAGCCCCGCTCCTCCCCGAGCCCTATACGCGTTTTCCGGCGAGATCCGTGTTGCGCCGCCGCGTTTGGCGTCGTCGGCGTTGAGCCGCCGGCCACCGCCAACGTGGCACACCTGGGGCCACCCCTGGGTCACTGCCAGTGGGCCCCGCGGGCCCCGTTGACTGGGTTCACCCAGTCAACGTGCTGACTGTGCGTCTCTGTGACGCTGACGAGCGGGCCCTACCGCTTATTCCCTAATTAAAGTGTTTTTCATAATTAAAACTAATTAATTTAGTTAATTAGTCCATGACGGGTGGGGCCTTCCTGCTAAATAACTCTTTCTTAGTTAGTTTAAACTTCTGTTAGTCCACTGTCCATGACAGGTGGGACCCACGGGTCAGTTTGACCTGGTCAGCCAGTCTGTTGACTGCTGACGTCATCAGCACGTCATGCTGACGTCATTTTATTGTTTCTGTTATTTTAAATAATTCCAGGATATTGTTTAAACTTTGAAAATTCGTAGAAATTAAACCATAGCTCGGATGAAAATGTTTTCTACATGAAAGTTGCTCAGAAAAACGTGACGAATCCGGATACGCTGTCCATTCATCTGTCACATGCCCCTAGCATGATGAACATGGAACTTTACCCCTCCGATCATCTGTGTGACACAGGTCCGGAACCGGGAAAACATTCCCAGTTGACTTCCCCCCTCGCCGGTATCGTGTAGCACCGCGTTAGAACACGTCTAGCTCTGCCTGTTGTCCTGTTATGCTATGTTTGCTTTATATTTGCTATTTCTTCCCCCTCTTCTCTCTGGTAGACCCCGAGGCCGCTGATGCCCCGGTGATCGACTACATCGTCGACAATGACCCTCCTTGCTAGAGCTATCAGGCAAGCCCTCCCTTTGATCATCCCGATATCGTCCATTCCTTTCTCTCATGCTTGTATTAGATTTTGGTACTGTTATTGTTTGCTCCTATTCTGATGCATAGCCTGCTTTTGTATCTGCTGTTGTACCTTACCTGCTTATCCTAAATTGCTTAGTATAGGTTGGTTAGTGATCCATCAGTGTCCCCCACCTTGTCCTTGTTGCCCCTGCTTCATCATTGAAGACCGGATCAACGGGACCGAAGACCAGGCCCCGACACCGCACATCACTTTCCCCTTAGTTGCTCAACACTACTGGGTTACTATCGAGTACCGAGGGTGAACCTCTTCAGCACTTCTGATGTTAACCCTGTAGTGTAGTCATTCGGTCGTGGTCATCGAGGGTGATTTCCTCCTTAACCACTTCCGACATGACTCTGTCGTGCAACCCCTCAAGTGTGAACCTCGGGGGTGATTCCTCTTACGTTCACCTTGATGATTACATCTAGTGGAATTCATCGGGGGTGATTCCTCGGGTTTTCCCCTTGATGTTTGGACACACGGATACTTGGACTTTACCTCTGTTACTTGGAAAGAGGGGTCGACCCTGAGGGGTGCCCGCGTGAGCTTAATTGCGGGTGATGTGGAGTCGGGTTGACCTGGAGGGTGCCTGCGAGATAAATACGAGGCCTGGCCGAGCATTCCTAGCCCTTGCCGCAAGTCCTCGAGACGGGGCAACGGGGTCACATCTTTCGTGAGTCTCTACTTGTTACCGCGCGTTCCTAATCCACTACGATTTGGATATTTGATCCGAGGGGCCTCTGGCCTGATAGCACTAACCATCACGTGGGCATAGTATGGGCGTTCTGCGTCGTATACATCAGCCGAAGCTTAATAGACGTCAGCGACTGAGTGGCGCGCGCCGGGTTGGACTGCGTAAGCGCCTGCCTTGTTGAAGGAGGTAGCTAGGTCTGCTCACCGGCCGCCCACGCAACATGCAGGAGTTCCCGGGGAGATGGCCCATGACCCCTGGGGGCATAGGTTTAGTCCGGTGTGCTGGCCTCTCTATTAAGCCTAGGTCGGGTTGCGGCGTATTGTTTGGCCGAGGCCGGGCATGACCCAGGAAAGTGTGTCCGGCCGGAGTTAAGCGAGCGTGGTGGGTAAGTTGGTGCACCCCTGCAGGGAAGAAAACATCTATCGATAGCCTGTCCTACGGTAACGGACACTTGGAGCTGTATCCCGATCGATACAACTAGAACTAGATACTGGTGATGAGAATTGGATGGTGATGAGTAATGGATTGTGATGATAACTGGATAGTATGGCTCTGGGATTGCTTTCTCACAGGGAGTCGAGAAAGGATCTCTGGCCGAGGTTGATAACACTTCTACTACTTTACTTTATGCTACTCTACTCCCTCCTGTTGCTGCAAGATGGTGATTTCGAGAAGATGCTAGTCTTCGATAGGACTAGGCCTTCTCTCTATTCTGGCATTTCTGCAGCCCAATCCACATATACAGCCTTCCTTTGATAATGTTGCATATGTAGTGTAGATCCTTGCTTGCGAGTACTTTGGATGAGTACTCACGGTTGCTTTGCTCCCCCTTTCCCCGTTTCTTCTTCTTTTCAGTTGATGCAACCAAATGTCGGAGCCCTGGAGCCTGATGCCACCGCCGATGCATACTACTACGTGGAGACCGTCGACGACCAGGAGTAGTTAGGAGGCTCCCAGGCAGGAGGCCTTGCCTTTTCGATCAATGTTGCTTTTGTGCTAGCCTTCTTAAGGCAACTTTTCTAACTTATGTCTGTACTCAGATATTGTTCCGCTGACTCTTGTGTTTACGAGCTTATGTATTCGAGCCCTCGAGGCCCCTGGCTTGTAACATAGAGCTTGTATTATTTTATTTTTGTGTCTAGAGTTGTGTTGTGATATCTTCCCGTGAGTCCTTGATCTTGATCGTACACATTTGCGTGTATGATTAGTGTACGGTTGAATCGAGGGCGTCACAAGTTGGTATCAGAGCCGACTGCCTGTAGGTAGCCCCTTTCCAACTCCTTGGCCGAAGTTGAGTCTAGTCACTAAAAACTTTTACTAACATGGCTGTGTGCTTACAGGCCCACGTCGCCATTGGGTGGTATTAGTATCTTTTATTCCTCGTCTATACTTTGGGATTCTGATCTCTCTTCTATTCGGGTTAAAGAATTTACTAACTCTGACATTAGGTTCTCGTAACCACTTCATCCCGGAGAGCCCCTTCACTACAGATGGTCGCTTGCTTCGCCACAAGATTCTGCAGATACTCCTCGATGTTTCTCGAGACTCTATGCCCACTGCTTTGCAGTTCCTGACCATCGATAATCCCCGTGAATAACATCCTTGACGTTAGTACCTTCATCCCCAGTTGTTCATATGCTTTCCAAAAATTCATTAAAATGCTATTCGATCTCCCGAAGATCCTCTGCAGCCTATTGCTCCCGAAAGTCTTGTCAGCCTGCTTTATGGATACATCTATATGTATCGCAATATTCATTGCATTCCTTGTCACTGTCTTTCCGAGTCTATTGATTCAATATGAATAAGAATAATCCCGATCTTCCGTTGATTCCTAGAATTCATCTTTCCGGCTCAAACATCATTCTGGATATGAGTTCGTTCTCAGTAAATCAATCCTTGATTGATTGGCCATCTAATTATAATCAATATACTCATCTTTTTATCAGAGCCTCTGCCTCGGATCCCCCGATTTTGGGATCGTAAAACCTTCGTATCCAAGCTTCGGCTTATTCAGGTGTTTCCATAAACCGATCCCTTTGCATCCCTTCTTCTGGTTGAGTACCGATACTCACATCAGATCCTTTGCGGACCACCTGATCTTTTGGTGGATTGCTATCCGGCAGCTCCTTCATATTTTAAATCATTGACGACTTTCCCCTGATACAAAATGCCTCTGGCGAATTGTATCATCTACTATGTATCGCCAACCCTTTGCTTCGAGCGTGTACTCGTCACTCCTGTTATTGTGTTGTATAGCTTCGTAAAAATGTCCCGATGGGTTGAACCTATGCCTTTCCTAAATTCGTGTGAACTCGAAAGAGATGTGAGTCATACTCTTCTGGTGCTTCACCAGATAAATCTTTCGCACTACAAATTCTTCGAAAACGAGGAGTGAATGAAAGTGTATGCATTGAAGAAGTGGGAGTCGACCTTGAACCTTTGTGTTCATGCCCATGGACCCGATGTAGAACTTATCATGGAAGCTGCTCGTAAAAATATTTACCCCTTGTTATAAGTTCATCTTGTATTGATGGTTTGATCATTCATAATCTTGGTTCCGACCATAGTTTCTTCTTAATTCCATTTCCCAGACAAGTTAAATACTTGTCTCCTGCAAGTCATTTCACCTGTCCACCTCCAATTTGATCTACCTCTTGTAAATTCTTAATTGGAGTGATACTCCATCACATCATTCCTAGCCTGATCGGATATATCATTATCGTGCTAAATTTTAACTGTGCTACCTGGTCCTTATGCCCGGAGCAACTTTCGACGATGAGCTAAGCTTACGTCGATCTTCCTCATCTTATCATTTCACCTCGAACAACAAGCTTGACTTTGAGCTTGTGTCGAATCCGTGGATCTCATAGCCTTTCACTTCATCCTTCATTTTCTGCTCGATGGCATCTTCATAGAGCCTCTCGACAGATGTGTCATGATTAGCATCAACATTTTGACTTCCGTTGAGATGACAATTGAATTCATGGTGAGAAATACCATCCTTGACCTTCAATGATTTGAGTTATCATTGACAACCCCCCCCCCCCTTGTCTTCTTTCCAACACATGTTTGATCATGTCTTGGCTATGCCTTGGACTCCTTGCTATTCCTAGAATTGTTCATTGTGTATTTGTTGTAGTCTTCAACTCCAACCCATACTTGGAACACCATGTTAATGCTACCTCGAAGCATGACTAAGGTATTCCGAATATCAACAAGAACATCGGAAGCACATTGTTGAATGTTTCTTGATCTATTATCCAAACACCGTTGTATGGGTAATATCATGATTCTTCCCTCGCCCCCTTTATCTACATGCTTTTGAACTTGCTGCCATATCATGTATATCCTGCTCCGCTTCCCCTTGGGAACGATATACTCCCAATTCTTGTGTGTAAACACATTTTCCTTTCCAATGTTCTGATTAATCTAATGATCACCTTTTCTTTTCCATTGTTTTGTTTAACCTTTCTTGTGGTTTATGAGATCTAAGCATGTAACAATTCCCTGCTTATGAAAACACCCCGATATACAGTTTGTCAGTAAGACCATGCTATTATTGCTGATGACATTCCGATAACCACCGATGGACGCGAACCTTGCCAATTGGTCCGCCTCGTTCAATGAGCAGGAAAATGCTTCTCTTCGTTCCTCGCCCTTGGTACCAACGTTGTTGCCAATATAACTTACATGCTATCCTCTGACATGCCTTGCTATCAGGACCGTACAAGACGTCAGCACCCTTCCTTTTTTCTAACCCACATGGTGGGCCCATAACCCACAGTTCCACATGATCGGAACCTGACTCTACTGTACAACCTTGATTCCGAAATATTCTTGGCACTCGGCTTCATATATAATACACGAGCTAACCTCCTCACCATGTTTCATTTCGGTATCAGAGGAAACATTATTCTTCTTTGCTCTGAACCCCTGCATCACCTATTTTAGGCATCATCTGGATGCCTACCTGGTTAAAACTTGTTGAATCTCCGTATAGCACTCTCGATACGTCCTAGTGCTTCTAAATCCTCCTTCCTTGAGATAACTACCGGATGCTGATCCTTTCAGACATTCGTCCATATAGCTTCCCCCTTACTCCACCTCTTAAATCTCGGGACGAGATTTCTTGTAGTGGAGGAGATTTGTAACACCCCCAGTGTCATGCTACAGCAACCCTCTGTGATTAAGCCTGATCATTTGGCTAAAGAATGCTTAATCACCTTTGTTCAATATCTCTTTTCAACTCCCATCTGAATTCAAATTCAAATCATAAGTGAAACTTGAAGTTGCACAAAAGTTGCTGGAAAAATGTTCATCATTTAGCAAATATTCCAATACAATTTGATGTAAATAAAAACAACATCACTACTATGCTAAAGTTGACACTACCATTTATAACAGTGCCATTCCAGCAATTTTTGATGCAAATTCATTTATGAAAATTCCAAATGAATCTAAACCTCTCCCAAAAATAATTGTGGCAGTGCCTAAAAATGCACTGGACTTTTATGATCCAGTTCCACATTTTTTCCTAAATCATTAGGGTCCCCAGATAAATCATTTTCTTTCTCTAGTAATTAAAGAAAAAGAAAAGGAAAAGCAGAAGAGAGAGAGAGAGAGAACCCCTCTTGTCCCCCTGGACCTCAACCAGCCTGGCCAGCCCAGCTCCCCACACCATGCCCCCTTCCTGTTCCTCGGTTGCGCGCCGCTACAGGGCGCGGTCTCCACCGGACCCGCTCACCGGCGTCGAGGTGGATAAGCCTCCGCAATGCCTCGGTTCCCTCCTCCCCTGCCATTCCCAGTCTCCCACTTCCTCTCGCCCACTCCGCCTTTCCCTCTTCCCACCAGATCCGCCATGGCCACCACCGCAGTCGCCATGGCCGGCACCGTTTACGCGCTCTCTACCGTCCCCTTCACATAGGACCGCGCCGAGGGCTCCGTCGTCGACCTCTCCTTCGCCCACGACCAGCCCCTCGAGCTCGGCGCCCGTGCATCGACTCCGACGCCAGCTTCTTCTTCCTCGGCAGCCACCGGCGTTCCTCTACGATTCCGGTGCCCTGCTGCTCCTAACCTTCCAACGAGCCACCGTGTGCTCCTACGTAAGCTCCCCGACCTTTCCCCTATGCTAGCGCCGTCGATCTCGCCCCCTAGTTGCCGTCGCCGTTGCTGCTGCCCCGCCGCCATGATGAAGCTCGTCGCAGTGGCCACCGTTGCCGCAGCTCGCGTCCGAGGTCGTAGTCGAGCTTGTGAGGTTCCCAGGAGCCCAACGCGCACGCGCGCAAGCCTTCCCGTGCCCCGTAGTGCCGTTTTCGTCGAGCACCCGTGCACGCCGCCGCCTCCGCCACTCACCGGCGCTGATTCCGGCCAAGTCCGGCGATGCTACGGCCACCACTAGACGCGGCGCTGAGAGCTCGTTCGAATGAGCCTAGCCCCGCTCCTCCCCGAGCCCTGTACGCGTTTTCCGGCAAGATCCGTGTTGCGCCGCCGCGTTTGGCATCGTCGGCGTTGAGCCGCCGGCCACCGCCAACGTGGCACACCTGGGGCCACCCCTGGGTCACTGCCAGTGGGCCCCGCGGGCCCCGTTGACTGGGTTGACCCAGTCAACGTGCTGACTGGGCGTCTCTATGACGCTGACAAGCGGGCCCTACCGCTTATTCCCTAATTAAAGTGTTTTTCATAATTAAAACTAATTAATTTAGTTAATTAGTCCATGACAGGTGGGGCCTTCCTGCTAAATAACTCTGTCTTAGTTAGTTTAAACTTCTGTTAGTCCACTGTCCATGACAGGTGGGACCCACAGGTCAGTTCGACCTGGTCAGCCAGTCTGTTGACTGCTGACGTCATCAGCGCGCCATGCTGACGTCATTTTATCTTTTCTGTTATTTTAAATAATTCCAGGATATTGTTTAAACTTTGAAAATTCGTAGAAATTAAACCGTAGCTCGGATGAAAATGTTTTCTACATGAAAGTTGCTTAGAAAAACGTGACGAATCCGGATACGCGGTCCATTCATCTGTCACATGCCCCTAGCATGCTGAACATGGAACTTTCCCCCTCCGGTCATCTGTGTGACACAGGTCCGGAACCGGGAAAACATTCCCGGTTGACTTCCCCCGTCGCCGGTATCGTGTAGCACCGCTTTAGAACACGTCTAGCTCTACGTGTTGTCCTGTTATGCTATGTTTGCTTTACATTTACTGTTTCTTCCCCCACTTCTCTCCGGTAGACCCCGAGGCCGCTGATGCCCCGGTGATCGACTACGTCGTCGACAACGACCCTCCTTGCCAGAGCTACCAGGCAAGCCCTCCCTTTGATCATCCCGATATCGCCCATTCCTTTCTCTCATGCTTGCATTAGATTTTGCTACTGTTATTGTTTGCTCCTATTCTGATGCATAGCCTGCTTTTGTATCTGCTGTTGGACCTTACTTGCTTATCCTAAATTGCTTAGTATAGGTTGGTTAGTGATCCATCAGTGTCCCCCACCTTGTCCTTGTTGCCCCTGCTTCATCATTGAAGACCCGATCAACGGGACCGAAGACCAGGCCCCGGCACCGCACATCACTTTCCCCTTAGTTGCTCAACACTACTGGGTTACTATCGAGTACCGAGGGTGAAACTCTTCAGCACTTCTGATGTTAACCCTGTAGTGTAGTCATTCGGTCGTGGTCATCGAGGGTGATTTCCTCCTTAACCACTTCCGGTACGACTCTGTCGTGCAGCCCCTCAAGTGTGAACCTCGGGGGTGATTCCTCTTACGTTCACCTTGATGATTACATCTAGTGGAATTCATCGGGGGTGATTCCTCGGGTTTTCCCCTTGATGTTTGGACACACGGATACTTGGACTTTACCTCTGTTACTTGGAAAGATGGGTCGACCCTGAGGGGTGCCCGCGCGAGCTTAATTGCGGGTGATGTGGAGTCGGGTTGACCTGGAGGGTGCCCGCGAGATAAATACGAGCCGTGGCCGGGCATTCCTAGCCCTTGCCGCAAGTCCTCGAGACGGGGCAACAGGGTCACATCTTTCGTGAGTCTCTGCTTGTTACCGCGCGTTCCTAATCCACTACGATTTGGATATTTGAACCGAGGGGCCTCTGGCCTGATAGCACTAACCATCACGTGGGCATAGTATGGGCGTTCTTCGTCGTATACATCAGCCGAAGCTTAATAGACGTCAACGACTGAGCGGCGCGCGCCGGGTTGGACTGCGTAAGCGCCTGCCTTGTTGAAGGAGGTAGCTAGGTCTGCTCACCGGCCGCCCACGCAACGTGCAGGAGTTCCCAGGGAGATGGCCCATGACCCCTAGGGGCATAGGTTTAGTTCGGCGTGCTAGCCTCTCTATTAAGCCTAGGTCGGGTTGCGGCGTATTGTTTGGCCGAAGCCGGGCATGACCCAGGAAAGTGTGTCCGGCCGGAGTTAAGCGAGCATGGTGGGTAAGTTGGTGCACCCCTGCAGGGAAGAAAACATCTATCGATAGCCTGTCCTACGGTAACGGACACTTGGAGTTGTATCCCGATCGATACAACTAGAACTGGATACTGGTGATGAGAATTGGATGGTGATGAGTAATGGATTGTGATGATAACTGGATAGTATGGCTCTGGGATTGCTTTCTCACAGGGAGTCGAGAAAGGATCTCTGGCCGAGGTTGATAACACTTCTACTACTTTACTTTATGCTACTCTACTCCCTCCTGTTGCTGCAAGATGGTGGGTTCGAGAAGATGCTAGTCTTCGATAGGACTAGGCCTTCTTTCTATTCTGGCATTTCTGCAGCCCAGTCCACATATACAGCCTTCCTTTGATAATGTTGCATATGTAGTGTAGATCCTTGCTTGCGAGTACTTTGTATGAGTACTCACGGTTGCTTTTCTCCCCCTTTCCCCCTTTCTTCTTCTTTCCGGTTGATGCAACCAGATGTCGGAGCCCTGGAGCCAGATGCCACCGCCGATGCATACTACTACGTGGAGACCGTCGATGACCAGGAGTAGTTAGGAGGCTCCCAGGCAGGAGGCCTTGCCTTTTCGATCAATGTTGCTTTTGTGCTAGCCTTCTTAAGGCAACTTGTCTAACTTATGTTTGTACTCAGATATTGTTGCTTCCGCTGACTCTTGTGTTTACGAGCTTATGTATTCGAGCCCTCGAGGCCCCTGGCTTGTAACATAAAGCTTGTATTATTATATTTTTGTAACATCCCAAATTTCCTATTTGGAATGTTTTACAATTATAGCTAAGCATCCTATGCATCCTGTTTGAATTTGAATGCCATTTGAAGTTTCAGAGAATTTTGAGTTTTGAATTTGAATTTCAAACTTTGGCATGTGGGAATCATTTCAAAAACTAAGCCTGATAAATACTTGATCAAAAGTATGAGAGGAGCAAACATGACACTCCAAAAATATCAGAGGAAAACATTGCTAAAAGATTTGGATTCAAATTTGAATTCTATTTGAATTTGAAAAAAATAGATTTTTATAAAGTTTGGATTTTGCCTTTGGAAAAATGTTCAAATGAAAGGGAATATTCCCTTGATCATTTTGGTATATATATACCCTATATAAAATATTTATAGATATTCTTTTATTTTTGTTTTTGTTTTATTTAAAAAAATAAAGAAAAACCCCCTCGGGCGCCAGCCAGGCCACCCCAGGCCCAGCCAGCGCCGCACCCCTCCCCGCCTGGCCCAGCCAGCGCCGGCCCACCTGGCCAGGCCAGCCGAGCCGAGCCGGCCCAGCCCCCCTCGCCGCTCGCCGAAACCCCCAGGCTTCGGTCGACCGCTCGCCTCACCCCTCCCTCTCTCTCGCTGACCCGTGGGCCCCGCCCCTCTTCTTCCCCCC
>LR880966.1:679827249-679841571 GCA_904067115.1 Aegilops sharonensis
ATCAACTCCACAAGCCTTGAAACTATCATAGACTCCAGGATAGTGCTCTTCATTCTCCTTGATGTACTCCCAGTTGACCCATCTCATGTCACACACTATGGGCTTCTTGTCAAGCAGAATTGTCTCATAGAAGTCCTGCTGTTCCTTGGTGTGAAATATATAGTCCACATCAGTCCTTCTCCTAGTGGCATATGGATCAGACTCTCTCCATATTCTCAATCCAGAGTCCTTTCTGATCTTCATGTTCTCAGCTAGTGGATGAGCATCATTGTGATCTGGAATTTTTGGCTTCAACTTCCTCAAGATATGTGACTCATCATCTTCTTCTTCCATAGAAGCTTCAGGCACTGGGGCCTTATTCCTCTCTGCTGCTGGGATGTTCCTGGTGCTTCTCTTGGGTGCAGTTTTGGATTTTGGAGCAGCTGGCTTGGGAGCTTCTTTGGGCTTAGATGGAGCAGCCCCTGATCTTATGGCATCTCCCATAAGCTTTTGTGCCTTCGGTGCTGGTGCAGCATCCTCTTCCTCTTCCTCTTTAGAGTCACTCATCATAGATGGCTTGCCAAGAACTCTGGCAGTGGTCTTCTTGACCCTTTCTTTCCTCTTCTTGACATCTCCAGCTTCCTTGGGTTCAAGAGTGAACACCATTTTCTCTCCTGTGGCAACTTTCCTTGGCTTAGACATGGGCTGTCTTCCTGCTGGCTTCTTGGTCTTCAGACCTGGCTTAGTTGCAGCAGCTGTGCTATACTCCTTCAGCACTTTCTTCTTTGATGTGGCCTCTTCCTCAGCAGCCACATAGTTCTCATCCTCAGAATCTGAGGTTCTCTTCTTTCTGGCCCTTGTGGCAGCCTTTGGCAAGTTGCTTGGAGTGCTCCTGCTGCCTTCATCATAGCTGCTAGAGGGACTAGTGCCCTCACTCATGTGAACTTGCTCCTCAGACTTGTTCTGACTGTCACTCTGATCTGGCATGATGCAAACACTGACAGCAGACCATGTGAATAGATTATAGATGAGGTAGAGTGGATGAGCATCACAAAGTGCAGAGGTTTTTGCAAAAGAATGAGTCAAAAACTTAGTTTTAGTTTTCCACAGAAAGCATTTCGGATCTACCGATTTGAAATCTCGGTGATACCGAAGCAGCTGTTGGAACCTAAACTAGTGAACTCAGTCAGACCGAGTCACAGTTCGGTGGCACCGAGACTGCTAGTGTTGCACAAAGACATGAACTCGGTCACACCGATTCGCAATTCTCAGTCAGACCGAGAATCACATGTGCAATGGCCTTAGCCAAATCGGTGGAATCGATTTCAACAGCTCGGTTGGTCCGAGATGGTTTCGGCGGAAACCTAACCCTAAATTTTCAATCCATAACTAATCTACGGAGTGATTTCATTGGATAGAGTGATCTCAATCGTGGCAAGATACATGGCAAAACAATGTGCTGGGGAATCTTAGTGAGAACAACACAAAGATCAGGTCCATATCCTAGTGCGGCGACGGACTTGCTACGGCGGCAACGACGGAGACGATCCCGTTGATGGCGGCGGAGACCAGCGACTGGAGGCAGCTGTCGACGAGGAGGACGATCCAGAGACCCAAGGAGGCAGAGCAGGCTGAGCGCGGGCGAAGAGGTTCGGAAATTTTTCCAAATTTTGGCCCGAGGATATATATAGCCTGACCCTGTCGGTGTGACCGAGTGGAACAACTCGGTGGAACCGAGATGCATAACTGCAAGCAGTTACAGCAACTCGGTGAGACCGAAAAGTTAAAATCGGTTGCACTGAGATTGAAAACCTAGATTGACTTAGTGATCTCGGTATGACCGAAATGGATGAATCGGTCAGACCGAAACGCACAAAGAAGTTTTGGAAGTTTAAGTCTATGACGAACCGGGGACTCCGAGTGCTCCTCACACAGAGAGGTCGAATCTGACTTGATCAAACTTTGTGATGTAGCATGAATAGAGTTTGAGACGAGCAAATCATAGATAGCTAGAGAAGGTTCTTAGGCATTCTTATCCATCCACTTGGCAAGAGAAAAAGAAACCAATCAATCAAAACAACAAGTGGATGTCCTCGAATGAGTAAATTATGCAACCAACATGCTCACACAATAAAATGACAAATGAAATATGTGGCAAAGCATGCACAGCCAATTCTAGCATCTATCAAGCAATTGGCGATAACTAGGTCATCTATATATGAGTATATTGACTTAGGAGTCAAATGAGAACAGTTGATCATATATCATACTCATCGTTTAAGCACAAGTGGGATTACCACTTTTACATAAAGCATTGTTGTGTTCACTCAACAAGAGTTGCTTTAGCTCAATTCTTAGAGTAAAGCTCCCCCTAGATGTGAGATCCCCCTTAAGAGGGATGAACTAACCTTGGGTTTTGTCGATGATGACTTCATGTAGGTGTTGAAGATGTGGATGCTCAATGTTGATGTAGATAATTTGGAGCTATCCTTTGGAGTGAGTTGCACTTTCAATACCTACACGGGTTAGTCCCACAAGGAACAAAAAAGGATATCCATAGACATAGAGTGATGCATACACAAGATGATGTCTATGAAAGCATTTGGTTACCTTGTCCCTTGTCTTACCAACAAGAGGGTTTGTCACTCCTTGAACTAGTGCAAGATGTGGAAGTTGATTGCACTTGTTCTTGCCAAAATGATAAGAGTGAACTATGTTGGCAGAGTCACCCTCAAGAACTCTCTAGTTCTTCTTCTTTTGGATCCACACCATCTTGATGGGAATCCTTGGAGTTGTAGTTGTACTTGATGAAGTAGAACTTGATGTATTCTTGGGAACCCACTTGACCAAGGCCTTAGGTGCTTCTTCAAATGCATCAATTTCCTCTTGAAGCTTATCCTTGCCCTTTTGCTTGTGGTTTTTTGGTGGAAGATCATCTTGAGCTTGTGTCCCTTTGAAAGAAGTAGGATCAAACTTCTCTTGTTGGGGAACAAACTTCGTCTTGGGGTATTGATATTCTTCCCACTCAACTCCATTGGCATTGAACTTTCGTTCAAACCAATACCTTGTTTCTTCCGGTGCCTTCCTTGCTTGCGTACAATTTCCTCGAATTGCTAACTCCCGGCAAGGCTCTTGTAAACACCTTTCTCTATAATTCCCTTCAATAAGCTATTTTCTTGCTCAAGTGTAACTTGGCTAAGAGAATCATTAGTGAAATCAAGAGAACTACTAGAAGCAACAACATTGGATTTAGCATGATTATTGTTACTACTAGAGGAATAATCTTTCCTGTTCTTGTTACTAGACTTGACTTGAGGCATGTAAGTGGATAAGAGTAAATGCTTGGCAATGTAATAAGAACTTTTCTTGCGAAGATCATCATTGATTGCCTTTAAGAACTCATGCTCTTGCTCAAGATTGAGCTTCTCAAAACGTAATTTCTCATGAGTCCTCAAAAGTTCTCGATGATCTCCTAAGATAGTTTCCTGAGCTAACTTAAGAGTGTTTAGTTCTTTAGTTAGAGACTCAATCTTCTCCTTATCATTGTCATTCGTTTCATCTTGATTAGCATGATTAATTGACGTTTCATCATAGTATCCATCACTAGAGTTGTCAACAAGTAAATCCGCATCACCTAATAAGTCATCTTCATCACTATTGAAATCAACATACTCGGGGTGGGATACCTTTGGGCCTTTAGCCATGAAGCATCTTCCAATTCCTTCATTTGGTGAATCAAATATGTCGTAGGAGTTGGTGGACACACGTGCTAGATCGGAAACACCTTCATCTTGAGTATATTCGGAGTAGGAGTGATAGCTTCTCTCGGAGTGATTGTCGGAGTCGGAGCCGGATACCCATTCACCAACATGAGCTTGATGTCTTCGTTTTGTGTAGCTCATTGATAACTTTTCCTTCCTTTCCGAATCCTTGCTTCTCCGAGAGGGTCTTCGTTCATAGCGATCAACTCTACTCCTTCTCTCTCTTGATGGTGATTCTTCGCTTTTACTCCTTCGTTTGGGAGAAACTTCTCTCCTTTTGTAGGGGGGCGTACACTCATTGGAGTAGTGTCCGGGTCTTCCACAATTGTAGCAATTACGCTCTCGACTAGAAGACCTTTTGTCATTGTAGGACCTTGACTTGGAACTTCTTTCTTTGCTTCTACTCTTGTAGAACTTGTTGAAGTTCTTCACCATTAGGCTCAATTCTTCATTGAAGGTTTGTTTCTCACTTGATGATGTGGGAGATTCACATGAGGCTTTGTAAGCACCACTTGACTTGTTATGGAGCTCCTCCTTATCCTTGAGTGACATCTCATGAGCAACAATTCTTCCAGTGACTTCCGTTGGCTTGAGATCTTTGTAATTGGGCATCATTTGGATCAATGTGCATACATTATCATATTTTCCATCCAAGGCTCTTAGGATATTCTTGATGATGAATTTGTCGGTCACCTCTTCACTTCCTAAGCCGGCAATCTCATTTGTGATAAGAGCAACCCTAGAGTACATTTCAGCGACACCTTCACCATCCTTCATTTTGAACTTGTCAAGCTGACTTTGAAGCACATCCAATTTGGATTCCTTGATGGAGTCGGTACCTTCGTGCATATCAATCAAAGTATCCCAAATTTCCTTTGCATTCTCAAGATGGCTGATTTTGTTGAATTCTTTGGGGCATAATCCGTTGAAGAGGATATCACAAGCTTGAGCATTGTATTGCAGCATCTTCAACTCTTCCGCGGTAACTTTACGGTTCGGTTCTCTCCCATCAAAGAATTGACCTTGCAAGCCAATACAAACAATAGCCCAAATGGCGGGGTTATGTCCAAGAATATGCATTTTCATCTTATGCTTCCAACTAGCAAAATTAGTACCATCAAAGTAAGGACCTCTACGGTGGTAATTTCCCTCGCTAGACGCCATACTCTCCTAGGTTGTGAAACCAAGGCTGTGACTACCAAAAGCTATGGAAATCAAAGAAAATGGAGACCAAAGCTCTGATACCACTTGTAGGATCAAAAGTATGTCTAGAGGGGGGTGATTAGACTACTTGACCAAATAAAAATCTAGCCTTTTCCCAATTTTTGTTCTTGGCAGATTTTAGCAACATAGAACAAGTCAAGCAATCTACACACAATTCAAGCAAGCATGCAAAGAGTATATGAGCAGCGGAAAGTAAAGCATGCAACTTGCAAGAATGTAAAGGGAAGGGTTTGGAGGATTCAAACGCAATTGGAGACACGGATGTTTTTGTTGTGGTTCCGATAGGTGGTGCTATCGTACATGCACGTTGATGGAGACTTCAAACCACGAAGGCTAACGGTTGCATGAGTCCACGAAGGGCTCCACCCACGAAGGGTCCATGAAGAAGCAACCTTGTCTATCCCACCATGGCCATCGCCCACGAAGGACTTGCCTCACTAGTGGTAGATCTTCACGAAGTAGGCGATCTCCTTGCTCTTACAAACTCCTTGGTTCAACTCCACAATCTTGTCGGAGGCTCCCAAGTGACACCTAGCCAATCTAGGAGACACCACTCTCCAAGAAGTAACAAATGGTGTGTTGATGATGAACTCCTTGCTCTTGTGCTTCAAATGATAGTCTCCCCAACACTCAACTCTCTTTCACAGGATTTGGATTTGGTGGAAAGAAGATTTGAGTGGAAAGCAACTTGGGGAAGGCTAGAGATCAATTCATATGGTAGGAATGGAGTACCTTGGCCTCAACACAAGTGTAGTTGGTTCTATCTCGGAAAATGTAGGTTGGAAGTGTAGGTTCGTTCTGATGGCTCTCTCCACGAATGAAGAGGAGGTGGAGGGGTATTTATGGCCTCCACACAAAATCTAACCGTTACACACAATTTGCCAAACTCAGTGGGACCGAATTGGTAAACTCGGTCGGACCGATTCAGCAAATCTACTGACCGTTAGGATTTTCGGTGGGACCGACATGCAACTTGGTAGGACCGATATGGTTAGGGTTAGGGCATAACGTAATCTCGGTGAGACCGATTACACAAACTCGGTGAGACCGATTTTGGTAATAAGCTAACCAGAGAGTTGGTCAGGTAAACTCGGTGGGACCAATACGCTCATGTCGGTGAGACCGAAATGTTACAAAAGGGAAACAGAGAGTTTACATTGCAATCTCGATGGGACCGATCGCTCATCTCGGTGGGACCGAAACGTTACGAAGGGAAACAAAGAGATTACAATCCCATCTCGGTGGGACCGAGATCCCTATCGGTGAGACCGATTTGCCTAGGGTTTGTGGCAGTGGGTATGACATCTGAACTCGGTGGCGTCGGATAGAAAGAATCATTGGGGCCAAGTTTGACTTTTGGTTTAGATCATATGTTGATGTGAGGAAGTAGTTGAGGGCTTTGGAGCATATCACTAAGCATTTTGAGCAAGAGCCTCATTAAGCAACACCTCATCCCTCCTTGATAATATTGGCTTTTCCTATAGACTCAATGTAATCTTGGATCACTAAAATAGAAAATTTAGAGTCTTGAGCTTTGAGCTTGAGCCAATCCTTTTGTCCTTAGCATTTTGAGGGGTCCACTTTTCTCATCCATGCCATGCCAATCATTGAGCTTTCCTGAAATATTAGTCTTGAAATAGCATTAGCTCAATGAGCTATATGTTGTTAATAATTACCAAAACCACCTAGGGATAGTTCCACTTTCCGGCATCATTTGGATCAATGTGCACACGGTATCATATTTTCCATCCAAGGCTCTTAGGATCTTCTTGATGATGAATTTGTCGGTCATCTCTTCACTTCCCAAGCCGGCAATCTCATTTGTGATGAGAGCAAGCCTAGAGTACATTTCGGCGACACCTTCACATCCTTCATTTTGAACTTGTCAAGTTGACTTTGAAGCACATCCAATTTGGATTCCTTGACGGAGTCGGTACCTTCGTGCATATCAATCAAAGTATCCCAAATTTCCTTTGCATTCTCAAGACGGCTGATTTTGTTGAATTCTTCAGGGCACAATCCATTGAAAAGAATATCACAAGCTTGAGCATTGTATTGTAACATCTTCAACTCTTTCGCGGTAGCTTCACGGTTTGGTTCTCTCCCATCAACGAATTCACCTTGCAAGCCAATACACACAATAGCCCAAACGACGGGGTTATGTCCAAGAATATGCATTTTCATCTTATGCTTCCAACTAGCAAAATTTCTACCATCAAATTAAGGACCTCTACGGTGGTAATTTCCCTCGCTAGACGCCATACTCTCCCAGGTTGTGAAACCAAGGCTATGACCACCAAAAGCTATGGAATCAAAGCAAATGAAGACCAAAGATCTGATACCACTTGTAGGATCGAAAGTATGTCTAGAGGGGGGTGATTAGACTACTTGACCAAATAAAAATCCAGCTTTTTCCCAATTTTAGTTCTTGGCAGATATTAACAACTTAGCACAAGTCAAGCAATCAACCTACACACGCAATTCTCAGAGTATAGCAGCGGAATGTTAAACAATTGCATATGAAGGTAAAGGGATGACATTGAGGGAGAAAATGCAAAGTTGACACGGAGATTTTTTTTATCCGTGGTTCCGATAGGTGGTGCTATCGTACATCCACGTTGATGGAGACTTCAACCCACGAAGGGTAATGGTTGCGCGAGTCTATGGAGGGCTCCACCCACAAAGGGTCCAAGAAGAAGCAACCTTGTCTATCCCACCATGGCCGTCGCCCACGAAGGACTTGCCTCACTAGGGTAGATCTTCACGAAGTAGGCGATCTCCTTGCCCTTGCAAACTCCTTAGTTCAACTCCACAATTTTGTCGGAAGCTCCCAAGTGACACCTAGCCAATCTAGGAGACACCACTCTCCAAGAAGTAACAAGTGGTGTGTTGATGATGAACTCCTTGCTCTTGTGCTTCAAATTATAGTCTCACCAACACTCAACTCTCTCATAGGATTGGATTTGGTAGAAAGAAGATTTGAGTGGAAAGCAACTTGGGCAAGGCTAGAGATCAAGATTTATGTGGTTGGAATGGAATATCTTGACCTCAACACAAGTGTTGGTGGTTCTCTCTCAGAAAATATGTATTGGAAGTGTAGGCATGTTTTGATGGCTCTCTCCATGAATGAAGAGTGGGTGGAGGGGTATATATAGCCTCCACACAAAATCTAACCGTTACACACAAATCACCAAACTCGGTGGGACCGAATCAGAGAACTCGGTCAGACCGAACTGGTTCATAATGTGGCCGTTAGGTTTTTCGGTGGGACCGACATGTCAACTCGGTGGGACCGATATAATTAGGGTTAGGGCATAACCCTCGATGAGACCGATTACACAAACTCGGTGGGACCGATTTTGGTAATAGTAAAACAGAGAGTTGGTCAGGCAAACTCGGTGGGACCGATTCGCTCATCTCGGTTGGATCGAAATGTTACAAAAGGGAAACAGAGTGTTTGCATTGCAATCTCGGTGGGACCGATCGCTCATCTCGGTTTGACCGAAACGTTACGAAGGGAAACAGAGAGATTACAATCCCATCTCGGTGGGACCGAGATCCCTATCAGTGAGACCGAAAAGACTAGGGTTTGTGGCAGTGGCTATGTCAACTGAACTCGGTGGCGCCGGATTGAAAGAATCGGTGGGGCCGAGTTGGACTTTTCGTTTGGCACATATGTGGATATGAGAAAGTAGTGGAGGGTTTTGGAGCATATCACTAAGCATTTTGAGCAAGCACCTCATTAAGCAACACCTCGTCCCTTCTTAACAGTATTGGCTTTTCCTATAGACTCAATGTGATCTTGGATCACTAAAATAGAAAATGTAGAGTCTTGTGCTTTGAGCTTAAGCCAATCTTTTGTCCTTAGCATTTTGAAGGGTCCACTTTCTAATCCATGACATGCCAATTATTGAGCTTTCCTGAAATATCTATCTTGAAATAGCATTAATTCAATGAGCTATATGTTGTTATGAATTACCAAAACCACCAAGGGATAGTTGCACTTTAAAACTTACCCTTTGAAATTATGTGTGATGCTAGCGATTATGTTGTTGGTGCAGTTCTAGGACAAAGAGTTGATAATAAATTAAATGTTGTCCATTATGCTAGTAAAACTCTAGACAATGCTCAAAGAAATTATGCTACTACTGGAAAAGAATTTTTAGCAGTTGTATTTGCTTGTGACAAGTCCAGATCTTGTATTGTTGATTCTAAGTTAGCTATTCACACTGCTCATGCTGCTATTAAATATCTTATGGAAAAGAAAGATGCTAAACCTAGATTTATTAGGTGGGTTCTCTTGGTACAAGAATTTGATTGACATATTATTGATAGCAAGGGAGCTGAGAACCCCGTAGTAGCAACTTGTATAGGTTAGAAAATATTCTTGATGACCCGCTACCTATTGATGATAGCTTTCCTGATGAACAATTAGTAGTTATAAAAGTTTCTCATAGTACTCCATGGTATGCAGACTATGCTAATTATATTGTTGCTAAATTTATACCACCTAGTTTCACATACCAACAAAAGAAAAGGTCTTTCTATGATTTGAGACATTACTTCTGGGATGACCCACACCTTTATAAAGGAGGAGTAGATGGTGTTATTAGACAATGTGTACCTGAGCATGAACAGGAACAGATCCTACGCAAGTGTCACTTCGAGGCCTACGGAGGACACCATTCTGGAGATAGAACTGCACACAAGGTATTACAGTCCGGTTTCTATTGGCATACTCTTTTTAAGGATGCTCGTAAGTTTGACTTGTCTTGTGAGTAATGTCAAAGAATTGGTAATATTAGTAGACGTCAGGAAATGCCTATGAATTATTCACTTGTGATTGAACCATTTGATGTTTGGGGTTTTGATTATATGGGACCTTTTCCTTCCTCCAATGGGTATACACATATTTTGGTTGTTGTTGATTACGTTACTAAGTGCATAGAAGCTATTTCCAACTAGTAGTGCTGATCATAACACCTCCATTAAAATGCTTAAATAAGTTATTTTCCCGAGGTTTGGAGTCCCTAGACATTTAATGAATGATGGTGGTTCACACTTTATTCATGGTGCTTTCCGTGAATTGCTTGCTAAGTATGACGTTAACCATATAATTACATCTCCTTATCATCCTCAGTCTAGTGGTCAAGTAGAATTAAGTAATAGGGAAATAAAATTGATCTTGCAAAAGACTGTTAATAGATCTAGGAAGAATTGGTCTAAGAAACTTGATGATGCATTATGGGCTTATAGAACTGCTTATAAGAATCCTATGGGTATGTCTCCATATAAAATGGTTTGTGGAAAAGCATGTCACTTACCTCTTGAACTAGAGCATAAAGCTTATTGGGCAATTAAGTAGCTCAACTATGATTTCAAACTTGCCGGTGAGAAGATGTTATTTGACATTAGCTCACTTGATGAATGGAGAACCCAAGCCTATGAGAATGCCAAATTGTTTAAAGAAGAAGTTAAAAGATGGCATGACAAAAGGATACAAAAGCGTGAATTTAATGTAGGTGACCATGTCTTGCTATACAATTCTCATTTAAGATTTTTTGCAGCAAAACTTCTCTCTAAATGGGAAGGGCCTTACATTATGGAAGAAGTTTATCATTCCGGTGCCATCAAGATCAGCAACGCCAAGGACAATAACCCGAAGGTGGTAAACGGGCAAATAATCAAACATTATAACTTAGGTACTCCCATAAATGTAGAAACCAATATTACTAATACCATAACACCGGAAGAGTACATAAGGGAGACCTACCAAAATGCTCCAGGCCCCTGAAAAGGGATAGGTATGTGATACGGTAAGTAAACCGACTACAAAACTGTCCCAAAAGCAACTTTACTCCGTTTTGGAATATTTAAAAAATCAGGAAAATAAAAAGTAGTCTGAAAAGTGCACGAGGAGACGACAAGCCGTGGGGGCACGCCCTACCCCCCTGGGCGCGTCTCCCTGGCCTGNCTTGATGAATGGAGAACCCAAGCCTATGAGAATGCCAAATTGTTTAAAGAAGAAGTTAAAAGATGGCATGACAAAAGGATACAAAAGCGTGAATTTAATGTAGGTGACCATGTCTTGCTATACAATTCTCATTTAAGATTTTTTGCAGCAAAACTTCTCTCTAAATGGGAAGGGCCTTACATTATGGAAGAAGTTTATCATTCCGGTGCCATCAAGATCAGCAACGCCAAGGACAATAACCCGAAGGTGGTAAACGGGCAAATAATCAAACATTATAACTTAGGTACTCCCATAAATGTAGAAACCAATATTACTAATACCATAACACCGGAAGAGTACATAAGGGAGACCTACCAAAATGCTCCAGGCCCCTGAAAAGGGATAGGTATGTGATACGGTAAGTAAACCGACTACAAAACTGTCCCAAAAGCAACTTTACTCCGTTTTGGAATATTTAAAAAATCAGGAAAATAAAAAGTAGTCTGAAAAGTGCACGAGGAGACGACAAGCCGTGGGGGCACGCCCTACCCCCCTGGGCGCGTCTCCCTGGCCTGTGGCCACCTCGTGTGCCCTCCGGACTCTGTTTTCTTGCAGTATACTTCTTTTGGTCGGTAAAAATTCCTTATATAATCTCCTGAAGGTTTTGACCACCGTACCACGGCAATATCCCCTATTCTTATTTCAAGCTGTTTTTCCTGACAGATCTAGAACGCCATGACGTCTCCAAGCGCCCCCAAGGACAAGTTCTTCGAGAAGGTCATCAACCCATACCTTGCGAAGGTGCTGCAACACCCTCAAACCATCGAGATGCATGAGGGGGTGCTTCCCATCTGTGATGTTCAAGGGTCAAGGAGGACATGAAACGTGGAGTCCAGGCTCGAAGCGGTGGAGCAAGAGGTGTTCAAGTGCAAAGAGATGGTGAAGCGCGGACTCAACACCAATCACTCCATGATCACGGATTTTACCCGTGACCGCAAGCTGGACACTTGTGAGATTGGGAAGGCTATCTTCAAGCTTCATGAGAAAATCGAGCATCTCCAAGCCCAGATCTATGACCTGCAGAACCAGAACTGTGAGTATGAATATAGATTTAAGAGATGAGTTTGGTTGCAGATTTGAGTATTTCGGAGACTTGTCCATCTTTCTATGATGGTGAACCTATGCCTTGGAAGATGGAGTACAATCCCACAACATCATCAACTCCATCATCACCACCTTCGAAGAAGGAAACTTGATTACATGGGTATGGGCACTCCCCTTGGCTTGTGCCAAGCTTGGGGGAGGTGCCCCGGTATTGTATCACCTTCACATATTTACCTTTATCATTTTTTAGTTCAATCCTTTTGGTTATATCTTGGTTTAGTAGAATAAAGTTTTTTCTTTAGTTTGATCTAGCTTTGAGTTTTACTTTATGCTCCCTCTTTGTACTCGAGTCTGAGAGTTATATAATAAAGATTAGTTTTGAGTTAAGGGTTTTGCTTTCTTGCTATGATCTCAAGAAAAAATAGAGACAAAAGAATAAAAGATTATATAGTAATCTGATGGGATGTGATGACTTCACATATAAGAAGTATGTCGCATAAAATTTGTTGGGAGTTGACAAACATAGTTTTGGTCATTGTTTCAATTAATAGGAATTAATAAAGAAAGAGAGGTTTCACATATAAATACACTATCTTGGACATCTTTTGTGATTGTGAGCACTCATTAAAATATTATATGCTAAAAGGTTGATGTTGGATAAGGAAACATAATGGGTTATGTTTCCT
Source organism: Aegilops sharonensis (assembly GCA_904067115.1). Classification (NCBI taxonomy): domain Eukaryota; kingdom Viridiplantae; phylum Streptophyta; class Magnoliopsida; order Poales; family Poaceae; genus Aegilops; species Aegilops sharonensis. Next base: position 679,839,957 of record LR880966.1, read on the forward strand.
TATATCCGAATAGAAGTTATATTGTCATGGATCCTCCAACATGTTGAGCTTGCTTCTCATCCTATGCTAGCCAAATCTTCTGCACCAAGTAGAGATACTACTTGTGCATCGAAAATTCCTTAACCCAGTTTTACCATGAGAGTCCACCATACCTACCTATGGATTGAGTACGATCCTTCAAGTAAGTTGTCATCGGTGCAAGCAATAAAAATTGCTCTCTAAATATGTATGATCTTTTAGTGTGAGAAAAATAAGCTTTATACGAACTTGTGATATGGAAGAAATAAAAGCGACAGACTGCATAATAAAATTCTTTATCACAAGCGGCAATATCAAGTGACATTCTTTTGCATTAAGATTTTGTGCATACAACCATAAAAGCGCATAACAACCTCTGCTTCCCTCTGTGAAGGGCCTATCTTTTGTCTTTACCTTCTACCTTTATACAAGAGTCATGGTGGTCATCACCTCTCCTTTTTATACTTTTTCTTTTTGGCAAGCACTATATGTTGGGGAAGATCCAGATATATATATCCTCTCGAATGTAGGTATTCATAAACTATTATCGTTGATGTTACCCTTGAGGTAAATGGTTGGAAGGTGAAACTATAAGCCCTATCTTCCTATGTGTTTGATTGAAACTTTGATCTCATAAGTATTGCGTGAGTGTAAGCAATTAAGAAGATCAAATGATGGTTGAGTATGTGAACTTGCTAAATAAAGCTCTTACATTGACTCTTTCCAATGTCATGATAAATTGCAATTGTTTCAGTGACCAAGATCATAGTTTGTTGGTTTTCAATAAAGTTTTTGATTCATACTTTACCTTGTGAATGAATTCTTACTTTAGCACAAGAAATTATCTGACAATATATGTTGTTGTTCTAAAGATGATCATGATGTCCTCATGTCCGTACTTTATTTTATCGACGCCTCTATCTCTAAACATGTGGTCATGATTATCGATTTGTTTTTTCGCTTGAGGACAAGCGAGGTCTAAGCTTGGGGGAATTGATACATCCATTTTGCATCATGATTTTATGTTGATATTTATTGCATCATGGGCTGTTATTATACATTATGGTACAATACTTATGTATTTTCTCTCTTATTTTACACGATTTGCATGAAGAGGGAGAATGCCGACAGCTGGAATTCTGGACCGGAAAGGAGCAAATCTGAGAGACCTATCTGCACAACTCCAAAAGTCCTGAAAATTTACGGAGAATTATTTTGAAGTATATAAATTTATTGGGCGAGGAAACTACTAGAGGGGACCCACTAGGTGGCCACAAGCCTAGGGAGCACGCCCCCAGGGCTTGTGGGCCCTCTGGCAGGTCTACGACGGTGCCCATCTTTTGCTATATGAAAGGTTTTGACCTGGAAAAATCAAGAGGAAGCTTTCGGGACGAAGCGCCGCCGTCTCGAGGCGGAACCTGGGCAGAAGCAATCTAGGGCTCTGGCAGAGCTGTTCATCCGGGGAAACTTTCCTCCCGGAGGGGGAAATCGAAACCATCGTCATCATCAACGATCCTCTCATCGAGGGAGGGTCAATCTCCATCAACACCTTCACCAGCACCATCTCCTCTCAAACCCTAGTTCATCTCTTGTATTC
>LR880966.1:679841864-679852410 GCA_904067115.1 Aegilops sharonensis
AAAAATCAAGAGGAAGCTTTCGGGACGAAGCGCCGCCGTCTCGAGGCGGAACCTGGGCAGAAGCAATCTAGGGCTCTGGCAGAGCTGTTCATCCGGGGAAACTTTCCTCCCGGAGGGGGAAATCGAAACCATCGTCATCATCAACGATCCTCTCATCGAGGGAGGGTCAATCTCCATCAACACCTTCACCAGCACCATCTCCTCTCAAACCCTAGTTCATCTCTTGTATTCAATCTTTGTCCCAAAACCTCATATTGGTACCTGTGGGTTGCTAGTAGTGTTGATTACTCCTTGTAGTTGATGCTACTTGGTTTATTTGGTGGAAGATCACATGTTCAGATGCTTAATGATATTCAATGCCCCTCTGATCTTGAACAGGAATATGCTCTGTGAGTAGTTACGTTTGTTATTGAGGACATGAGAGAAGTCTTGTTATAAGTAATCATGTGAATTTGGTATTCATTCGATATTTTGATGAGATGTATGTTGTCTTTCCTCTAGTGGTGTTATATGAACGTCGACTACATGACACTTCACCATGATTTGGGCCTAGGGGAAGGCATTAGGAAGTGATAATTAAATGATGGGTTGCTAGAGTGACAGAAGCTTAAACCATAGTTTATGCGTTGCTTCGTAAGGGGCTAATTTGGATCCACATGCTTCATGCTATAGTTAGATTTATCTGAATTCTTGTTTTGTAGTTGCGGATGCTTGCAAGAGAGGTTAATCATAAGTGGGAGGATTGTCCAAGTAAGGACAACACCCAAGCACCGGTCCACCCAGATATCAAATTATCAAAGTAATGAGCGCGAGTCATATTAGCATGATGAAAACTAACTTGACAATAATTCCCATGTGTCCTCGGGAGCGCTTTGCTTTATATAAGAGTTTTTCCAGGCTCATCCTTTGCTATAAAAAGGATTGGGACACCTGGCTGCACCTTTGTTACACTTGTTACTTGTTACCCATTACGAATTATCTTATCACAAAACTACCTGTAACCGATAATTTCAGTGCTTGCAGGAAATACCTTGCTGAAAACCGCTTGTCATTTCCTTCTACTCCTCGTTGGGTTCGACACTCTTACTTATCAAAAGGACTATGATAGATCCCCTATGCTTGTGGGTCATCATTGGGCTTGTTACCGATAAGTATCTCATATGGAGTCATGTTCAAGACTTTGCAGAGGTAGAGCCGATTAGATGCATGACATGCGGTGTTGATGGCTTTGGCCCAAAAGTTGTACGGAGATTAGAATTCCACCATCACGGTCCTTTCTGCATCCATCAATGTACGGTTCTTCCTCCCTGCAACACCATTTTGTTGAGGGGTATATGGTGCGGAATATTGATGCTTGATCCCCTCATCACTAAGAAACTCATCCAAGGTGTAGTTCTTGAAATCGGTGCCATTGTCGCTTCGTATCATCAAAATCTTTGCTTCACATTGATGTTAAGATTCATTTGCAAAGTTGATGATGGTTTGTTGAGTCTCACTCTTCCTCTTGAAGAAGTACGTATATCTTGAGTAATCATCTACAATCACCAAGCAATATTTTATTCCTCCAAGACTATCAAAGGATGGAGGACCAAAGAGATACATGTGAAGGAGCTCCAAGGGCCTCTTCGAGCAGATGATAGTCATGGGTCGGTGAGTCATCTCATGTAGCTTTCCCTCAATTCAAGCACTGCAAGCACGAACTTTGGCAAAAATCACATTTGTTAGTCCACGAATGTGATTCCCTTTGAGGAGACTTTGAAGAGATCTCATATTGACATGGGCTAGTCGGCGATATCAAAGCCATCCCACATCAACTTTAGCCATTAGGCACGTCGTGGTCTTAGTGGGTCATTCTGAAAAGTTAATCACATAGAGACCATTCTCGACATGCCCAACAAAGGCTACTTTAAGAGTCTTGATTCACAAAGGGCCGTGGTATCAAGATCAAATAATTTTGCAAAGCCCATGAGTGCAAGTTGACGAACGCAAAGTAAATTGTATGCAAGGGACTCAAGGAGCATGACCTTCTCAATAGATAAATCTTGAGAGATGACCACCTTGTCGAGACCCAATACCTTAGAAATTGAAGTATCACTGAATTGGACATGGTTGGGAATAGATGGAATAGCTTGCACGTCCACCACCACGTCCTTTCTCCTGGTCATACGATTTGTTACTCCACTATCAAGCAACCATGACACCCCCACCGGAAGCAAATTCCTACAAGAGATTAATGCTTGGATTTAGGTACCCATTTTTGAATGGGTCCTTTGATGTTAGCAACGAGGGTCTTAGGAACCCAAATAGACCATTCAATGTACTCATAAGAAGAACCAACGAATTTGGCATAAACATGCCCATCACTAATACGGCATAAAACATATGAGGGGTTAAAATTGCCGGCTTTATTGGGAGGTGTGGTCTTGCCCTTCTTGTCATTACCACCCACTTCCTTGTCCTTCTTTTTCTCATGGGAAGCCTCCCACACCTTGACAAAGGCTTCCTTAAGAGGGAGAGGTTGCTTGGTCTTGTTCTTCTTCTTCTTCTTCTTCTTTGACTTGGGTGCAAACCCAAGTCCTTCCTTTGCCACAACTTCCCTTTGATTGCTCAAAAGGTCATTGAGGTTCTTCTCACCTTGTATGCAAGTCATAAGGCCCTTCTCAAGTTGCTTCTTCAACTCGGCATTCTCCTCTTCTCCTCTACATGATACACATGCTCACAACAAGGGTTAGTAGCATGTGCGTTATCAATTAAAATAAAAGGAGGACACGTGGTAATCTCCTTGGTTAGTTTCACTTGGTGTTGATCATGAGACTCCTTAGGAGAGACATGAACACCCTTCAAGGCCTTGTGAGCCTTGACAAGTATGTCAAACTCTTCCTTGAGTCTATCATAGCCAACCCCAAGTGCAACCTTCTCGGATTTAAGCACACGAGTAAAAACAATAGCATGATCAAGATCTTTTTGCAATTTAGCAAGATCAACGTTGTGTGACTCCTCAAGATCCAAAAGAAGACCTTGCTCTTCCTCGAGGGCAATGGATAGATCCGCAATTTCATCGGCATAGTCATGACTATGTCCTTCTAACTTAGAGATGGTGTCCTCATGAGACTCAATGATATCATTGGCCTCACCAAGTTGTTCCAAGAGAGCAAAAAAATGCTTCTTGGTCTCACCTCTTAGCTCACTCAAGAACTTATCAAATTCATTTTCATCCAATTTTGCCTCCACATGATTATCCACACAATCCAACAAAGGAGTACAGGTGATGGAAGTTTTGATGTTGGAGGTTGCCTTTTTGGTACCTTTGGCTATGAGGCACTTGGCAATGAGGTCCTCGTTGGGGGCATTGAAGAGAGACACCTTGGTCGGGGAAGAGGTGGCAATGGCCATGGTGGCCATTGCCATTCATTCACCACTTGCATCATCATCATCATCATCGGAGAGGTACTCTTCTTGTGCCACCAACCCCTTTTGAGGCACTTTCTTGATGAAGTTGTTCTTGTTTGGGAAGGACTTGGCCTTGTCCTAGCGGATAAGCTTGCCACCATTGTCTTCCCTCTTCTCATAGGGGCAATCCACCACAAAGTGACTTACATTGCCATAATTGTAGCAAGTTCTCACACGTTTTTGCCTTTGGAGGCACTTGAGTTGCTCTTGGAGAAATTGGGCTTGGTATTTCTCTTGTTGCCCCAAAATTGCCTTGATTCAAGAGCCATGTGCTCGTGTTAAGCATATTTGGTATCTTCGGGCCAATTTTCCTCTTCTTCCTCTTCTTCTTATTCTTCCAAAATGGCCTTGGCCTTCAAAGCAAGGTTGTGTGGCTTTCTTTGATTGTTGGACACGAGCAAGTGCATTATCGTCGGTCTTGTTCATGATGTTCATGGCAATAAACTCATCCAACACATAGCTTGAAGACAACGTGTGGAAGTCCGATCTGTGACAAATCACGGAGGATATGGACTTTTTGAACAACATGATTGCCTTGAGGAACTTGCGCTTGATCCAATTGTCATCTGTATCCTTGCTTCCATGGTCTTGTAGAGCTGCCGCGAGAGTTGTCACTCTCCGCTAGAGATTACGAGGATCCTCTTCCTCAACCATCACAAACTCATGAGCCTCCTCAAGAACCACCTCAAAGTTGGACCATTGAATGCTTGAGCGTCCCTTGCACATTGATACAATATGATCCCAACAATCCTTTGCCCGAGTGAAGGGGCACAAATGGGGGAGATCTTCAAGAGGCACCGCGGCTTGAAGAATGAACAAGGCGGAGTGATTGTATTGATTGTCCACCTCTTCTCTTGGAGTAAGATTGTACGGATCATGTGGGTAGTAGCCTTGTTCAATGATCCTCATAAGATGTACTGACCTATGATTCAAATGAGACTTGATACGAAAAACCATGTTAGCAAAATCATTCTTTACAAGCTTAGGAGGGGGGCCAAGGTATTGATATGAAGTGAGGGGACCGATCCTCCATATACCGGGGGAGGGGCAACCATGGCATGAGTCCCCGTATCATTCTTACCTTGAGGGAAGGAAGTTTGAGTAGCTTTAGCTGCTTCCTTGGCGGAATTGACCACGGACTCCAATGCGGTGGGATTAACCACTTTGCAATGGACCGGTAGATACTTTTAACCCCTTAGGGAGATCTTTAAGCATGGATTTGACTTTGGTCGTCATAGACATCTTAAGTGAAGCCATAGCCTCATTTAAGTCATCCCGGGTGATCGAATTCAACTCCACGGCCTCGGGTACTTCCTCATCCCCATCCCCGTTGACAACCATACTCTTCGGCTGGTGGAACCCATAATAAAGAGACGAGGCTCTGATACCAATTGAAAGGATATATATGGTTGACTAGGGGGTGAATAGACAACTACCAATTTTTAGCTTCTCAAAAAACTAGGTAAAGCAACAAATAGGTTGTCTATATGCAACTTGGTGAACAACCTATATGATGCTAACAAAGGCAACAACACAAGCAACCAAAGAGTACAACACAAGTAAAGCTTGCAAAAAGTAAAGGTAAAGATAACCACAAGTGGAGCCGGTGGAGATGAGGATGTGTTATCGAAGTTCCTTCCCTTTGAGGGGAAGTACGTCTCCATTGGAGCGTTGTGATAACCCACAAGTATAGGGGATCGCAACAGTTTTTGAGGGTAGAGTATTCAGCCCAAATTTATTGATTCGACACAAGGGGAGCCAAAGAATATTTGCAAGTATTAGCAGTTGAGTTATCAATTCAACCACACCTAGAGATTAATTATCTACAGCAAAGTGATCAGTAGCAAAGTAGTGTGATAGTTTTGATAGTAGTAGAAACAACAATAGTAATGGTAGCAGTGATAGCAATGATTTCGTAGCAAGTGCAACCGTAACAATAGCAGTAGTAACTTAGCAGAAACAATATAAGAGAAATCCCTAGGCATTGGATCAGTGAATTTGTTGGATGATATTCATCATATAACAGTCATAACCTAGGGCGATGCGGCACTAGCTCCAGTTCATAAATATAATGTAGGCATGTATTCCGTAAATAGTCATAAGTGCTTATGGAAAGAACTTGCATGCCATATTTTGTCCTACCCTCCCGTGGCAGTGGGGTCCTATTGGAAACTAAGGGATATTAAGGCCTCCTTTTAATAGAGAATCGAAACAAAGCATTAACACATACTGAATACATGAACTCCTCAAACTACGGTCCTCACCGGGAAGTGTCCCGACTATTGTCACTCCGGGGTTGCCGGATCATAACATGTAGTAGGTGACTATAACTTACAAGATCGGATCTAGAACATAGATATAATGGTGATAACATAAACGGTTCAGATCTGAAATCATGGCACCCGGGCCCAAAGTGACAAGCATTAAGCATGGCAAAGTCATAGCAACATTAGTCGCAGAACATATGAATACTAGGGATCAAGCCCTAACAAAACTAACTCGATTACATGACGAATCTCATACAACTCCTCACCGACCAGCGAGCCTACGAAGGAATTACTCACTCCCGGTGGGGAGCATCATGGAATTGGCGATGGAGAAGGGTTGGTGATGACGAAGATCGAAGATCCCCCTCTACGGAGCCCCAAACGGACTTCAGATCTCGCCTCCCAATGAAGAACAGGAGGTGTGGCTGCACTGTCTCGTGAAACGCGATAATTCTTTCTCCCTGATTTTTTTCTCGAAATATGCGATTTTATAGTATCAGGGTTGAGGCCTGCGGGGACACCAGGTGGGGGCAACCCACCTGGGCGCGCCTAGAGGGGGGGTGCCCTGGTGGGTTGTGCCCACCCAGGTGCCCCCCTCCGGTGATTCTTGGCTCCAGAAATTCTCTTTTATTGAATAAAAAATCCTCGCAAAGTTTCGTTCCAGTTCGAGAACTTTTATTTTTGCAGAAAAACAACACCATGGTAGTTTTGCTGAAAACAGTGTTAGTCCGGGTTGGTATCATTCAAATCATGTAAGTTAGAGTCCAAAACAAGAGCAAAAGCGTTAGGAAAAGTAGATACAGCGGAGACGTATCAACTCCCCCAAGCTTAAACCTTTGCTTGTCTTCAAGAAATTCAGTTGATAAACTGAAAGTGAACAAGAAAAAAATTACGAACTCTTTTGCTCTTGTTTACATAAATAAGCTTAAGTAGCACCCATGTTTTCAGCCAATATTATAACTAACCATGTCGACAATAACTCTTAAAAATTATATTAACTCATATCAATGACATAATCAACTAGCGAGCAATAATAAGATATCTCAAAGAACAACACTTTGTCAAAGCAACCATGATATAATATGACAATAGTGGTATCTCGCTAGCCCTTTCTGAGACAGCAAAACATTAATGCAGAGCACCTCCAAAGTTCAAGCAGCGACTAAACATTGTAATTCATGGTAGAGAAGATCCAGTCATGATGCATCCAACATTAGCTACACACAATGCATGAGGATGACAACAGTGCTCTCAGGTTCTGGCGCTTATTTGAGAAGGTGATGACACAACATAAAAGTAAATAGATAGTCCCTTCGCAGAGGGGAGTAGTGATTTGCAGCGGTGCTAGAGCTCAAGTTTTTTTAAAAACAAAGGTAAATGAAAATTTGAGAAATGCACCCTTATTGTTTACTTCGCCACCATTAGTTATCGGTATCTTCCATGCTGAACACATTAGTGGCGGTTCCCAAGCGATAAAAGTAAAGGTTTACTCCCCCTCCAACAATCACATTCCACAGCTTGTCCAAAACAACGGGTACCGTCCATACCAACAACAGTCCTGGGGGAGTTTTGTTCAATTAATTGCAATTTTAATTCGGGACTAGGAATCCATACTACCGCCCCTCTCATGCAAGGACGAGTGAATAAACACTCATCATGATAATAACCCGCTTAGCACGGAAGATACTGACTACCTCCTGTCGCTCTATGAACAATCCAGGCACACAAAAAGGATATCTATTTGAAGTTTTTAGAGGTGGCACATGAAAATTTACTTAGGACGGCAGGGTAATACCGTATATAGGTGGGTATGGTAGACTCATCTGGAATAACTTGGGTTCCAGGTTTTTGATGCACAAGCAGAATTCCCACTTAGTACAGGTGAAGGTTAGCAAATAGGTTGAGAAGCGGCCAACTAGAGAGCAAAAACGGTCATGAACATGCATTATGCATAAGTAACATTGGATACTAGCATGAGTAGGATATGAACACCATGAATATAAATATCATGGAGGCTATGTTGGTTTTGATTCAACTACATGCATGAACATGTACCAAGTTAAGCCACTCGAACATTCAGAGGAGGATACCATATCATCATACTACATCACAATCATTTTAACGCAATGTTGACATCCAAAATAAATCATTATCCACTCCTAGCCACTTAAGCATGGCATGAGAAACTATAATCTCTAATTGTCATTGCGAAAATGTTTAATCATAATAGGCTGAATCATGGATACTAGGTTAAACATATTTACAAAAACAGAACAAGTTGAGTTCATACCCGTTTCTCTCTGCCACAACCAGTTCATCAAATATCATCATTATCGCCTTTCACTTGCACGACCGAATGATTTGAAAATAATAATAGTGCAAGAGTGCAGTGGACTAAGCTGGAATCTGCAAACATTTTATTCAACAGGAGAAGACAAAGTAATATGGGATCTTTGTTAGATCAACAATAATGCATATGAGAGCCACTCAATATTTTCATCGTGGTCTTCTCCTCGGTACGACTCCACAAAAAGATAAGAAATTTAGACAAACACATTGAAATATTTTTGGAGTTTTTTGTTTTTTTTTTGAACAAGCAAATAAAAGGGAAAGCAAAAACGAGAAAAACTATTTACACGAGAAAGCTCCCAACAAGTAAAAGAAGCTATTGGTATCCGACACACATGCGCTCATTATTTCTCTTCATGTTTCGATCTCCATTTATGTCACACCCGCCCACACACTTTCAACAAATGTATTTATCACACACAACCTCTTCGTGCCCTCCTGATGTGCTTGAAGCTACTTCGGTATTTCCCCAAAGAGGAAGAGATGATGCAGCACAGCGGCGGTAGGTATTTCCCTCAGATATGAAACCAAGGTTATCGAACCAGTAGGAGAACCAAGCAACACAACGTAAACAGCCCCTGCACACAAATAACAACCACTCACAACCCGACGTGTTAAAGGGGTTGTCAATCCCTTTCCGTGTATGGCGCCAAAAATGATGCGCGAACGGGAGAAAGTTGTGATAGATTGAATAATAGATCGCAAATAAAATAAAGTGCAGCAAAGTACTTTTTGTATTTTTGGTTTAATAGATATGAATAAAAGGTACAAATAAAATAGATCGCAAAGCAAATATATGAGAAAGAAGACTCAGGGCCGTAGATTTCACTAGTGGCTTCTCTCCAGAAAAATAGCAAACGGTGGGTAAGCAAATTACTGTTGGGCAATTGATAGAACTTCAAATAATTATGGCGATATCCAGGCAATGATCATTACATAGGCATCATGTTCAAGATTAGTAGACCGACTCCTGCCTGCATCTACTATTATTACTTCACATATCGACGGCTATCCAGCATGCATCTAGTGTGTTAAGTTCATGGAAAACGGAGTAATGCAATAAGAACGATGACATGATGTAGACAAGATCCGTTTATCTATGGCGGTAGATATAGATCCCATCTTTTTATCCTTAGTAGCAACGATACATACGTGTCGGTTCCCTTTCTGTCACTGGGATCAAGCATCGTAAGATCGAACCCACTACTGGGCACCTCTTCTCATTGCAAGATAAATAGATCAAGTTGGCAAAAAAACCGAATATCGGAGAAGAAATACGAGGCTATAAGAGATCATGCATATAAGAGATCGTGCATATAAAAGATCAAATAAACTCAAATAACTTTCATGGATACAAAAAGATATAACTGATCATAAACTCAAAGTTCATCAGATCCCAACAAACACACTACAAAAGAGTTACATCATATGGATCTCCAAGAGACCATTGTATTGAGAATTCAGCGAGAGAGAGAAAGCCATCTAGCTACTAACTACGGACCCGAAGGTCTACAAACAACTACTCACGCATCATCGGAGAGGCACCAATGGAGGTGGTGAACCCCATCCGAGATGGTTTCTAGATTGGATCTGGTGGTTCTGGACTCTGCGGCGGCTGGATGAATATTTCGTCAACTCCCCTAGGGTTCTGGGATTTTTGGGGTATTTATAGAGCAAAGAGGCGGTCCGGGGGCACCCGAGGTGGGCACAACGCACCAGGGCGCGCCAGGGCCTCCTGGCGCGCCCTGGTGGGTTGTCCCCTCCTCGGGACTCCCCCCAGGGGCAACCAGGGCCCAACTTTTTTCTTTTGGCCCATAAAAAATCATCGTGAAGTTTTGTGGCATTTGGACTTCGTCTGATATTGATTTCATGCTATGTAAAAAACATGGAAAACAGCAACTGGCACTTGGCACTATGTCAATAGGTTAGTACCAAAAAATGATATAAAATGACTATAAAATGATTGTAAAACATCCAAGATTGATAATAAAACAACATGGAACAATCAAAAATTATAGATACGTTGGAGACGTATCACCTCCATGACAAACCCTCCCTCTCCCTCTCTCTCTCTCTCTCTCTCTCTCTCTCTCTCTCTCAAGACACATACGTTGCCTTTGTAAAACACCTTCACCATGTGCGCACACACAGAGTCTATCTAGGCCACTCTCTGTAACTATATCCCTCCAGCCCTCATTGTAGCTTCGCCGCATGATATCTCGTTTTATTGCCTTTAACATTCTAGTGTACGCTAGGCCACACTCACTCGCTCTCTCCCTCTATAAATGACTCGATTGACCTCACTTTCTCACGTTGTCTCTCTCACACCTAGACGCTCTCACTACACCTCTTGCATAGGCGGATCTATGTAGATTATCGGGGGTAACCCCACGATCGTAGATAAAATTATGAAGTTGTGTTTAGGATTGTTTAGATTATAATTTTTGAACATTATATTTGTCCCCACCCTCCCAAACACC
>LR880966.1:679852961-679863261 GCA_904067115.1 Aegilops sharonensis
CCCACACCTTAGATGTTATATGGTGATACGAGTTCCTTGGAGCTAGTAGATCTGAGATCTAGCGGCTCACAATATGTCTTAATATTTTTACAAGAAACCTTAATGAGTTTGGGAATTGCACACAATTAGTACCAAAACAACTCAGATGCCCTTGAAGCCCATATACAACGGCCTCGAAGCTTGTACCATCGTAGCATCTAAGATGAGGGAAGACCTCATATTCTCTTGTGTTTAAGAATATCACGTGCTACCACACCTTAGATGCTGTGGTGATACAAGCTCCTTGAAGCCGTTGCATCACGACCAGAAGCTTTGCAGGGGAAGACCACCTTTCGTTAGGATAAGATGTACTACTTGTCCCCTTTCAAATTGGCCACTGTGGGATCCCTTCCCGCCTACGTTTTGGGCGAAGAGGAACGAGGCCACTATAAATATCGGTTAGCCACCACCGTAGAAGGGGTCGACTGATTCCTCACCCCTGAACCTCGCGAGGTTGTTCATCCCTTGTACTAGTTCATCCTCAGCCCCTCCTGAGGCCAATCTACCCAAAGCAGGAGTAGGGTCTTACACCGCAAGGTGGCCCGAACCTGGGTAAACTGTCGTGCCCATCTTGTTCCTTGCTCATGCGAATCGGGCTAGGCTGTGGGGCGACGAGTAGGCTGGATAGGTTAGTTTTGGCACACGCCCCAGAGTTCGAACCTTTCTTGGGTCTGTGAAGCCCTTAATCCAAAATTTGGCATGCCACGTAGGGGCGTGTCAAAGACCTGCATCTCCACCAGTCGCGTTCTATCCTTGCTTGGCCATGGCGAGATCTGGACGGGCCCGCACCGAGCGGTGGGCCATCCGCTCCAATTGGGCGGCGCCTTCCCGCCGCGGCGTTCCTCGTCATGCCCGTCTTCCTCGGCACGCCGCAGCCAACGACAAGGCTCACCGCCCCCCCTCGCGCGGCGCGGCGGGCGAGCCACCGCCAACTCAATTGGCACTGCCACGACTCTGCCTCACCACGCCCGCTGGGGGCTAACGGGCGCTCGAGCCATGCTCCTCACGGCGCATGAGTTACTGCGCTACCGCCCCGCAGAGGGCGACGCACTTCTTGGCTTGACCGGGTCACCGACCTACTCGACGTCACTTGTGGAAGTGCGGACCCACTCTGTCCCCCGCCTGTGTCTCGACCCTTGCTGCAGGCACGGGCATGCCCTTGTTGTGTCTGTGCAAGTAAAGAACCTGGAGGGCTGGGCTGGCGGAAGAAGGCAAGCGAGATTCTTCCCTCGGCTTCAGCCGGGGTAAGCGACCCCCAGTGGAGGACGCCACAGCGGGCCGCCTCCTGGCCATCATGACACGATAGTAAGGTGGTGACCGGCAGGTCTAAAGAGCCTATGGGTTGGAGGAAAGCAGGCTGTCGCTGGTACGACCCTCGAGACCGAGAGGCCTATCGAGGCCCGGGGGCTGCGTGCAGGGCATTAATTGCCCCAGACAAATGCTTTCAGAGCATCTTTTTTGCCAACTTTAGAGCGCAGGAGACTTGTACCCGGTGGAGACGGCAGGTAGATTGTGCATGTGGGGGAACACTTGGCGAGATGGCACCACGGACCAGGATGGGGCCCCGAAGGCTCCAGGGGCCCGTGAGGCCAGGGAGCCTCACTAGGGCCCCAAGGGCTCGGGGGGCAAAGGGGCTTAGGAGGAGCCCAGAAATGGGCATCGCGAGCCGACCGGGTGGCCCGCGGCCAACATGGAGGCACGTCGTGCCGCCTACTGGTGGTCGCTAGTTTGGGGGCCCTGCCCAGGGCTGCTAGCGCGCAGGCACGCCGGTGCGTGGCCCGGGGCAAGGCGCGGGGTCCCCAACAGGGAAGCAGGCGACCGCCTTATGCCGACCCAAGTCTCCGCCCGTGACACTCTCACGTAATAATGAGTGGGGCTGTACATTCCCTGGAGTCTCCTGAGCGCAGCCCCTGAGCCTCACGGGGGCTCCCACCCACGTCTCAGTGGAAGCCCCATGCTCCATGCTGGCGGATAATACAATGTTACAATGGCTATGCCCACATCCAATGGAAGCCCCATGCTCCACGCTGCCGGATGACACGGTCCCCCAATGACTATGCCCACACCTAGTGGAAGCCCCATGCTCCGTGCTGGCGGGAAGATTAGAAGACTAGCATAGGTGTCGGACGTGACTTCTTGGCTTTTTCTTGTAATTGAATTTGCTACTTCTTGGAATAAACTTGCAGCTCTTGCGTTTTTGTTGAAAAATGGGGGAGTTCCTGGTTTTTCTTCTTCTAGTTGTTTTCCCTTCGCTTGGTTTCCGCCTTTGCGAAAGATGGCGGGCACCTGCATCTCCCTCCATCGCACCCCTTGAGTGGGGACTTGGCATGGTGCGCACGCTTGGGTCGCCCAGCGGCGCTAAAGACGCCCTAAGGGCCCAGGCCACAGCAGCTGCGGCCTTGCCCGCGCGCACACCTATCCGGATCCTCACGCGGCGCTCTCGAGCGAGCTGGCAGGTGCGCATTGCACAAGGCTCTCGACAGGCGCCTACCTCCGGACGTTGAATCGGGCACCTTGACCCGACATGACAATGGCGGCCACTCCTACTCAGGGGCCGCGGATGCGTGAAAAGTTAAAAAAAAGGGCGACATCAGGGAGTGCAAATACTATTCAATACATCATAGAGAAAGTTCTTCCAAAAATGCTTTCGCATCCCCGCGGGGGCACATTCAAAGTCTTTACAGGAAAACAGGAAAATACAAGCCTAGCGAGACGCGCTATCATCGTCTTCGATGTCGTTGTCGTCGTCATCGTCAGCTCCGCCTTCTTCGGCCGCAGGCGCGACCATGTCATCGGTAGGGCGAGCTCCCGATCAGGTCGTTCATGTGATCTTCCACCCAGCTCGCCTGGACGCCTTGGATTGCTCCAGGTATGGGGGCTATTGCGGCATCAAAGTCAAAGTCAGGATCAAAGCGAAGAAGGTGGCTGAAGACGCGCGAGAACGCGCACGCAAGAAGGTCATGGCTCTTATCTTCGATGAGCCAGCGTGCCCTCATTGCCTTGCCTTCTATGGCGTGCCACGACCTTGGTGAAGAAGCTGAGGTAACCGGCGTCATCGGCTTCGATCGGGCTGGAGACGCTCTCATCACAAATGCTGCTCAGGGCCTAGTTGGCCCTTAGCCCAAGGGCGTGGAACATCTAGGAACGCTCGCGTTGCAGTATCCAAGCTCGGCTTGCCTCGTCTGAAGCTTTCTCCACGAGGGAAGAAACACCTTCTACCTACTGATGGAGGAAGGACAGCTCGGCCTCGACAGTAGCCCGAGCTACCCTAGCGGCCTTCTCGCCTTGCTCCACTACAGCAAGCTTCTCCTTGAGGGCGTCGGCCTTGCCCTACAGCTCGTCATGTTGCATGCGGAAGCGAGCCTCCTGGAGCTCCAACTTCCGGCGGAATTCCTCGGCAAGGGTCATGCGGATCCCTACCACCTTCTCGTCGACCTCTCGCTGGATCTTCGCCTCCCGAGAAGCGAGGGCATGCTCGGCAGCGGCCACTTGGCACTCCATCACTTCCAGCCGCTCGCGCTCCAGGTTTAGCTCCATCGCCTCCAGCGTCAGCGTGTCTTCGAACATGCGGGGCCTCACCTTGATCGTGCGCAGCACGACCGCCGGGGCGGCGAGCGCGCCCGGACTTGTTGCTCGAATATGGCATTTGAAGCTTGGAGCTCCCTCTCGCGCCCCTCCGTCGGGTCGCGCCGACGATCTGCGACCCGGGCCTCCTCTAGGGCATGATCGCGATCCTCCCTCGTCGCGGCCAGGGGCCCCTCTGCCTCCGCTCGAGCATGCTCGCTCTGTAGGCGACCAAAGTTGATGGTGACTTATAGCTGGTGCCATTCGCGCGCCAGACGCGGGCACTCCGCCTCGAGGTGTGCGTTGACGTCACCAAGCTCCACCCTGGAGCGCCCAAGCGCGCTCGACGCCTCTTGAAGAAGGTCATGCCAGACGGTGTTGCGCCCGCGTGTGAGCTCCAATGCCCGGCCAGGGCTTCCCTCTGCGCCCCAGTCAGCTGGAGAGGTGCGCGAGGACTCGCCCACCTCCTGTAGGGGCCCAGGGGCTGGAGCTCCCTCGCCTGCTCCTGTGGCTTGAGATGCGGCCCGACGCAGGCTCGCCCCACAACTTGGGGATGGCGCAGTCCCGCGTGGTGCCCAGCTACCGGCAAGGATCTGCGGCGGAGCCCTTGTGTGACCCCTGTGCTCCAGGGATTGCTCCGGAAGAAGGACACCGGGAACGCAGGTCCACGGCCCCCCAGGGACGGCCTTGCCTAGGGTACGAGCGCCACCCCGCGCGCAACCGCCCGGCTCATTGATACGTCTCTAACATATCTATAATTTTTTATTGTTCCATGTTGTTATATTATCAATCTTGGATATTTTATAATCATTTATAATCATTTTATAACATTCTTTGGGACTAACCTATTGACATAGTGCCAAGTGCCAGTTGTTGTTTTCTGCATGTTTTCTACATTGCAGGAAATCAATATCAGACGGAGTCCAAACGCAACGAAACTTCACGGAGATTTTTTTTGGACCAGAAGGAACATAATGGGCCTTGGCTGCACCTGGGGGTGCTCCGTGGAGAGCACAACCCACCAGGTCATGCCAGGAGGCCCAGGCGCGCCCTGGTGGGTTGTGCCCACCTCGGGTGCCCCCGGGACCGCCTCTTTGCTCTATAAATACCCCAATATTACCAAAACCATCGGAGAGTCGACAAAATATTGAACAAGCCGCCGCAGAGTCCAGAACCACCAGATCCAATGTAGACACCATCTCGGATGGAGTTCACCGCCTCCATTGGTCCCTCTCCGATGATGCGTGAGTAGTTCTTTGTAGACCTTCGGGTCTGTATTTAGTAGCTAGATGGCTTCCTCTCTCTCGCTGAATTCTCAATACAATGGTCTCTTGAAGATCCATATGATGTAACTCTTGTTGCTTTGTGTTTATTGGGATCAATGAACTTTGAGTTTATGATCAGATCTATCTTTTTATATCCATGAAAGTTATTTGAGTTTCTTTGATCTCTTATATGCATGATTGATTACAGCCTCGTATTTCTTCTCCGATATTTGGGTTTTGTTTGGCCAACTTGATCTATTTATCTTGGAATGGGAAGAGGTGCTTTGTAGTGGGTTTGATCTACGGTGCTTGATCCCAGTGACAGAAGGGGAACTAACACGTATGTTGTTGGAAATATGCCCTAGAGGCAATAATAAAATGGTTATTATTATATTTCCTCGTTCATGATAATTGTCTTTTATTCATGCTATAATTGTGTTATCCGGAAATCGTAATACATGTGTGAATATATAGACCACAACATGTCCCTAGTGAGCCTCTAGTTGACTAGCTCGTTTATCAATAGATGGTCACGGTTTCCTGACCATGGGCATTGGATGTCATTGATAACGGGATCACATCATTGGGAGAATGATGTGATGGACAAGACCCAATCCTAAGCATAGCACAAGATCGTGTAGTTCGTTTGCTAGAGCTTTTCCAATGTCAAGTATCTTTTCCTCAGACCATGAGATCGTGTAACTCCCAGATGCCGTAGGAGTGCTTTGGGTGTACCAAACGTCACAACGTAACTGGGTGACTATAAAGGTATACTACAGGTATCTCCGAAAGTGTCTGTTGGGTTGACATGGATCGAGACTGGGATTTGTCACTCCGTATGACGGAGAGGTATCTCTAGGCCCACTCGGTAATGCATCATCATAATGAGCTCAAAGTGACTAAGTGGTTGGTCGGATCATGCATTACGGTATGAGTAAAGTGACTTGCCGGTAACGAGATTGAGCGAGGTATTGGGATACCGACGATCGAATCTCGGGCAAGTAACGTACCGATTGACAAAGGGAATTGCATACGGGATTACTTGAATCCTCGATATCGTGGTTCATTCGATGAGATCATCGTGGAACATGTGGGAGCCAATATGGGTATCCAGATCCGGCTATTGGTTATTGGCCGGAGAGTCATCTCGGTCATGTCTGCATGTCTCTCGAACCCGTAGGGTCTACACACTTAAGGTTCGGTGACACTAGGGTTGTAGAGATACTAGTACGCGGTAACCCGAAAGTTGTTCGGAGTCCCGGATGAGATGCCGGACGTCACGAGGAGTTCCAGAATGGTCCAGAGGTGAAGAATTATATAGGAAGTCCAGTTTCGGCCATTGGGAAAGTTTCGGGGGTCACCGGTATTGTACCGGGACCACCGGAAGGGTCCCGGGGGTCCACCGGGTGGGGCCACCTATCCCGGAGGGCCCCATGGGCTGAAGTGGGGAAGGGAACCAGCCCTTGGTGGGCTGGTGCGCCCCCCTTGGGCCTCCCCCTGCGCCTAGGGTTGGAAACCCTAGGGGTGGGGGGCGCCCCACTTGGCTTGGGGGCCAAGCCACCCCCCTTGGCCGCCGCCCCCCCTTGGAGATGGGATCTCCTAGGGCTGCCGCCCCCCAGGGGCCCTATATATAGTGGGGGGGAGGGAGGGCAGCCGCACCCTAGTCCCTGGCACCTCCCTCTCCCTCCGTAACACCTCTCCCTCTCGCTGTACTTGGCGAAGCCCTGCCGAGATCGCCGCTACTTCCACCACCACACCGTCGTGCTGCTGGATCTCCATCAACCTCTCCCTCCCCCTTGCTGGATCAAGGAGGAGGAGACGTCTTCCCCAACCGTACGTGTGTTGAACGCGAAGGTGCCGTCCGTTCGGCACTAGGATCTTCGGTGATTTGGATCATGACGAGTACGACTCCCTCAACCCCGTTCTCTTGAACGCTTCCGCGCGCGATCTACAAGGGTATGTAGATGCACTCCTCTATCTCGTTGCTAGATGACTCCATAGATTGATCTTTGGTGAAGCGTAGATTTTTTTTATTTTCTGCAACTTTCCCCAACAGTGGCATCATGAGCTAGGTCTATGAGTAGTTTCTATGCACGGGTAGAACACAAACGTTGTGGGCGTAGATGTTGTCAATTTTCTTGCCACTACTATTCTTATCTTGTTTCGTCGGCATCGTGGGATGAAGCGGCCCGGACCGACCTTACACGTACGCTTACGTGAGACAGGTTCCACCGACTGACATGCACTAGTTGCATAAGGTGGCTAGCGGGTGTCTGTCTCTCCCACTTTAGTCGGATCGGATTCGATGAAAAGGGTCCTTATGAAGGGTAAATAGAAATTGGCATGTCACGTTGTGGTTTTACGTAGGTAAGAAACGTTCTTGCTAGAAACCTATAGAAGCCACGTAAAAACATGCAACAACAATTAGAGGACGTCTAACTTGTTTTTGCAGCTTATGCCTTGTGATGTGATATGGCCAAAAGGATGTGATGAATGAAATATATGTGATGTATGAGATTGATCATGTTCTTGTAATAGGAATCACGACTTGCATGTTGATGAGTATGACAACCGGCAAGAGCCATAGGAGTTGTCTTTATTTTTTGTATGAGATGTGTGTCATTGAATAACGCCATGTAAATTACTTTACTTTATTGCTAAACACGTTAGCCATAGAAGTAGAAGTAATCGTTGGTGTGACAACTTCATGAAGACACGATGATGGAGATCATGATGATGGAGATCATGGTGTCATGCCGGTGACGAAGATGATCATGGCGCCCCGAAGATGGAGATCAAAGGAGCAATATGATATTGGCCATATCATGTCACTATTTGATTGCATGTGATGTTTATCATGTTTTGCTTCTTATTTGCTTAGTTTGACGGTAGTAAATAAGATGATCCCTTATAATAATTTCAAGAAAGTGTTCCCCCTAACTGTGCGCCGTTGCGAAAGTTCGTTGTTTCGAAGCACCACGTGATGATCGGGTGTGATAGATTCTAACGTTCACATACAACGGGTGTAAGACAGATTTACACATGCAAAACACTTAGGTTAACTTGACGAGCCTAGCATGTACAGACATGGCCTCGGAACACAAGAGACCGAAAGGTCGAACATGAGTCGTATGGAAGATATGATCAACATGGAGATGTTCACCGATGATGACTAGTCCGTCTCACGTGATGATCGGACACGGTCTAGTTGAGTCGGATCATGTATCACTTAGATGACTAGAGGGATGTCTAATCTGAGTGGGAGTTCATTAAATAATTTGATTAGATGAACTTAATTATCATGAACTTAGTCTAAAAACCTTTGCAAAATGTCTTGTAGATCAAATGGCCAACGCTCATGTCAACCTCAACTTCAACGCGATCCTAGAGAAAACCAAGCTGAAAGATCATGGCAGCAACTATTTGGACTGGGTCCGGAACCTGAGGATCATCCTCATAGCTGCCAAGAAAGCATATGTCCTAGAAGGACCACTAGGTGAAGCACCCATCCCAGAGAACCAAGACGTTATGAACGCTTGGCAGTCACGTGCTGATGATTACTCCCTCGTTCAGTGCAGCATGCTTTACAGCTTAGAACCGGGGCTCCAAAAGCGTTTTGAGCAACACGGAGCATATGAGATGTTCGAAGAGCTGAAAATGGTTTTCCAAGCTCATGCCCGGGTCGAGAGATATGAAGTCCCCGACAAGTTCTACAGTTGTAAGATGGAGGAAAATAGTTCTGTCAGTGAGCACATACTCAAAATGTCTGGGTTGCACAACCGCTTGTCCCAGCTGGACATTAACCTCCTGGACGAGGTGGTCATTGGCAGAATCCTTCAGTCGCTCCCACCTTGCTACAAGAGCTTTGTGATGAACTACAATATGCAGGGGATGGTGAAAACTATTCCTGAAGTATTGTCAATGCTGAAATCAGCAGAGGTGGAAATCAAAAAGGAACATCAAGTGTTGATGGTCAATAAAACCACTAGTTTCAAGAAAGGCAAGGGTAAGAAGAACTTCAAGAAGGACGGCAAGGGAGTTGCCGCGCCCGGTAAGCCAGTTGCCGGGAAGAAGCCAAAGAATAGACCCAAACCTGAGATTGAGTGCTTTTATTGCAAGGGAAAGGGACACTGGAAGCGGAACTGCCCCAAATACTTAGCGGACAAGAAGGCCGGCAACACCAAAGGTATATGTGATATACATGTAATTGATGCGTACCTTACCAATACTCGTAGTAGCTCCTGGGTATTTGATACCGGTGCCGTTGCTCATATTTGTAACTCAAAGCAGGAGCTGCGGAATAAGCGGAGACTGGCGAAGGACGAGGTGACGATGCGCGTCGGGAATGGGTTCCAAGGTCGATGTGATCGCCGTCGGCACGCTACCTCTACATTTACCTACGGGATTAGTTTTAAACCTCAATAATTGTTATTTAGTGCCAGCTTTGAGCATGAACATTGTATCTGGATCTCGTTTAATGCGAGATGGCTACTCATGTAAATCCGAGAATAATGGTTGTTCTATTTATATGAGAGATATGTTTTATGGTCATGCCCCGCTGGTCAATGGTTTATTCTTAATGAATCTCGAACGTGATGTTACACATATTCATAGTGTGAATACCAAAAGATGTAAAGTTGATAACGATAGTCCCAGATACTTATGGCACTGCCGCCTTGGTCACATTGGTGTCAAACGCATGAAGAAGCTCCATGCCGATGGACTTTTGGAGTATCTTGATTACGAATCATTTGACACGTGCGAACCATGCCTTATGGGCAAAATGACCAAGACTCCGTTCTCCGGAACAATGGAGCGAGCAACCAACTTATTGGAAATCATACATACTGATGTGTGCGGTCCAATGAGCATTGAGGCTCGTGGAGGATATCGGTATGTTCTCACTCTCACTGACGACTTGAGTAGATATGGTACGTCTACTTGATGAAACACAAGTCTGAGACCTTTGAAAAGTTCAAGGAATTTCAGAATGAGGTAGAGAATCAATGTGACCGAAAGATAAAGTTCTTACGATCAGATCGTGGGGGAGAATATTTAACTCACGAATTTGGTACGCACTTAAGGAAATGTGGAATCGTTTCACAACTCATGCCGCCTGGTACACCTCAACGTAACGGTGTGTCCGAACGTCGTAATCGCACTCTATTGGATATGGTGCGATCTATGATGTCACTCACCGATTTACCACTATCATTTTGGGGACACGCTCTAGAGACAGCTACATTCACTTTAAATAGGGCACCGTCTAAATCCGTTGAGACAACACCGTATGAATTATGGTTTGGGAAGAAACCTAAGCTGTCGTTTCTAAAAGTTTGGGGATGCGATGCTTATGTCAAGAAACTTCAACCTGAAAAGCTCGAACCAAAGTCGGAAAAATGCGTCTTCATAGGATACCCTAAGGAAACCAT
>LR880966.1:679863529-679875995 GCA_904067115.1 Aegilops sharonensis
CACTCTATTGGATATGGTGCGATCTATGATGTCACTCACCGATTTACCACTATCATTTTGGGGACACGCTCTAGAGACAGCTACATTCACTTTAAATAGGGCACCGTCTAAATCCGTTGAGACAACACCGTATGAATTATGGTTTGGGAAGAAACCTAAGCTGTCGTTTCTAAAAGTTTGGGGATGCGATGCTTATGTCAAGAAACTTCAACCTGAAAAGCTCGAACCAAAGTCGGAAAAATGTGTCTTCATAGGATACCCTAAGGAAACCATTGGGTATACCTTCTACCTCAGACCCGAAGGCAAGATCTCTGTTGCCAAGAACGGGTCCTTTCTGGAGAAAGAGTTTCTCTCGAAAGAAGTAAGTGGGAGGAAAGTGGAACTTGATGAAGTACTACCTCTTGAAAGTAGCGCAGCTCAGGAAGATGTTCCTATGGTGCCTGCACCGACTAGAGAGGAAATTAATGATGATGATCAAGGTAATTCGGATCAAGTTACTACTGAACTTCGTAGGTCCGCAAGGACACGTTCCACACCAGAGTGGTATGGCAACCCTGTCCTGGAAATCATGTTGTTAGACAATGGTGAACCTTCGAAATATGAAGAAGCAATGGCGGGCCTAGATTCCAACAAATGGCTTGAGTCCATGCAATCCGAGATAGGATCCATGTACGAAAACAAAGTATGGACTTTGAAAGACTTGCCCGATGATCGGCGAGCGATAGAAAACAAATGGATCTTTAAGAAGAAGACGGATGCGGATGGTAATGTTACCATCTATAAAGCTTGACTTGTCGCTAAGGGTTATCGACAAGTTCAAGGGGTTGACTACGATGAGACTTTCTCTCCCGTAGCGAAGCTGAAGTCCGTCCGAATCATGTTAGCAATTGCCGCATACTATGATTATGAGATATGGCAAATGGACGTCAAAACGACATTCCTTAACGGCCATCTTAAGGAAGAACTGTATATGATGCAGCCGGAAGGTTTTGTCGATCCTAAGAATGTAACAAGGTATGCAAGCTCCAGCGCTCCATCTATGGGCTGGTGCAAACATCTCGGAGTTGGAACATTCGCTTTAATGAGATGATCAAAGCGTTTGGGTTTATGAAGACTTATGGAGAAGCCTGCGTTTACAAGAAAGTGAGTGGGAGCTCTGTAGAACTCTTGATGGGAAATGATATAGAACTTTTGGACGGCATTAAGGACTACTTGAATAAGTGTTTTTCAACGAAGGACCTTGGAGAAGCTGCTTACATATTAGGCGTCAAGATCTATAGGGATAGATCGAGACGCCTCATAGGTCTTTCACAAAGCACATACCTTGATAAGATATTGAAGAAGTTCGATATGGATCAGTCCAAGAAGGGGTTCTTGCCTGTGTTGCAAGGTGTGAAATTGAGCTCGGCTGAATGTCCGACCACGGCAGAAGATAGAGAAAATATGAGTGTCGTCCCCTATGCCTCGGCCATAGGGTCTATCATGTATGCCATGCTGTGTACCAGACCTGATGTAAACCTTGCCGTAAGTTTGGTAGGAAGGTAACAAAGTAATCCCGGCATGGAACACTGGACAGCGGTCAAGAATATCCTGAAGTACCTGAAAAGGACTAAGGACATGTTTCTCGTTTATGGAGGTGACGAAGAGCTCGTCGTAAAGGGTTACGTCGACGCTAGCTTCGACATAGATCTGGATGACTCTAAGTCACAAACCGGATACGTGTATATTTTGAATGGTGGGGCAGTAAGCTGGTGCAGTTGCAAGCAAAGCATCGTGGCGGGATCTACATGTGAAGCGGAGTACATGGTAGCCTCGGAGGCAGCGCATGAAGCAATCTGGATGAAGGAGTTCATCGCCGACCTAGGAGTCATACCCAATGCGTCGGGGCCGGTCACTCTCTTCTGTGACAACACTGGAGCTATTGCCCTTGCCAAGGAGCCCAGGTTTCACAAGAAGACCAGGCACATCAAGCGTCGCTTCAACTCCATTCGTGAAAATGTTCAAGATGGAGACATAGATATTTGTAAAGTGCACACATATCTGAATGTCGCAGATCCGTTGACTAAACCTCTTCTGCGAGCAAAACATGATCAACACCAGAACTCTATGGGTGTTCGATTCATCACAATGTAACTAGATTATTGACTCTAGTGCAAGTGGGAGACTGTTGGAAATATGCCCTAGAGGCAATAATAAAATGGTTATTATTATATTTCCTCGTTCATGATAATTGTCTTTTATTCATGCTATAATTGTGTTATCCGGAAATCGTAATACATGTGTGTATACATAGACCACAACATGTCCCTAGTGAGCCTCTAGTTGACTAGCTCGTTTATCAATAGATGGTCACGGTTTCCTGACCATGGGCATTGGATGTCATTGATAATGGGATCACATCATTGGGAGAATGATGTGATGGACAAGACCCAATCCTAAGCATAGCACAAGATCGTGTAGTTCGTTTGCTAGAGCTTTTCCAATGTCAAGTATCTTTTCCTTAGACCATGAGATCGTGTAACTCCCGGATACCGTAGGAGTGCTTTGGGTGTACCAAACGTCACAACGTAACTGGGTGACTATAAAGGTATACAATAGGTATCTTCGAAAGTGTCTGTTGGGTTGACACGGATTGAGACCGGGATTTGTCACTCTGTATGACGGAGAGGTATCTCTGGGCCCACTCGGTTGCATCATCATAATGAGCTCAAAGTGACTAAGTGGTTGGTCACGGGATCATGCATTACGGTACGAGTAAAGTGACTTGCCGGTAACGAGATTGAGTGAGGTATTGGGATACCGACGATCAAATCTCGGGCAAGTAATGTACTGTAAGTGCATCTAGTGCCACCCCTAGTTTGGTTTTTGAGTATTGACGACAAACGTGGTTGAGGGACTAATGTGTTTGTGAGAATTGCAGGATAACATAGGTAGTAGTTCCTCCTTGATTCGGTGTACCTACCGGAGATGACCCCTAAAAATGTATGAAGACATTGAAGACAATGGTGGTACGTGAAGATATTCACATTGAACACTATGACAGAAGAAGACATTGAGTGAAGACTATGGAGCGCGAAGACTTAGCAGTTTCGTAGTTTCTTTTCTTCTTTGTTGAGTCATAGGAACCACCGCACTGTTAAGTGAGGTCCAAGTGAACAAAGTCAGAGTGACTGAAGTGATGCTCAACCAAAATCCTATGTCTTCGAGCAAAGACAATGAGAGCAAATCTTATCCAGAGTCGGATAAGTCAGCTTTACTTGTAGCCCAAGTCAAGCTGTCGCGTGTGTTTGAAATCTGACCGTTGTGACACGTGTCAGTTCCTTAGTGACCCAGGGTCATTTCGGATAAATTAGGTCGGGTTGCCCAGTGGTTATAAATAGCCCGCCCCATACACCATAAATTTGTGGCTGCTCAGAGTCAGTGCACGGCTTTTGTCGTAGAGAGCAACCCACCTCCGAAGAGTTAAGCCCAAAACACCCAGAGCCCAAAGAGTGTTTGGCATCACTGAAGTCTTTCTGTCCGCGTGATCTGAAGACTTGTTACACTTGAGGACTGTGAATCCTCCAGCCGGTTAGGCGTCGCGTTCTGAGCATCCAAGAGTAATTGTGGATTGCCAGTGAACGAAGTCTGTGAAGGTTTGGAAGTCTCCCTTGAAGACTTACCAGAGTGATTGGGCGAGGACTGTGTGTCCTTAGCTCAAGGGGAATAAGGTGAAGACACGGTCTTCTGAGTTCAATCTCAGCCTCCTAACTAGACGTACAGTTGTCACAACAACTTTAACTGGTCGAACAAATCCTTGTCTTCACAACACGCTGGTTCTATCTCTTACTCTCCCTTACTTACAGTTCATCCTTATGAAGTCATTGCCTGAATACTATGCCTGTTTAACTTCACTGTGTGACTACTTGGTCTGATTGGCTTCATACTATCTTCCATCCTGATCCTACTACCTAGCTGCTATCTGTCATCATGCTTTAGTTACATACTTGTCTGACTATGGCTTGTCTAGTGTAGTTTATCTTCCGCTGCACGTTTATTGGTCCAGTTTTCATGTCTGTCTTCGAAACTTTCATGTTTTGAAGACTTTCATAAAAATCACCTATTCAACCCCCTCTAGTCGATAACTAGCACTTTCAATTGGTATCAGAGCAAGGTACTCCCTTGTTCTGTGTGATTCGGTTTAACCACCTGGAGTTTAGCTATGTCGACTGCAGGGATAATCAAAGTCTCCGTTGCGTGCCCTGTCTTCGATGGCACTGAATATCCCTACTGGAAGAATAAGATGCGTATGCATCTTGAAGCCATTGATGTTGATCTGTGGTATGTTGTCAAAAACGGCGTTCCCAATACTAGTGAAGGCGTCACCGCTGCTGATGTCAAGAAGTTCATTCAACTCGATTCTACTGCGAAGAACATCATCTGTGGTCATCTGACCAAAGGGCAGTATGGCCGTGTGAGTGCTTTGGAAACATCGAAGCTTGTCTGGGACTGGCTATCCAAAGTCAATGAAGGTGTTTTCAACTCAGAGAGATCAAAGAATCAGTGTCCTACACAACCTCTTCAACCGCTTCAAGAGAAACGACAATGAAAATGTCCAGCTCATGTTCGATCGTCTCACTGACATCACAAACGAGCTTCAGGCTCTCGGCGCCACTGAGATCACCAAGCATGAAATCGTCAAGACGCTTCTGAGATCTCTTGACAACTCATTTGACACTCTAGCTCTTATGATTCAAGAACGCCCTGACTTCAAGACACTCGATCCATCTGACATACTTGAGAGGCTTAACCTACATGAGTTCCTGCTATCTGAGAAAAGAGATATCTACGGTCCCAACTATGGCTGAACTCGCGCTTTGAAGGCAAAGGATGTTTCCTCATCTGAAGAAGAATCTGACTGCAGTTCTGGTGAAGCTGAAAACCTTGGAAAGGAGGTTGCTATGCTTGTGAAGAAGTTCCAGAAGTTCACTAAGAAGAAAGGCTTCAGAAAGTCTTCACGATCCAGTTCAAGAAATGATGAAGCTTCTTCCAATGACCACAAGAAGAGAACCTGTCACAAGTGCAAGAAACCTGGTCACTACATCTCTGAGTGTCCACAGTGGGACAATGAGAATAAAAAGAAGAAGAGCAAGGAATATTATTCTGATATCAAGAAGAAGAAGAAATACTCAAAATCTTCTTCCAAGTCAATCTCCAAGTCTTCATCAGACAAGAAAAGTTCGTCTGGCAAGGCTCGTTCTTTTGTTGGCAAGGAAATGGATTCAGAGGAGGAGTCTGCTTCTGAGGAGGCTGAAGTGGTGGAATCTGAGGAGGAGTCTGACTCTGGTGTTGCAAGTCTGGCTTTAGCTTCAGCCTACGTTGCCAAATCCATCTTCAACACTAAAGACAATGCTTGCACCACCAATGTTGATGCCAGCAGCAAGGATGACTCCGCTCCCACTTACTGCTTCATGGCACGTGGTGCCAAGGTAAACTCACGCGATGCTTACTTTCAAACAACAAGTGAAGATGACTCTGATTGTGAATCCAAACCTAGCTACAAAAAACTTGCTAAAATTGCAACTGAATAACAGAAAGCTATGGACCATATTCAAAAACTGTTAGACAAAAGAGATGACCTGTTGGACGCGGAAATGACTAAGACTCAGTCCTTAATTGAAGACATAAGAAATCTTCATGTTAAGTACCAGGAACTTGAAGGTCATCATGAAACCCTCTCAACATCTCATGAAAAGCTTTCCTACGATTATCTTCAAAGGAAGCAGGAACTTGAGAAATTGAGATCGGATCATGAAGATCTTCAAAAGGTGAACGAGTCACTTCGCGCTCAACAGATCAGCTCCGCTCCGGAAGGATTTGAACCACCATGTTTGAAATGCATTGAGTGTGATAACGTTGTTTCTGTGGCTGGGTTTTCTACTGCTCCTGTTGCAATATCTTCAACTACTGATGTGGTAACTAACCGCTCTGTTGAGGATACCACTACTATTGCTGATGATGCAGGGCTGAAGGAACCGTACATGACAGGCATGTACAAAAGCCTCAAAGGGCATCAGACATTATGTGATGTCCTCAAAAAGCAGATTCTGAACCGAAACCCTAGAAAAGAGGGTATTGGGTTCGAGAGGAAAATGAATGTTGATGGGTCTTACTGGAAGCCTGAGCAGTACCCCAAACCACATGGGTTGCTGCAAAGGAATCTTCAGTAGATCCATCCACCTTATCTGGTTTCACTTGTGCTAACCCTATTATCGTTGATGAATCATTTGATGCAAACTTTAAACTGTTTAAGAATCAGAATGGTGAAGTGTTTGCCAGGTATGTTGGTACTAACTGCAGGAATGGACCACCTATGAAGAAGATCTGGGTACCTAAACAGTGTATTGAAAATCTTCCTGTGAATGTCGTCATGACACCACCAAGGAAGAAGACAAACCCCAGACCTGTGGCTTCATATGGCCCAAAGGCTTCATACAGATATAGGACTCACCTGAGTCACCCTAACGCCAATGTTTTGTAGGGAAACCATACTCAGACTCATGAATATGAGTGTGTGTCTTCAAATCTCTATGTTCATAGAACTAAGAACTTTTCTGCTTATTCATATGAGTATCGTTCCTCTCCTGCAAGGCTATTTTCTAGGGCTCAAAAGCCGAAGTTCTCAGATGTTGCACTTAGAATCATTGCTTCTAAGCCACCCCTGAAGATGTGGGTGGTTAAGAAGAATTAACTTTCTTCTGCAGGGAAAGCTCTCCAGCCGGAAATCAAAGGCGTCCGATGCTATCGCTGGGGACCTAAAACACATTATGGGACGCAAGATAAAATGCCCAAATGGTCTTACTATGTATTTCGTTCCTGAATCGCTTGCCAGTCATACTATCAGTCCTAACCTTGATCTGAGCTTTAATAATCCTCTTGTGCGTCAAATGTTTATGCTTCACAATACTCTTTGTGAAGCCTATCCTCCTAACTGCACTGTAGGGTACGACACCTCATGCTTCAGAGTGGATTATGGATAGAGGATGCACTAACCACATGACTGGTGATCGAAGTCTTCTCATGGACTCAACCTTACGTCCATGTGATAAAAGTCACATCACATTCGCTAACACTGGTAAAAGGAAGGTATTGGGCCTAGGTAGAGTT
Source organism: Aegilops sharonensis (assembly GCA_904067115.1). Lineage (NCBI taxonomy): Eukaryota > Viridiplantae > Streptophyta > Magnoliopsida > Poales > Poaceae > Aegilops > Aegilops sharonensis. Next base: position 679,870,676 of record LR880966.1, read on the forward strand.
GCCATCTCAAGGGATCAGCACATGGACAAAGTGATGCTTGTTGAATCCCTTGGTTTCAACTTAATGTCTGTCTCAATGCTTTGTGACTTAAACATGATTGTGCTATTTGGAAAATATCGTTGCCTTATGGTAGATTTCTCAGTAGGACCACAGATGGCCGTATGTCTTCTAGCAAAATCTTCAGAGTGCTGGCTCTGGCATCGGAGGCTAGGGCATGCTGGCATGAGGAACCTTCACACTCTCGCCAAGAAGAAGCACGTCATAGGCATCGAAGACGTCAAGTTCAAGAAAGATCATCTATGTGGTGCTTGTGAAGCTGGGAAGATGACAAGGGCCAAGCATCCCTGAAGACAATCATGACTACATCACGACCTTTTGAGTTGCTCCACATGGACTTGTTTGGTCCCACTCACTACTCTACTCTCACTGCTACTGCTTGTCTCTATGGTTTCGTTATTGTTGATGATTATTCAAGATACACTTGGGTGCACATAATTCTCTTCAAGACTCAAGTGCAGGATGTCTTCAGACGCTTTGCCAACCGCGCCATGAACAACTATGGCATCAAGATCAAGCACATTAGGAGTGACAACGGCACAGAATTCAAGAACACAGGCCTCGACCTTTATCTTGACACCTTAGGCATCACTCATGAGTTTTCTGCTCCTTACACACCTCAGCAAAATGGCATCGTGGAGCGCAAGAACAGAACCCTTATTGAGATGGCTCGGACGATGCTTGACGAATACAAGACTCCAAGAAAATTCTGGCCTGAAGCCATTGATACTGCATGTCATGTCATCAACCATGTCTATCTTCACAAGCTTCTAAAGAAAACATCCTATGAGCTCCTAACTGGTAAGAAGCCAAACGTAAGCTACTTCAGGGTATTTGGTGCTAGGTGCTGGATCAAGGATCCACATCACACTTCAAAATTTGCACCGAAAGCACATGAGGGTTTTATGCTTGGTTATGGAAAGGACTCGCACTCCTACAGAGTATTCAACCTATTTCACTACAAAGTGGTTGAAACTGTGGATGTGCGGTTCGATGAAACTAACGGCTCGCAAAGAGAGCACCTGCCAAATGTGCTAGATGGTGTACCTGCCAGTGAATAAATCAAGCTAATGGGAACAGGAGAGATCATACCATCAGAGGCCCAGCCTGAAGAGGAACTTATCATTTCTGCACCTGATCAATCTGAAGACATTGCTCAGCCTGAAGACAATCCTCCAAATAATGACAATGATCAGCAGGAGCAAAATCTTCATCCAGTTCATCCTCGTGTTGCAAATGAAGTACAAATTGAAAAGATAATTGATAGCATCAATGCACCTGGTCCACTCACTCGTTCAAGAGCAACACAGCTAGCAAATTTCTGTGAGCACTTTGCATTTGTCTCAATCTCTGAACCCAAGAAAGTTGCTGAAGCCTTCATGGAACCTGAATGGATTCAAGCTATGCAAGAGGAGCTTCAACAGTTTGAACTAAACAATGTATGGGAACTTGTCAAGCGTCCTGATCCTCGCAAGCACAACATAATAGGCACAAAATGGATATATCGCAATAAACAAGACGAGCATGGTCAAGTAATCAGGAACAAGGCTCGACTCGTTGCTCAAGGATACACACAAGTTGAAGGAGTTGAATTTGATGAAACATTTGCTCCATTGGCTAGGCTTGAATCCATTCGCATACTGCTAGCTTACGCAAATCACCATAACATCCTTCTATACCAAATGGATGTGAAGAGTGCCTTTCTCAATGGAAAGATTGAAGAGGAAGTATATGTTGCGCAACCACCTGGCTTTGAAGACCCAAAACATCCTGATATGGTATACAAGCTCAACAAGGCACTGTATGGCCTCAAACAAGCCCCTCGTGCTTGGCATGACACACTCAAAGACTTTCTGAAGAGCAAAGGCTTCAAACCTGGTTCTCTAGATCCCACTCTTTTCACGAAGACATATGATGGTGAACTGTTTGTGTGCCAAATCTATGTGGATGACATTATCTTCGGTTGCACCAACAAGAAATACAGCGATGAATTTGCTCACATGATGCAAGAACAATATCAAATGTCCATGGTGGGAGAGATGAAGTTCTTTCTCGGTCTTCAAATCCGTCAGCAACACAACGGCATCTTCATATCTCAAGAAAAGTATCTCAAAGATTGCCTGAAGAAGTTTGGAATGCAAGACTGCAAAGGATACACGACGCCAATGCCATCCAAAAGTCATCTAAGTCCCGACGCCAATGGTAAAGATTTCGATCAACAGGTATACCGCTCCATGATTGGCTCTTTACTTTACTTAGGTGTGTCTAGGCCAGATATTATGCTTAGTGTTTGCATGTGTGCCCGATACCAAGCGGCACCAAAGGAGTCGCGTCACTTAGCAGTGAACCGAATTCTTCGATATTTGGCTTACACCCCAACACTAGGATTATGGTATCCAAAGGGCTCAGAATTTGATCTGGTTGGTTTTCTGGATGCTGACTATGCTGGTGACAAGGTGGATCGCAAGTTAACATCAGGCACATGTCACTTTCTGGGTCGATCTCTTGTCTGTTGGTCTTCAAAGAAGCAGAACTATGTATCACTCTCAACTGCTGAATCTGAATACATTGCTGCTAGATCTTGCTGCACTCAGCTTCTGTGGATGAAGCAAACTCTTAAGGACTATGGCATCAATCTGAAGCATGTGCCACTCTACTGTGATAATGAAAGCGCTATCAAGATTGCCAATAACCCAATTTAGCACTCGAAGACAAAGCACATTGAATTTCGTCATCACTTCCTCAGAGATCATGTTATGAAAGAAGATATTGATATCATTCATGTCAAGACAGAAGAGCAATTGGCTGATATCTTCACTAAGCCCTTGGATGAGAAAAGGTTTTGCAAGTTGCGGTGTGAGCTAAATATCTTGGAATCCTCGAATGTCCTGTGACTAGGCACTCATCCTAACACTTATGCATGTTGATGACCTAGATGTGCAACACACGAAGTAATGTATATCTTCAATCAATGAAGACATACACTCTAAGTGTGAATACATTAGTGTGCAAATTGACTTTAGAGTGCCACGATAATTGTGCGACGTGTCTGGGTCTAATACTTCCTATACGGTGGGTAACGCCACCACCAAACTCTTATGAAGTGTTTCCTAATGGCGTCATATTTGCAAAGTCTTCGCATTTGATTTAACTTCAACTTTAATTTGACTTCGTGATTACTGATTTGAGGTTTACTCTGTTATATATATATACTGTATTCTGTCCTCCACAGCATTCACTTATAGCTATGTCTTCTTATTTGAATCTTTTGAACTAAGTGAATGTGATCGGACCCTAACCTCTCTATGCTTTCTATCTCAAGCTCTATCTATCCAAATCATATGCATTCTATTGAAACTGTCGAATGTCTTCTCTGCGTCCTTGTCAGCAGAAGATACAGAGACAAACATTTATATCTAGTTTTAATGTCATATCCTTTTGCCCGAAACCCGGAGAATTCGGAACGACCACCCCGACAATTCAGGCGCGCGTGGGAACATGGAACATCTCGCAATGAGTTGCATGTTTGCCACGTGTCCATCAGATGTGAACCGCCAGGGGCACCTGCGTAATTGCGCTGTGATGTCTCTATCCTTATAAATGCATGTCCCGTCTCGGTCAAAATCTGTAACGCCCCGGTTTCGATGCGCCAGGTGTCCGCCAGTTATTTGCCGTCGTTGCCATGGCATGTGCTTGCGTGTTGCACTTTTCCATGTCATCATTTGCATTTCATATCATGTCACCATGTGCATCTCGTTTTGCATACGTGTTCGTCTCATGCATCCGAGCATTTTCCCCGTTGTCCGTTTTGCAATCCGGCACTATGTCTCCCGGCGCCCCCTTTTACCTCTTTTCGTGTGCGGGTTTTAAACGGTCTCGGAATGGACCGAGGTTTGCCAAGCGGCCTTGGTATAGCACCGGTAGACCGTCTGTCAAGTTTCGTGCCATTTGGAGGTCGTTTGGTACTCCAACGGTTAACCGGGTAACCGCAAAGCCTCTTTTGTGTTGCAGCCCAACACCCCTTCTAAAGTGGCCCAAAACCTAGCAAACCCCCCTCCATATTCTCGGTCGTTCGATCACGATCGCGTGGCCGAAAACCGCACCTCATTTGGACTCTCCTATCTCCCTCTACCTATAAATATGTGCCTCCCCCGAAATTCGCGGATCATTCCACCCCCGAAACCCTAGAAATTCCCCTCGCGCCGCCGGACGTTTCTTCCCCCGTGCCGGACGCGTCCGCCGCCGGCGCGCCGGCCAATAGGAGCCCGCCACATCGCCCCCGCGCCCTCTCTCTCTCCTCCCCGCCGTCGGGGCACGTGAGGGCCCAGATCGGGCCCGCCCCGGGCCGCGCCGGGCCCGAGGGAGCCCGCGCCGCCGCCCGCGTCCCCGCTCCCGGCCCGAGTCCCGCCGCTCGCCGCCGGCCATCGCCGTCGCCGCCGCGGCACGTCGCCGGCGCCGCCGCCCGTCCCGCGCCGGCCCGCGCCCCTCGCCCGGCCGGCCCCGGATCCCCGCCGCCTCCGCGCGCCGCTGCCCGAGGCGCCGCCTCCGCCGCGGCTCCCCCGCGCTCGTCCCCGCCGGCCGCCCCTCGGCCCCGCCGCCGGAGCGCACCTCCGCGCCGCCCGCCGGCCCCTTCGCGCCCGGAGTCCCTCCGCCTCGCCTCCTCTTCGCCGTCTCGGGCCAGATCCGGCCACGGTAGGGCCGGATCCGGCGACCCCGAGCTCGTCCGCCACCTCCCTCCTCTCCGGCAGCCCCTCCGGCGAAGTTCCGGCCAACCTCGTAATCCGTGCATGGTTGACTTCTTTTCCCCCCTCCAAATCCACTAAGTCCCCGAAATTGTTGCATATTTTGTTGCATTTTCATCGCATCATAACTCTCTGCATATAGCTCCGTTTCGTGCGTGTAATATGTCAAGTTGTTCGTCTCGAAGAGTAGATCATTTCATCTCATTGCATCATTTTCATTTGAGCTCATATTGATGCCCGAAATGCTGTTGCAAGAGTGCTATGTGATGTTAGTTTCTGATTCTTATCAGAACATGCACTTTTGTCATTTTTTGCCATGATTGATGTGTGCATCCTATGAACTTGAGTCCTACATGTGTTTTGTAATATGCCATGCCATCTTTCCAGGGGTGTATGCCATGTATTTTTGTGATCTATGTGGTGACTAGCACAAGCATGCAAACTAGGCTTCCTGATGTTGCTGATTTCAGCCCTGTTTTGCTGATATTTTGATGCCATGTTAACTTGATGCTACAGAGAGA
>LR880966.1:679892897-679904955 GCA_904067115.1 Aegilops sharonensis
AAGAGAAAAACTAAGAAAGGAGATCGGGCTGCTCCCATAGAGCCCCTTGTTGTTGAACCCCTTGCATTTGTTCCCCCTCCGTCTGCAAACCAAGAGCGTCGCATGATTGTTCATGAGCCTTCTTCTACAGAGGCTCCTGAAGCTCAAGAAGTTCCAGTCATCGACCCCATCGCGGCTGAAGATTTTGCTCAAGATGATGCAGTACTTCCTCAGATCAAGCGCCCATCGGTATCATCGCCTGTTCGAACGAATAGTGAGCTTATCAACATTGGCCGTCCTCTGACGCCAATATCACAAGATGCATCGTGGGCTGATCGCCCCCAGCAAGTTACCCCACAAGACTCACCAAGTACACCCCAGCCAAGTGTGCCCGTCATCAGCCCCATGTCAAATGATGACAACTACATGGAGACATCACCATCACCAAAGGCGTCGCCCGTATTCCAACGGCTTCGCAAAGGCCTGAGGCCATCTGTCTCCATGACCACCGTCACTGAAGAGGGCTCAAACTTGTCAAGTCCAGTGGCACGCCAAGTGTTTCCTGAAGACAATCCTTCTGTGATGGTGCCTGTGTCTGAAGCCATTACTGCTGAAGACCCTCCGGCTGCATCAGCCGGAGCAACACAAGAAGAAGAGCGTGTCGCTACTCCCCCTGCAACTCAAGAAGAAGTTCATGAAGAGAACCAATCTGTGCTAGTACCTCCAGCTACTCAAGTGGAGGGTGAGAATCCTGAAGCTGCCACAAATGACATTCCTGAAGCCAATGACGTTGTCATGGCCGAAGCTAATGTGGAGCCTTTTGCACCAGTGACCAATGAAGCCAATGAAGCCCATCAAACAGATGAAGTCAATGCCGCACCTGTCGTCAATCTGCAGCCTGAAGTAAATGCCACTGCTCCTATTCCGCCACCAAGGCCACACACTATCGAGCAAGCATACAACTATGGTCAGCTTGTAACTGTCAGATGGCCTATTCTGATTCCTCCGCCTGCTGCCGGTCCTCAATTTGATTACCATGTCGAGCACAGGCCTCAGGTTCAGAAGCCAAATCCAAGACTGCCCAGATTTCCAGGTACTGCCACTTCGCCAGGATCTTTCAATGTAAACGGCTTCATTGCACACAACACCTTCTTCTATAGCGACAAGAACCCTTACACCAAACCCAAGATTTCATCTGATCGGTTCTGGAGCTATCAGCAGCGCAGTTACTATTCATGCATTCTATACAACCAAGGCCGCATATTTCCTCATATGCGCCTTGATATTGAAGCCATTACTGGTCTGCCCTGCTTAGAAGAAGCTCTTGATTGCTTCAGAGAGGCTGGCTTATTGCAATTTGTCACTGACAAGGAGCACTGGAATGAAGAGTTGCTGCTCCAATTCTATGCCACTCTGCATATCAGAGGCTACAACAGGGATCCGAAAACTTGGGTCCTTGAGTAGATGACAGGAAATGTCCATCATGAAGCCAAAGCATTTGATATCATTGAGCTTACTAGCCTGCCCACTCCAGGTAATCTTTATGAGCCTGGTTGTCAGCTTCACGCTGCAGCTATGGAAAGCATCTTTCACAAGCCAGAACCCGACATGAGCCAGATGCTGAGCATGATGAAGCCATTGCCTCCAGATCCAGAATATGCTAAGGAGTTCTTTGTTGAAGACCTTGAGTATCTGCCACGCACGATCTACCACATCATAAGGCGAACTCTCTGGCCTATCAAAGGACATTCTCCACAGGCTAAGCTAGAAGGTGCAATGAAGACCTTGGTCTTCCATATTCTTCATGGCAAAAGCTTCAATGCACAGGATTTCTTCATCCGCCAACTTGCAGCATCTGGATCTGACATTTTTGGCCTGAAGTTCTATGCTCCATGGATCATGCGACTGATCAAGCTTCACACTGCTTTCAACTATCAGCCATCTGCACGCAATCACATTGTCTTCTTGCCAGATGTCGATATGTCTATTGAAGCCATCTATCCAGAGCCTGACAAGGAGCCCATTTATCTTCATAATGTTGATCGTCAGAGCTTTACTCAGCCCATTGAAGGTGTGCTGGCTGCCACTCGTGTCTATCCGTTGGCTGGTACTACACGTGCACCTCACCGTGCCCCAACCGAAGCCACTAACAGCACAATTGCTCAATGGCCTTGAAGGCGATCTCGTGTTCTCAATGACCAAGAGCTTCTCGTTGGCCTGCATCAAAAATAGGATAGGCATCATGATTGGCTCAAGCGCCAGATGCAGAGCATCATGTCTGATGTCAATCGCATTCGCAACCTTGACCCCAAGAATGCCTTTGTCACGCATGAAACCTGTCACGCACATGGAAAGGGCTGACGCTTATGTGTGCTGAGGAAGATCCTCAGGACGATGGCTTCTCAGAAAGATTCAAGTTTGATTCCACTCTGCCCAGAAATGCTGTTCTGCGGCGCACTCCATCTCTGGAAGATTCAGAATACTCCTCTTATGCTGCAACTGTGAATGCTCGTGTGATCGATGATCAAGATGACGCTACTTCGCCTCCTCCAACGCGCATCGACACTGCCCCAAGTTCGTCTGCACCGCCAAACCTCGACACCAACCCTGCGTCCTCTCCTACTCCTTCTGAAAACGAGTAGAAACTCAATGTCTTCAACCCTTTTTGGTCCTTACTGACAAAAGGGGGAGAAGATATGAGTTGATAGTCTTCAAACGGGTTCATATGGGCGGGTGAACTATATTTTTCCTGGTGTTTACAACTCTTACTTTTGATACATTTGGTTCTTTGAGTTGTAACACTTAAACTCGATGGTCGTCTCCTACTTATTTGCCATTTTGTGATGCGATGATAAATTCCGCATGTTCGATGATAACTTCCGCACTTAAATCATTCTGCAGACGTCCATTTTTCATTATGCATGCCAATATCTTCGTTACATCAGATCATGCATGATGAATTGTCTTCATAAGTTGAAGAGGATCTCCACAAGTAGAACCTGCCATGTGCATTTGCATTCCAAAAGCAAATTATTTATATGCACATCTTCAGGGGGAGCCTTTTGCTACTTACGAAGACAATACCTCATCCTTTACAATTTCACATAATTTTATCCCCATTGAAAACTTCAACCAGTTTGTCATCAATCACCAAAAAGGGGGAGATTGTAAGTGCATCTAGTGCCACCCCTAGTTTGGTTTTGGAGTACTGACGACAAACGTGGTTGAGGGACTAATGTGTTTGTGAGAATTGCAGGATAACACAGGTAGTAGTCCCTCCTTGATTCGGTTTACCTACCGGAGATGACCCCTAAAAATGTATGAAGACATTGAAGACAATGGTGGTACGTGAAGATATTCACATTGAAGACTATGACAGAAGAAGACGTTGAGTGAAGACTATGTAGCGCGAAGACTTAGTAGTTTCGTTGTTTCTTTTCTTCTTTGTTGATTCATAGGAACCACCGCACTGTTAAGTGGGGTCCAAGTGAACAAAGTCAGAGTGACTGAAGTGATGCTCAACCAAAATCCTATGTCTTCGAGCGAAGAAAATGAGAGCAAATCTTATCCAGAGTCGGATAAGTCAGCTTTACTTGTAGCCCAAGTCAAGCTGTCGTGTGTGTTTGAAATCTGAACGTTGTAAGACGTGTCAGTTCCTTAGTGACCCAGGGTCATTTCGGACAAATCAGGTCGGGTTGCCCAATGGCTATAAATAGCCCACCCCCTACACCATAAATTGGTGGCTGCTCAGAGTCAGTGCACGGCTTTTGTCGTAGAGAGCAACCCACCTCCGAAGAGTTTGAGAGAGAAATCCTTGTGAGGAAAAAGCCCAAAACACCCAGAGCCCAAAGAGTGTTTGGCATCACTGAAGTCTTTCTGTCCGCGTGATCTGAAGACTTGTTACACTTGAGGACTGTGAATCCTCCAGCCGGTTAAGCGTCGCGTTCTGAGCATCCAAGAGTAATTGTGGATTGCCGGTGAATGAAGTCTGTGAAGGTTTGGAAGTCTCCCTTGAAGACTTACCAGAGTGATTCGGCGAGGACTGTGTGTCCTTAGCTTAAGGGGAATAAGGTGAAGACACAGTCTTCTGAGTTCAATCTCAGCCTTCCTAACCAGACATACAGTTGTCACAACAACTGGAACTGGTCGAACAAATCCTTGTCTTCACAACACACTGGTTCTATCTCTTACTCTCCCTTACTTACAGTTCATCCTTCTGAACTCATTGCCTAAATACTATGCCTGTTTAACTTCACTGTGTGACTACTTGGTCTGATTGGCTACATACTATCTTCCATCCTGATCCTACTACCTAGCTGCTATCTGTCATCATGCTTTAGTTACACAAGTCATACTGCTTACCATCATGTCATACTCTGATTCAGCGGTATTGTTGAATGAAGCGGACCGGACCGACATTACGCGTACGCTTATGCGAGACTGGTTCTACCGACGTGCTCTACACATAGGTGGCTGGCGGGTGTCAGTTTCTCCAACTTTAGTTTAATCGAGTGTGGCTACCACTACTAGGGAAAAGCCTAGCAGCAGCTAACGTATAGCAGTAGCGCGGGTGCCACTCGAGCTACTACTATGTCCTTTAGTAGTAGCGTGGGTAAAAACCCGTGCTACTACTACCAGCGCGGGTTTTTTTTTTTGAATTTTTTCGAAAAAATATTTCGATTTTTTTCCCGAATTTTCAAATTTCTGAATTATTTTAACCTCAAATCTCTAATCACCCCTCATCGCTGCTCAATTTAATCTCTAATCACCCCTCATCATTCCAAATCATCTAACTTCCCGGAGGTCACCCATCCTCTCACTACTCCAGCCTGAGCACGCTTAACTTCCGGGTTCTATTCTCCCTCGTTTCCATGTCTGCACTTGTTGTTTTCCTGACAATAGTAAGATGTCAATCCTACTAACCTCAGGAATTTAGCTTGAGCATGAAGTCACACATTTCACTATTTGAGTTTGAATCTATTGTTCTAAAAAATTAGTAACACTAATATTTCTTGAATAATTAGTTTGACCATAGTTTGACCACAGTTTGACCACAGTTTGGCCTTAGTTTGAACAAATTTGACCAAAATTCAAAAAAACAAAAATAATTATTTAGTAACACTAATATTCTAGAATAATTAGTTTGACCACTAGTCCTCAACCCGTGCACCTGCACAGGCTAGGAACTACTTCTTTCGATATTATTATATATTTTTTAAAAAATAGTTCTCCTTACTTTAGAGCATGTATAAATAAATTGATTATCAGAAGTTAGGCAACATTGGTCTCTTCCTGAATCGATTGTTTATATGATTCTAAGTTCTCTGCGTTTATTTAATGCTTATATTATTATTTATAAAAACAACTAACAATTTGGAATAAAAAACATAATATCCAGGTATTCGACAATATTGGCAATATTCATGTCCCTCATAGCTTAAAGCATTTTTTAGTATTAAGTTTCTGAAATAAGTTATGCCATGATCATTGACAATTGCATTTGCTGAGAGATTTGTGTAACACCAATTTTAGTAGCCTATCCAAATAACTAAAGAAATAAACAACTTTAATAACACCTAAATCCCTTAACTGTGACAAAATCATTCGGATGAACACGTTCTATGGCATATCTCAAAATATTTGAATTGTTGTACACATATACTATTGTAGCGGATACACTCTCTCTGCAATGAATAGCAACCATACATACTTTAAACTAAAAAATCATTGCTATGAACACACATCTAAATTGGCACTTGTAATTTTAGGATTTATATCAATGGACCATTATTTTGTACACCAACATATATAACATAATCAGCGTACTGAAAAATATGTTAGATTTATATTATGGCAACTATGCATTATAAATAAGAAATAAATATCAAAATATCTAGTATGTTTAGCTGGAAAACAAATTGATTTATTACGTTAATTAAATGTGAGGGCTAACCTAACTAAAAAATTGCTTTATTGATGTAGTTTGCATGTGTTGCACTTGGAAATTGGATCAGGACATGGGCCAACCTGGAGCCATGCTGCTTGCCTAGTAAGGGACAATGATGGCCGCAAGAACCAAGACATCGAACATGGAAGGAACATATGGGAAGAGACATGCACACATATGGTTGTCGCAGTGACGGTTGTAATGTCGTCTTCATGTCTTGTCCTTCTTCCTTTGGCTCCGGCACCTGTCTCCTTAGCGACCATCTAGCCGAATCCTAAGATTAGAAGTTCATGGTCAAAGAGCTCAGGGGAAAACATGGTGCTTTGGCCAGGAGATGGGTAGCATGGAGGCTAACTATTTGGCTCCTTCATGTTGACATGTCAGATGGCACCTACCCACTCAGCCTCCGCAAGAATGTCCATGGACGTCCACAGTTTGCTCATCTAGGTGCAATGTTAACTGTGACATCTGAGAATCAAGCGCACACAGCTCAAGATTTGTGCGTTCCTGCCCAGCGACTTGGACTCCATTGTCAAAGTCAGCTGCGACATCCAGACTGTCAAGCGTATGATTACTTGGTACAGCTCCGAGTATATATACACACACAGGAATTCGACGATGTCGGCAACATGTCTGGCCTTTCTCTACCCCGAGATAAAAATATCTTTTTCAAAATCAGGAAGACTCCCCTTTTCCCACAACGTGAGGCTTGAGGTCTCTTTTTTGTAAGATTTCTATTTTTTGTACAGCTCCATCCTATCTACATACGTGGTGCTTTTTTTCTCCAAAGAAGCAGCGTCCGGCTTGATCCTATCTATGTACGTGGTGGATCTTTTTTCAAAAGAAGCATAATTTTTAAATATTTTCTCAGAAATTGGACGTGGATGTTGGGACATCTTTTTGAACGTGTCAGCTTAAACTTTATTTAGCGTGTCCAGCTCGATTCTATCTATGTACGTGGTGGTTCTTTTTCAAAAGAAGTATAGTTTTTTAATTATTTTCTCAGAGATGGGACGTTGGTGTTGGGACACCTTTTTGAACGTGTCAGCTTAAACTTTTATTTAACGCGTCATCTTATTTCAATCTATGTACGTGATTCTTAAAAAAAATCTATGTACGTGATGCTTATTTAGTTTTTCTCGGAAATTTGACGTTGAAGTGGGGGACACCTTTTTGAATGTGCCAGCTTAAATCTTTTTTAACGTGTCATCTTATTCCAATCTATGTACGTTATGTTTATTTTTTTTACAGGAAACAAACATCTTTTAATAGATCTTGACCATCAAATTTTAAATCCGATGGTTAAATTAATTTTGTTTATGTGGATTAACGTGGAGCTTCTTATGGTGCCTTCAATTAGTAAATATAAGATACTTGTCTGAATATGGATTGTCTAGTGTAGTTTATCTTCCGCTGCACGTTTATAGGTCCAGTTTTCATGTCTGTCTTCGAAACTTTCATGTTTTGAAGACTTTCATAAAAACCGCCTATTCACCCCCCCCCTCTAGTCGATAACTAGCACTTTCACGTACCGATTGACAAAGGGAATTGTATACGGGATTACTTGAATCCTCGACATCGTGGTTCATTCGATCAGATCATCATGGAACATGTGGGAGCCAACATGGGTATCTAGATCCCGCTGTTGGTTATTGGCCGGAGAGTCATCTCGGTCATGTCTGCATGTCTCCTGAACCCGTAGGGTCTACACACTTAAGGTTCGGTGACGCTAGGGTTGTAGAGATACTAGTATGCGGTAACCCGAAAGTTGTTCGGAGTCCCGGATGAGATCCCGGACGTCACGAGGAGTTTCGTAATGGTCCGGAGGTGAAGAATTATATATAGGAAGTCCAGTTTTGGCCATCGGGAAAGTTTCGGGGGTAACCGGTATTGTACCGGGACCACCGGAAGGGTCCCGGGGGTCCACCGGGTGGGGCCACCTATCCTGGAGGGCCCCATGGGCTGAAGTGGGGAAGGGAACCAGCCCCTAGTGGGCTGGTGCACCCCCCTTGGGCCTCCCCCTGCGCCTAGGGTTGGAAACCCTAGGGGTGGGGGGCGCCCCACTTGGCTTGGGGGGCAAGCCACCCCCCTTGGCCGCCGCCCCCCTTGGAGATGGGATCTCCTAGGGCCACCGCCCCCCAGGGGCCCTATATATAGTGGGGGGGGGGGGAGGGAGGGAAACCGCACCCTAGTCCTTGGTGCCTCCCTCTCCCTCCGTAACACCTCTCCCTCTCGCTGTGCTTGGCGAAGCCCTGCCGAGATCGCCGCTAATTCCACCACCACGCCGTCGTGCTATTGAATCTCCATGAACCTCTCCCTCCCCCTTGCTGGATCAAGAAGGAGGAGACGTCTTCCCCAACGGTACGTGTGTTGAACACGGAGGTGCCGTCCGTTTGGCACTAGGATATTCGGTGATTTGGATCACGACGAGTACGAATCCCTCAACCCCGTTCTCTTGAACGCTTCCGCGCGTGATCTTCAAGGGTATGTAGATGCACTCCTCTATCTCGTTGCTAAATGACTCCTGTGACGCCCCGAGACCGATGCTCGAGAAGACTTCCATATATTCCGGGTTTCGCCGTATGTTTCATTTGTGCCTGCCCTTTTATTTTTGCATTGCATCATGTCATCATGCCATCATCTCATAAATCTTTTGCAACTCAACTAAATAAATGGCATGGATCTTTGATCCATTTAAATCGAGGGAATTCACTTGTGATTTCTCTTTATAACATATTCAAAGTCTCCTACTATTATTAGGGAGCTATAATAAAATTATTCCATTTATTCGGAATTAACCATAACCCACTTGCATATTAAATCCCTTGGCCTTTTCTTCTTCAAGTTTTGACTCTCTAACCATGTCAATAATTCTTTTGCCATTTTTCGAAGCTCCACCAAATATCCGAACATTTTTGGACCTTCCCAACCCTCACTTCCTATTCAAATCATTTGAATTAAATTCAAATGAATTTGAATTTAAATCTTCAATCATGGCCTTTCTATTTTTCTTGGAACGAGCATATTTTTGCGAGTCCGGGAAAATTACCCTCATGCCCTAATTCTTGTCCACTCATTTCTTTTCTCTCCCTTTCTTTCCTTGCTTTTCTGTTTTTGGAAGAGTTTAGAAGAGAGAGAGAGAAGAGAGCCCAGCAGTCAGGCCCCTGGCCATTCTCCTCCCCACCAGGCCGGCCCAGTCTCCCTAGGCCCAAGGCCCAGCCGCCCCTCCTAAACCTAGCCCGACCCCCTCCTCCGCATCTCTCTCCCTCTCGTTCCCTGCCCGCCGCCACACACGCACGCCCGCTGCCAGGAAGGGCTTCGCCCGATCCTCTCGATCCCCATCTCCCTCTCAATCTCCTCCCCTGCGCCCGATCCCCTCGCCGCGCCCTGCTTCTCCTCCCGAGCCCCGTCGGCCTCCTCGCCGCCGTCGTGCCCTCCTCCATCAGCCTCGCACCCGACCCCTCTCAGCCTCCCATGGCGCCCCGCATCAGCCGGCCTCCTTCCTCTCCTCCATGGCGCCTCCTTGCCGCCCGAGGCCTGCAGCCCCGTGCCTCCCTCTACGGTCGGGTTTGAGCAGGAGCTCCCCGAGTTGGTGCCCGTCCGTCGCCCTCCATGCGAGCCTCCTCCGGCGGCCCCGCGCGCCCAACCTCCTCGTACCGTCCCCGCGGCCCCCTCCTCGTCGCCTCCGCGCCACCAGCCAGCCACCGGAGTCGCCGCCGCCGCCGGATCTGGCTGTGCCTCGCCAGGGTCCTCCCCTTCCGGCTCCCGTCGCCCCTGCAGCCCCTTGGCCCGTCCTCGCATCTCCGACCTCGTCACCATCGACCCGGCAGGAGCTCCGCCTCCCTGCTTCACGTCAAGGCCGAAGACACCATGGACACCAAGACCATACCAGGACCGACCGCCAAGCCTCTTGTCTGTGAATTTTGCCAAGTACCACAACGATGCGTCAAGTACCTCTACCGTCGTCTCCGGAAACGCCAAGTACCCCTACGCACGAAGACGCCAAGTCCGTTTCGGGATTCATCAAGTACCGCTACCGATGGCTCGAACGTCTACGACCCGTGTGCTACTACCATTGCCAAGTTCAACTACGGTTGCCGTGTACGACTACCGTCGACCCTCAAAGAATCCGTGGACGTCAAGTTCCTCGCCGTGAACTCGAACATCTAAGAAACGTGTACGAACGTGTACCACTACCGTCGCGAGTACCTCTACCGTCGTCCCGAAGACGTTGGATTCATCAAGTTCCTCCCCGAAAACGAACGTGAACCACTACTTCCACTACCGTCGCCGTGAACGACTACTTCCACGACGTCCGTGAACCACTACCGTCGCCCCGAAGATGTTGGATTCGTCAAGTACCTCTCCGAGACGAACGTGTACAACTACTTCCTCTACGACCGTCACGAGAACGACTACTTCCCCTCCGAACCGATTCGCTTCGAAAATGCACGCTTCGAAGGTATAACCCCGAGACGACCTTCCGAGAACGAATGTGGGTTGTATGAGATGCCCGTGTTCGCACCATGTCCGAGTTGTTCCTTGCGCATTCCTCGTTTGCCATGCCACCGTCATGTGGGACACCCGGTATCCGGGATCACCCCACCATCTTTTGCATGTTCTGCGCATCCGCACGCTTCCTTTTGCACCGGTACCTACATGAGTTACCCGGACCGGAATGTTGCCGTGGCACCATTTCCGTTTCACCGTCGTGGCACCTTTTTCCTTCCGCCATGGCGACAAATGCCTCGTATCATGCTCATGTCAACATTTTCATAAAAATTGCATATAACTTGTATATGTCATCCGCATCATGATAACAACAATTAAAATGTTTATATTTGTTGTTTCCATTAATTTGCTAAATGCATATGGGGATTTACCGGATTTGTTGTTTGTTATATCCGGCCCCATTTAAATTGTTTAGATGGTATAGTTTTGTTATGCTTCACCTCTTGCCATGTTAACCAATATTTAACATTGTTGGGTACATAACCGAGAGAGAACTAAATAATTGATGTGGTGTTTTGTCAATATGCAACTCGTTGCATATTGAGCTCCACTTAACTTGTAGTGTTGTTTGTGCATATTGCCATGCCATGCTATTTAAACCGGGCATGCATCATACATGGTTGTGCATCATGCCATGTTTATGCTTGGTTGTTTACTATGTTGTTTGCTTCTTTCCGGTTTGCTTCTCTCGTTAGCTTCGGTTCGTTCCGGAGTTGTGAGGATTCGTTCGACTTCGTCCGTTTGTCTTCTTCATGGACTCGTTCTTCTTCCTTGCGGGATTTCAGGCAAGATGACCATACCCTCGAAATCACTTCTATCTTTGCTTGCTAGTTGCTCGCTCTTTTGCTATGCCTATGCTATGATGCCTACCACTTGCTATATCATGCCTCCCATATTGCCATGTCAAGCCTCTAACCATCCTTTCCTAGCAAACCGTTGTTTGGCTATGTTACCGCTTTGCTCAGCCCCTCTTATAGCGTTGTTAGTTGCAGGTGAAGATGAAGTTTGTTCCTTGCTGGAACATGGAGATGTTGTTCCTTGTTGGAACATGTTTACTTGTTGGGATATCACAATATATCTTATTTAATTAATGCATCTATATACATGGTAATGGGTGGAAGGCTCGGCCTTATGCCTGGTATTTTGTTCCACTCTTGCCGCCCTAGTTTCCGTCATACCGGTGTTATGTTCCCGGATTTTGCGTCCCTAGCGCGGTTGAGTGATTTATGGGACCCCCTTGACAGTTCGCTTTGAATAAGACTCCTCCAGCAAGGCCCAACCTTGGTTTTACCATTTGCCACCTAAGCCTTTTTTCCCTTGGGTTCTGCAGACTCAAGGGTCATCTTTATTTTTAACCCCCGGGCCAGTTCTCCTTCGATTGCTGGCCCAACCTGAGCAATGTCCGGCGCCCCCTGGGCAATCAGGGTCTATGCCAACCCGACGTCTTGCTCATCCGGTGTGCCCTGAGAACGAGATATGTGCAGCTCCTATCGGGATTTGTCGGCACATCCGGGCGGCTTTGCTGGTCTTGTTTTATTGCTGTCGAAATGTCTTGTAGTCCGGGATTCCGAGACTGATCGGGTCTTCCCGGTAGAAGGAATATCCTTCGTTGACCGTGAG
>LR880966.1:679938578-679950617 GCA_904067115.1 Aegilops sharonensis
ATTCATGAGTGACATGTATGAAAGAATTATGAACGGTGGCTTTGCCACAAATACAATGTCAACTACATGATCATGCTAAGCAATATGACAATGATGGAGCGTGTCATAATAAACAGAACGGTGGAAAGTTGCATGGCAATATATCTCGGAATGGCTATGGAAATGCCATGATAGGTAGGTATGGTGGCTGTTTTGAGGAAGGTATATGGTGGGTGTATGATACCGGCGAAAAGTGCGCGGTATTAGAGAGGCTAGCAATGGCGGAAAGATAAAAGTGTGTATAATCCATGGACTCAACATTAGTCAAAAGAACTCATATACTTATTGCAAAAATATAGAATTTTATCAAAGCAAAGTACTACGCGCATGCTCCTAGGGGGATAGATTGGTAGTAAAAGACCATCGCTCGTCCCCGACCGCCACTCATAAGGAAGACAATCAACAAATAAATCATGCTCCGAGTTCATTACATAACGGTTCACCATACGTGCATGCTACGGGAATCACAAACTTCAACACAAGTATTCTTTAAATTCACAACTACTCAACTAGCATGACTCTAATATCACCATCTTCATATCTCAAAACAATTATCAAGCATCAAACTTATCTTAATATTCAACGCACTCAAAAGAAAGTTTCACATATCTTGAATACCAAGTATATTAACATTAAGCAAATTACCATGCTATTAACGACTCTCAAAATAATTTAAGTGAAGCATGAGAGATCAAGTTTCTTTAAAACAAATCCACCACCGTGCTCTAAAAGATCTAAGTGAAGCACTAGAGCAAAAATTATCACGCTCAAAAAAGATATAAGTCAAGCACTACGAAGAAACTTTCAAGCTCAAATGATATAAGTGAAGCACATAGAGTATTCTATCAAATTTCAAATCATATATGGCTCTCTCAAAAGTTGTGTACAACAAGGATGATTGTGGTAAACTAACAAGCAAAGACTCAAATAATACAAGACTATCGGTGTCAAAACCGGCGGATCTCGGGTAGGGGGTCCCGAACTGTGCGTCTAGGCGGATGGTAACAGGAGACAAGGGACACGATGTTTTTACCTAGTTTCGGGCCCTCTCGATGGAGGTAAAACCCTACTCCTGCTTGATTAATATTGATGATATGGGTAGTACAAGAGTAGATCTACCACGAGATCAGAGAGGCTAAACCCTAGAAGCTAGCCTATGCTATGATTGTTGTTCGTCCTACGGACTAAAACCCTCCGGTTTATATAGACACCGAATAGGGTTAGGGTTACACAGAGTCGGTTACAATGGTAGGAGATCTACATATCCGTATCGCCAAGCTTGCCTTCCACACCAAGGAAAGTCCCATCCGGACACGGGACGAAGTCTTCAATCTTGTATCTTCATAGTCCAGGAGTCCGGCCAAAGGTCATAGTCCGGCTATCCGGACACCCCCTAATCCAGGACTCCCTCAGTAGCACCCGAACCAGGCTTCAATGACGACGAGTCCGGCGCGTAGATTGTCTTCCGTATTGCAAGGCAGGTTCTTCTCCAAATCATGTGTACTTGTTGAATAGTGTCCGGCTTCTTGTAAATATCGTGCTCCTTGGCTTCCACGCCCAATAATGGCCATCTTCCACGTGTTGAATGAATGTGAAAAGCCAGGGTATTTTTACATTTAGCCCCCTAGCTGTGCAAATGAGCTGCCTATATAAGAGACGGGGATCTAGATCCGAATCACACCACCTTCCCTCTGCGAGCTTTCATCGGAGCGCATCTGACGGAAACCCATTCCATCATGGACAGTCGACGCGGCTCCTCCTCTCGCCCTCCTAGTCCTCAGCCTGGAGATTGGGAGAGATGCTCCGTCCCGCACAGCGAGTTAGTGACGCTCCAAACCAAGGGGTTTCTTCCCCCAGCCTTCATGGTTCCGGTTCGAGCCGGACTCGCCACCTATAAGGGTGGAAAACAAGCGGAGAGCGTCCCCAGCCCCTCCCGAGGAGAGCGGGTATGCCTTGTCCCTTATTTGATAAGAGGGCTCGGATTTCCAATTCATCCGTTTCTCCAGGGGCTCCTGGAGTTCTATGGCCTCCAGTTGCACAACCTTACGCCTGCCTCCATTCTGCATATTGCGGGCTTCGTGGCCCTTTGCGAGCTGTTTTTGGGCATCGAGGCTCATTTCGCGCCATGGAAGAGGTTGTTCTGCCTCGTACCCCGTTCTCAGGAGGGGTCGATATATCAAGTGGGCGGAGCCGAATTATGGCGCATCGCCGGGACTGGATATCTATCCGGAACCCCGAAGAAGGCGTCCGAAGACTGGCCTTCGGAATGGTTTTATATAGAAGATGTCCCCCTGCCAGACCCTGTTCGGATCAGCCTCCCGGAGTTCAGTAATGCTCCTATGAAGAAACGCCTAAGCTGGCGTCCACGGAGCCCTCAGAGGGAAAATGACAGGGACATCCTTTACCTGATGAGCCGAATAAGGTTGTTGGCTCATTCCGGACTGACCATGATCGAGGTCACAGCCACATGCATTATGCGGGGAGTGCAGCCGCTCCAGTATAGGGGCCACCCCATGTGGGATTTCAACGGGGAGGATGATGCCACCCGCCACGGCCGTAAGGGGCCGGGATCGGTCGCCGATCTGATGAAGATCTTGTCTGCATTGTACAAGGGAGAATAGGAAGAATTTCTTCGCGTCAATCCTCAGGACGGGTTTTCTGTGAACAACCCTCCAAGCTAGGTAAGCGGACATTTATTTATGCCCACCCGTTCCATATTCCCAAAGTTAAGTACCTTATCTTGTAATTTTGACGCAGGAATTGCGCCGGGCCGTAAAAGATATAAACAACCCACCTCCACA
Source organism: Aegilops sharonensis (assembly GCA_904067115.1). Taxonomy (NCBI): domain Eukaryota; kingdom Viridiplantae; phylum Streptophyta; class Magnoliopsida; order Poales; family Poaceae; genus Aegilops; species Aegilops sharonensis. The sequence continues at coordinate 679,941,419 of LR880966.1, forward strand.
ACCTGAGGATCCAGAACGGTCCCTCGATCCGGCCTCCCAAGAGGACCCGGACATATCTATGGAGCTGATCGATGGGGTATTTTACCAATTGAGCATCGACAATGCCTTGGTTGCCATTACGGCCGATTACCCCGGAATATTTCCAGCCTCACAGGTAATTGAGACCGAAGTCCCAATACTTTAGAAATGATCCCTCCGTGCTTATCTTTGACCATCGTATATCAATGGTGTTTTGCAGGGGGAGCCCTTGAGGCGGAAGGCCGAACCTGCGGTGGCTAGCCAACAAGGGGCAGCAAGGCCCAGCAGGCTGAAAAGAAGTGTGGTCCGGACTGAAGCGCCGGCGCAACGGTATGGCGTGTTGCCTTATTCCCAGGTTTTATTCCGGAAGGCATACTAATGCTCGTGCTCTCTTCAGGAAAAAGAGCGCTCGCCGGACTATATCCGGAGAGGTTGCCAATCGAGCCTCCGCCAGCCAGGCTTCAAAGCCAGGCCCAGAAGCGGAGGCGAACACTAGGCGTGCGTCGAATGCTCCTCCAACAGAGGATGCCGACAGATTGTCCGCCACCAACTTCGAGGTGGAGAGTGCCATGAATCACAGGCGCCGCCGGACAATTCTTCTTGACACATGTTTCTCCCAAGAGGCGTTGAACACCTTCAATTCGGGAGATGCGCAGCTCCGTGCTGCTCAAAATGGTCTAGCCAGAGCCACGGAGCAGTATGTGAAAGACATACGAGTGAGGAAATTTAACGGTTATATATGCCAGTAGCCCCCGAGACTTGAAATAGTTAGAATAACTGATTTAAGGATCATTTATTGTGCAGGATCTTACAGAAAAGAATACCCAACTGTCCCAGGAGCTTGAAGAGTGCAAAGCCCAACTTGAGGCTGCACAAGTCGCGACAGGGGAAGCCAAAGAGACCCCCTCTGGTGATATACGCTTTTAAAAGATACGTATGTTATGAAGTGCGGCGTGTATATAGATCTGATAATAACATTGCAGATGGCGCCGGGGTAGATCCGGACAAGCAACAGCTCTTGCGCCGGTTAAAGGCCGGCGAGAACATGCTTATGAGGGTGAGGCAGGAGAAAAATAATCAACAAGATGCCAACACCCAACTGGGTGAGGAACTAAAAGATGTCCGTGCCCAGCTGTCTGACTCTGTTAAGGAGAACCGGCGGCTTCGACGCGGCATTTTTAGTAAGTGCTTAAACGAACTTTTGAAAAAAAAGAGTTCGACGAGGAAGTCGACTAACAGAGTTATGTCTGTAGGTATGCTCACAGGCCGTCCTGCCGAGGAAATGCCCGGTTCTACGGGTGACCTTCTTCCCGAGCTCTTACAACTACACGAACGGGTTCGGCAGGTGATGAAAGGCGTCGCCCAGGCCTTGTGGCCATCTGTCTCCCTGCCCGAAGGCCTTGGGGAGCTTGCAGAGAGGCTCCAGAGAGCCCGGAGGCGCTTCCAATTACGGAAGATATCGGCCTGCCGTCAAGGCGCCAGGGAGGCCTGGGCCATGGTGAAGATGCGGTACACAAAGGCTGACCCAAACCACATGGTCGAGGTCGGACCTGTGGGGCCAGATGGGAAGGAGATCCCTGTGAGCTTAGTGTACGGCCAGGTAGAATTGGCCGCAAAGTATTCCCAGCAGGACTGTAAACTAGACAGCCTGTTAGATGGCATTGAAGAGGAATACAATCAGTCAACTTGACTATGTAATTTAAGGTGACATGTAAAATGCCTTCTAGCCGGATTGTAGATCATTTGTCTTAGCGGACCTTTTCGCTTCAACCTCGGGACCCGATAGTCCGGAGTGTGTCCGAATACCCTCGCGGTTATATAAAAACCGGGGCATGCATGGAGACCAGGCGTAGGGGTCATTAGTGCTTTATCAGACAAGTACCCAACTAGTTATGTTATATTACATGGTTAGTAAGAAACATCTTCCAGGGAGAATAGTTCCGTTAGGGGTTCCTTTCCCTGGGAGGCATGCCCTAAAGTGCATGTCCGGACTGCGAAAAAAGCAGAAAAAAATCTGGGGGCATATAAATAAATAGGTAAGAAATCTTCTTTTAGTTCACCGACCGAATATTCTCTAAAGAACGCTAGCTTTCGGCTTCACCCAGTCTGAGGTACACATCCGGCTGACCCGGCAGTAACAATCGCAGAGGTGCTCCCTTTACCACCTAGCCGAACAATCGGGAACGTAGGGGTAAGCACAGGAGCCAGGCAACCCAGCTTGGCCAAAACTTAAGTCATATCGATGCATATAATGGTGAATAAAAGGTACATGCGGAAGTGTGACACATGTATTGGGCATGAAGCCCTTGCAATTAAGCTTCTGTGAAAGAAGCCCCCAGGTACAATGAGCGCTGATAGCGCGTCAAGTTTGTGCAAACAATGCGCTGACGAGCCTTTCAAGGCTTTAAAAGAAAAAAAGAGGGAGAAGGAGAAAAGATAGAAGACAGCTAAAATGTAAAATATGGACAGAGGAAGGAGACGAACTAAGAATCCGGCGCTAGGCGTAGAATCTTCGGAGGCGTTCTGCGTTCCATGGGTTCGGCTCGAGTCGGTTATCCGATGCATCTCGCAGACGGTACGCTCCACCGGTCAGGACTTGGTCAATGATAAAGGGACCTTCCCATTTGGGCTTTAATTTGTCCTTTTTCTTGTCCAGCAGGCGTAGAACTAGCTCGCCAACATTGTAAGTTTTGGCCCGTACTTCTCTGCTTTGATATCTACAAGCCTGCTGTTTATAGAATGCGGAACGGGCTTTTGCTACGTCACGCTCCTCCTGCAAGGCGTCCAAACTGTCATGCCGATCGAGCTCGGCTTCTCTTTCTTCGTACATGGGCACGGGAGGTGAGTCATGAATTATGTCGCAGGGCAGAACTGCCTCTGCGCCGTATACATAAAGAATGGTGTGAATCCGGTCGTGCGATTCGGAGTGGTCCGCAGCCCCCATAGTACGGAGTCAAGCTCCTCTACCCAGTGCGTGTTAGATTCCTTGAGGGACCGCACTAATCTGGGTTTGATGCCGCTCATAATTAGACCATTTGCTCGCTCAACTTGACTGTTAGTTTGAGGGTGATAGACTGAAGCGTAGTCGAGCTTAATGCCCATGTTTTTGCACCAGAGTTTGACCTTGCCGGCTGTAAAGTTCATGCCGTTATCAGTGATGATGCTGTGGGGGACACCGTAACGGTGTACGACCCCTGATATGAAGTCTATCACCGGTCCGGATTCGGCCGTCTTGACAGGCTTGGCCTCTATCCATTTGGTGAATTTATCCACCATGACCTGTAGGTATTTTTGCTTGTGGGTTCCCCCTTTAAGGGGTCCGACCATGTCAAGCCCCCAGACCGTGAAGGGCCAGGTGATGGGTATAGTTTTGAGGGCGGTGGGTGGCATGTGGCTTTGATTAGCAAAGAGCTGGCATCCGACGCATCGTTGGACTAAGTCCTGAGCATCTGCCCGGGCCGTCGGCCAATAAAATCATGTACGGAAGGCCTTGCCTACAAGGGCCCGGGCTGTGGCGTGGTGCCCGCCAAGTCCGACATGTATTTCAGCCAGAAGATTCCGCCCTTCCTCTTCGGAGATACACCTTTGAAGGACTCCGGTTGTGCTTTTCTTATAAAGCTCTCCCTCATGGACTTTATAGGCTTTAGATCGCCGCACTATGCAGCGGGCCTCGTTTTGGTCCTTGGGACGTTCCTGCCTGGTTAGGTAGGCTAGGAATGGTTCGGTCCATGAGGCAATGACTGCCATTATTACGTGGGCTGAGGGTGTTATTTCGGTGGCAGAACCACCAACTGTGTCAGAATGTTTGGTGTGGGGTAGTGCGGTTGGGTCCGGGATGTTATTTTCGGACTCTCCCCCCCATAATACGGATGGCTTGAACAGCCTCTCTAGGACGATGTTGGGGGGGGCGGGGGGGGGGGGGGGTGGTGTGGGTCGCCGCTCTCCTGCCGTGGGAGGGGGGTGTTTCGGGGCCGGGGGGGGGGGGTGGTGTGGGTCGCCGCTCTCCTGCCGTGGGAGGGGGGTGTTTCGGGGCCGGGGGGGGGGGGTGGTGTGGGTCGCCGCTCTCCTGCCGTGGGAGGGGGGTGTTTCGGGGCCGGGGGGGGGGGGTGGTGTGGGTCGCCGCTCTCCTGCCGTGGGAGGGGGGTGTTTCGGGGCCGGGGGGGGGGGGTGGTGTGGGTCGCCGCTCTCCTGCCGTGGGAGGGGGGTGTTTCGGGGCCGGGGGGGGGGGGTGGTGTGGGTCGCCGCTCTCCTGCCGTGGGAGGGGGGTGTTTCGGGGCCGGGGGGGGGGGGTGGTGTGGGTCGCCGCTCTCCTGCCGTGGGAGGGGGGTGTTTCGGGGCCGGGGGGGGGGGGTGGTGTGGGTCGCCGCTCTCCTGCCGTGGGAGGGGGGTGTTTCGGGGCCGGGGGGGGGGGGTGGTGTGGGTCGCCGCTCTCCTGCCGTGGGAGGGGGGTGTTTCGGGGCCGGGGGGGGGGGGTGGTGTGGGTCGCCGCTCTCCTGCCGTGGGAGGGGGGTGTTTCGGGGCCGGGGGGGGGGGGTGGTGTGGGTCGCCGCTCTCCTGCCGTGGGAGGGGGGTGTTTCGGGGCCGGGGGGGGGGGGTGGTGTGGGTCGCCGCTCTCCTGCCGTGGGAGGGGGGTGTTTCGGGGCCGGGGGGGGGGGGGGGCGGGACAGCATCGCGCTTTGCGCCTGGACGGGCCAACACGTCTGCTGCCTGGTTGTTATCCCGGGCTATATGGTGAAATTCGAGCCCCTCAAACCGAGCTGACATTTTTAGTACGGCATTGCGTAGGCTGCTATTTTCGGATCCATGGCATCAAAGTCTCCATTTATTTGGGATATCGCAAGGTTCGAATCCCCGCGCACCTCTAGGCGTTGAATGCCCATGGAGACTGCCATCCGGAGACCATGCAGAAGGGCCTCGTATTCGGCTGCATTGTTGGAGTCCGTATACATTATCTGGAGTACGTATTGAACTGTATCTCCAGTTGGGGACGACGGTACGACGCCAGCTCCCAGGCCAGCCAACATTTTGGAGCCGTCGAAGTGCATTATCCAGTTGGAATATGCGCCGTACACTTTAGGGAGTTCGGCTTCGGTCCATTCGGCGACGAAGTCGGCCAAAACTTGCGACTTAATAGCTCTCCGTGGCTTATAGGTTATGTCGAACGGGAGGAGCTCAATGGCCCATTTGGCAATCCGTCCCGTCGCGTCGCGGTTGTTTATAATGTCGTTAAGGGGTACTTCGGAGGCTACTGTTATTGAACACTCTTGAAAGTAGTGTCGCAGCTTCCGGAATGCCATAAACACCACGTACGCTATCTTTTGATAATGCGGGTACCGTGACTTGCATGGAGTTAGGACAGTGGACACGTAGTAAACTAGTTTTTGAAGAGTGAACGTGTGTCCGTCCGTTTCTCGTTCGACAACGAGCACCGCGCTTACAACTTGATGAGTTGCCGCGATGTATAATAGCATTGGTTCGCCCATGTTGGGCACGGCCAGGACCAGTTTTGTTGCAATATGGCTTTTATTTCTTCGAGTCCGGCCGTGGCGGCATCCGTCTACTCGAAGTGTTCGGTGCGTCGGAGGAGGCGATAAAGGGGTAATGCCTTTTCTCCCAAACGGGAGATAAAGCGGCTTAGAGCCGCCACGCATCCAGTCAATTTTTGTATATGTTTGAGGTCTTTTGGGATATCCAATTGTGACAGAGCTCGGATCTTGGCTGGGTTTGCTTCAATTCCTCTAACGGATACAATGAAGCCCAGGAGCTTTCCGGCCAGTATGCCGAAAACGCATTTTTCCGGGTCGAGCTTAATGTCATATGTTCAGAGATTATCGAATGTGAGCCTCAAGTCATCTACTAGAGTTTCGACGTGCTTGCTTTTGACGACCACATCGTCTACGTATGCCTCCACTGTTTTGCCGATCTGGTTTGCCAGACATGTCTGAATCATGCGCTGATATGTTGCGCCGGCGTTTTTGAGCCCGAAGGGCATTGTGTTGAAGCAGAATGGGCCGTATGGAGTGATGAATGCCATTGCGGCTTGGTCAGGCTCTGCCATCTTAATTTGGTGGTAGCTGGAGTATGCGTTGAGGAAACACAATGAATCGTGTCCTGCGGTAGCGTCGATGATTTGATCGATGCGGGGGAGGGGGAAGGGATCCTTTGGGCAAGCCTTGTTGAGGTCCTTGAAATCGACGCATAGGCGCCAAGATTTGTCCTTCTTTGGTACCATCACCAAGTTTGCTAGCCAGTCCGGATGTTTTATATCTCTGATGAATCCGGCCTCCAATAGTTTGGCTAGCTCCTCTCCCATGGCCTGTCTCTTGGGTTCGGAGAATCGCCGAAGAGCCTGTTTGACTGGCTTGAATCCTTTTAGGATGTTTAGGCTGTGCTCGGCCAGCCGGCGTGGGATTCCTGGCATGTCTAAATGGTGCCAGGCAAAAATGTCCCAATTTTCGCGTAGGAATTCTCTTAGTGCGGCGTCTACATCAGGATTTAATTGTGCTCCGATGGAGGCCGTTTTTGTAGGGTCCGTTGGATGGACTTGGAATTTTACTATTTCGTCCGCTGGTTTGAAGGAAGTGGACTTGGATCTCTTATCGAGTATCACATCGTCCCTATTCACCATGGAGCGCAGCACAGTGAGTTCCTCGGCCGCTAGGGCTTCGGATAGTGCCTCAAGGGACAGTGCGGCTGTCTTATTTTTGGCGCGGAGTGCTATGTCTGGGTCACTAGCAAGAGTGATGATTCCATTGGGCCCGGGCATTTTGAGCTTCATGTACCCATAATGGGGTATAGCTTGGAAAATTGTGAATGCCTCTCACCCTAATAGAGTGTGGTATCCGCTGCTGAACGGGGCCACTTGGAACGTGACCTCCTCGGACCTATAATTATCCAACGCGCTGAACACCACATCCGGTGTGATTTTTCCTGTACAGTGTGCTTCCCGACTGGGGATTATTCCTCTAAAGGTTGTGCTGCTTCGCTCAATGCGGCTCCAGTCTATTTCCATTTTTTCGGAGGGTTTCCTCGTAAATGAGGTTCAATCCGCTGCCACCGTCCATGAGTACCTTGGTAAGGCGAAAGCCGTCCACTATCGGACTGAGGACCAATGCGGCTGGTGCTCGGGTTGTTCGGAATTTAGGTTCGTCACTGGCATTGAAGGTAATAGCCGTGTCACTCCATGGGTTTATTGTTTCTACTTGGTAGACTTCGGCAAGGCTACGGATTGTTCATTTCCGCATATTATGTGATGCGAAAGTCTTGAAGACTGTTAATACCATACTGGTATCCCTGGGTTGGTGCTCTAGAGCTAGAAGCTCTTCGCCACTTTTGGCCACCTGCCGTAGTATCCAACATGCTCTAAGGCTATGAGTTGGAGTGGCGCCCTCTGTACTATGAATTTTACAGGGTCCATTGAGCCATCCTTCTAGTACGGTTCCATGCCCTATAGAGGGTTTTTTGCTTTTTGGTATTTAACCCAGGTGCCTGGCGATGATGCACCCTTTTATTTCGAACTGGGGTTGTATTCAAGGCTGGATTGTCCCAAAATCTTGCTTCGGTTTTCTAGGCGCTTTCCATCGCACAGTACTTTCGTACTATGGACGCCAAGTCGGTAAAGCGTGTGATGTCACGGCGACTTATAGCGTTGAGGATCCCGTTGCCCGTGCAATTGTTGCAGAATAATGAGATTGCGTCCTCCTCGCGGCAGTCCTTTATCCTATCCATAACCAGGAGGAATCTGGCCCAGTAATGGTGTACTGTTTCTGCGGGCTCTTGCCGAATTTGAGATAGGTCGCTTATGTTTGGGTGGGCGGGTGGAATTAAATCCGGAACCGCGCCCAATCTGAGACTTAAGGGCCAAGGAGCTTCCGAACTTGGAAGCTTGGATTCTTGGATGTTGTCCAATGAATCTAGCCCGCTGCCTGACTTTAGGTTCAGGGCTTGAGTGACGTCCTCTCCTCCACGGGAATCCGGCATGGAGGGATTGGGAATCCGGACGTAGCTAGTCCTTAAGATAGAAGAAGGGTCGCCGTATTGTTCCTCCACCACGGAAACATGGTGGGTAACCTGGGGAGAGTTAATCTCTCCCAATCTGATCATAGTCTGTAGCGACTCCCAGGGCGGCGATGTGATCCAAGAGCTCGTTTAAGGAAGAGAGCTCCATTGGATCTAACTGCTCGGCGAGCTCCGAGTTAACGTGAAGATTGCTTTCGATGACCCGAGAAGTCATCGTCGACGCGGCGGCCGAACAGGCGGTCATAAGAAAACCGCCTAGCCGGAGAGTTTGGCCGACAGCCAAAGATTCTTTAGCAAGAGTGCCGTCTTTAAAGACGGGATGAGGCATCCTTCCTGACGGCGACGGCACAGAGGAACTCTCAATGAAAGCACCAATGTCGGTGTCAAAACCGGCGGATCTCGGGTAGGGGGTCCCAAACTGTGCGTCTAGGCGGATGGTAATAGGAGACAAGGGACACGATGTTTTACCCAGGTTCGGGCCCTCTCGATGGAGGTAAAACCCTACTCCTGCTTGATTAATATTGATGATATGGGTAGTACAAGAGTAGATCTACCACGAGATCAGAGAGGCTAAACCCTAGAAGCTAGCTTATGTTATGATTGTTGTTCGTCCTACGGACTAAAACCCTCCATTTTATATAGACACCGAATAGGGTTAGGGTTACACAGAGTCGGTTACAATGGTAGGAGATCTACATATCTGTATCGCCAAGCTTGCCTTCCACGCCAAGGAAAGTCCCATCTGGACATGGGACGAAGTCTTCAATCTTGTATCTTCATAGTCCAGGAGTCCGGCCAAAGGTCATAGTCCGGCTATCCGGACACCCCCTAATCCAGGACTCCCTCAAAGACGCTCCAAGCAAAACACATATTATGTTGGTGAATAAAAATATAGCTCCAAGTAAATTACCGATGGAAGTGGACGAAAGAGGGGATGTCTTCCGGGGCATCCCCAAGCTTTGACTTTTTGGTGTCCTTGGATTATCTTGGGGGTGCCATGGGCATCCCCAAGATTAGGCTCTTGCCACTCCTTGTTCCATAATCCATCAAAAGAATTCACCCAAAACTTGAAAACTTCACAACACAAAACTCAATAGAAATCTCGTGAGCTCCGTTAGAGAAAGAAAACAAAAGACTACTTTAAGGTACTGTAATGAACTCA
>LR880966.1:679957962-679972438 GCA_904067115.1 Aegilops sharonensis
TTGCGGGAAATATATAATTTTGTGCAAATCAAAGAAGAGAGTCTCCCACAAGCTTGGGGGAGGCTTCTCCGGTTACTTAATGCTTTGCCTGATCATCCTCTTAAGAAAAATGAAATACTTGATATCTTTTACAATGGACTAACCGATGCTTCCAAGGACTACTTGGATAGTTGTGCTGGTTGTGTTTTCAGGGAAAGAACAGTCGACGAAGCTGAAATATTATTGAATAATATGTTGACTAATGAAAATAATTGGACTCTTCCCGAGCCAGTTCCTGAAGTAATTCCTGAACCAATCGAGCCAACTCCTGAGCCTATTCCTAAACCCACTCCGAAGAAGAGAGGTGTTTTATTTCTCAGTCCTGAAGATATGCAAGAGGCAAAGAAATCAATGAAAGAAAAAGGTATTAAAGTTGAAGATGTTAAGAATTTACCACCTATTGAAGAAATACATGGTCTTAATTTACCGCCTGAAGAACCACACTGTCTTGATAACCCGACACAGGTAGTAAAGGTAAATTCTCTCTATAGATATGATAAAGTTGAAATACCCTCTACTAAATTTCATAGCCGATGCTTAGATGAATTTGATGACTTTATGGCTAGGCAAGAAAGTTTTAATGCTTATGTTGGTAGAGAGTTAAAGAATAATGCTTTCGAGATAGGATGCGTAGGTGATAATCTGGCTAGAGTTAAAGATGAAGTTCACCGCGTTAGAAATATGCTTCTATGGTTGCTACTCAAGCTGAGCAAGTACTTAAAGCTCAAAATGAATTGCTTGACGAATTAAATAATAAAAATGACTTTGCTGTTAGAGTGACTACTAGAACTAGTAGAATGACTCAGGAACCTTTGTATCCTGAAGGCCACCCTAAGAGAATCGAACAATATTCTCAGGGAAATAATTTAGAGGCACCTAGTTCTTCTAAAAAGAAGAAGAATAGAAACGATAGAACTTTGCATGCTTCTAGTAAACCTACTGTAGACACACCTGAGAACCCCAATGATATTTCTATTTATGATGCTGAAACACAATCAGGTGATGAACATGAACCTAGTGATAATGTTAATGATAATGTTCATGTTGATGCTCAACGTAGCAAAGACAATGATGTGGAGATTGAACCTGCTGTTGATCTTGATAACCCACAATCAAAGAATCAACATTATGATAAGAGAGATTTTGTTGCTAGGAAGCACGGTAAAGAAAGAGAACCATGGGTTCCGAAACCCATGCCCTTTCCTCCTAAACCATCGAAGTCAAAGGATGATGAGGATTTTGAGCGCTTTGCTGAAATGATTAGACCTATTTTCTTACGTATGCGTTTAACTGATATGCTTGAAGTAAATCCTTATGCTAAGTATATGAAGGATATCATTACAAATAAAAGAAAGATACCGGAAGCTGAAATTTCCACCATGCTTGCTAATTATACTTTTAAGGGTGGAATACCAAAGAAACTTGGAGATCCGGGTGTTCCAACTATACCATGCTCTATTAAAAGAAATTATGTTAGAACTGCTTTATGTGATCTTGGAGCCGGTGTTAGTGTTATGCCTCTCTCTTTATATCGTAGACTTGAATTGAATAAGTTGACACCTACTGAAATATCTTTGCAAATGGCTGATAAATCTACTGCTACACCTGTCGGTATTTGTGAGGATGTGCCTGTTGTGGTTGCAAATGTCACTATCTTAACGGACTTTGTTATTCTTGATATTCCTGAGGACGATAGTATGTCTATTATCCTTGGTAGACCTTTTCTTAATACTGCAGGGGCTGTTATTGCTTGCAACAAAGGCAATGTCACTTTTCATGTTAATGGTAATGAGCATACGGTACACTTTCCTAGGAAACAATCTCAAGTCCATAGCATCAATTCTATTGAAAAAGTTCCAACTATCATTTTTGGAGGTCTTGAATTTCCTCTCCCTACTGTCAAGAAAAAGTATGATATTCTTATTGTTGGGGATTTTCATACCCCCGTCGAGGTAACTTAGTGTTATTCGAAATTTCTCCGGTTCCGTGTTATTCGGAATGAGTCTGTTAACAAGACTTGATCAACCTTGTTAGTGGGTTCATTTTGATGATCAAGAGATGGATGAAACTAGAAGGCACAACCTTCTGTACCCTCTTTTTACTTTCTGTTATTTAGAATAAATAAAGCAAAATTAGTATTGTCCGTCTGTTTTCTGAATTATCCGTGCATTAAAAAAAAGTCCGAAAATAAAAGTGCTCCAAATGCACTGCAAATCTAGTATGATTTTTTCTGGAATATTTGAGGATTTTAGGCACTGAAAACACTGCAGGAGGGCCAAGCACCAGGCCACGAGAGAGGAGGGTGCCCCCCCCCCCCTGTAGGGCACGCCCCTGTCTCGTGGGCCCCTGGTGGCTCCACTCCACTTATGCCAGCACCCACACACTTCATCTTCTACCCAAAAAAAATCCCCATCCGGCTCAAGCACGAGTTCTAGCTCATTTTGTTGCGATTTTTGATCTCCTTGCTCAAAGCCTCATTCATAAAACTGCTTTGGGAGATTGTTGCTTGGTATGTGACTTCCCCATTGGTCCAATTAGTTTTTGTTCTAGTGCTTTATTCATTGCAAATTTTTGCTGCATAGGTGACCATGTTCTTGAGCTTGCATGTTAAATTTTTGGAGGTCCCAAGCAATTCCAATGCATGATATAGGCTCTAGGCACTTGTAGGAGTAGTTGCTATCAATCTTGTTTAGTTTTATTCACTTTTATTTTGAAGTTACTAAAATTTCAGAAATTTTCAGAAAAAAAAATATGCTTAGAAGAATGTACCAAGGAGGTTCCTCGGCAAAAAAAGGGCCAAGGATTGCTATACGTGAGCAAGATGTTGAATTGCCGAGGGACGCAAATGTACGGGCTTGTGAGTGGCCATCCGATGATTTTATGGTCAAAGCAGGCTTCAAGGAGGAATTTGACGCATATGTGCGTAATGCTGAGCTGGAGGACTTCTTACAAGATAAGTGTCCACAGTACTATCAGTTGACTGATTCTTTTGTGCGGAGGTTTAGATATAACTGTGCGCGTAATTCTCCTAGTGTCATGTTTGATATTTATGATACATCTTATACCATGGATTTAGAGGACTTCACAACTACTTGCAAACTCCCGCAGTGGGGTAATATTAATGATCCTCCGAAATCTGAATTCCGAGATTTTCTTGCTAGTATTACTGTGGGAGAATCTAGGGACGTAGCACAAGCTACCATAGGGAGCATTTATTTTCCTGCTATACATTACTTTGCTCTCTTTATTGGTAGATGCATTAACGGTAAGGACGAAGTATGTCATATGTGTGCTCCTGATCTTTGTGTCCTCAAGAGTGCTGTGTCAGGTTATAAAGGTTATAACTTGGGGGCAATAGTTGCACGTAGGTTGCAGAATAATAGTAGAAAGGGAGATTTATTTGGAGGAATTTATGCAACCCGTGTGGCTAACTTTCTTAATATAGCTCCACGAGAGGGGGATATGTTTTTACCTCCTGTTTATTTGGATAAAGAAGCTATGTTCCATCATCATTTTCTTGAGAGGAATGAACAATTCCTCCATTATCGACTAATCTATGACAGACGCAACGTCGTCCCTGTTATTCTTCCTGCTCCCTACCTTTTTGATTATCAGGCAAAAAGAAGATATGTTGTCACCAGGGAAGAAGCAACTGAACATGAGAGGGGAATGGAGGCAGCTCACCAACACGCTGCTGCTCAGGAGGCTGTTGCCTCTGCATCGTTGTACAACCCCAGTGTCACTTATGGATATCAGCCAGGCGGTCCTTGGTACTAGACCAACTTAGGCCAAAAGCCTAAGCTTGGGGGAGTACGTATTTCTCACCGACTTTACATTCATGTTCACACACTAGTCGTCGGTGCTCATACTCTTTCGTTGTATTATCCATGCTAGTTTAATTTTCTTTTTCTAGTTTTTTTCTTGTGTGTTTGATAAACCTTAAGAAAAAATCAAAAAAATTAGTTAGTTTAATTTCCATGCTTACATTAGAAATTAAAATGAAAACCAAAAAGATTTCTAGTTCTTCTTCTTACTTGTTGGGAGCTTTCCCGTGTAAATAGTTTTATTTTTTTCTTTCTTTTGGGGGTCGAGAAGACCATATTGAAAATGCTTAGTGGCTCTCATATGCACGATTGTTTATTTAATTTAGAGCCCATATTACTTGTCTTCTCTCTTGAGTTGAATGCTTGCAAATTCTAGCTTAGTCCGATGCACGTGCACTCTTATTATTATACACATCGTTCGGTCGTGCGAGTGAAAGGCAATAATGACGATATATGATGAACTTATTGGGATGAGAAAAGCTGGTATGAACTCGACCTCTCTTGTTTTTGTAAATATGATGAGTTCATCGTTCCCGAGTTAGCTATTATGAAGTAAACATATTTGCAATGACATTTAGAGATTATAGTTACTTGTGCCATGCTTGATTAGCTATGAGTTATAATGGTTTACCTTGCGTGCCAACAAGCTATTAGAATGATTATGATGTGGTATCATGGGATGGTATCCTCCTTTGAATGAATTGAGTGACTCGACTTGGCACATGTTCATGCATGTAGTTGAATTAAATCAACATAGCCTTCATGATATTTATGTTCATGCTAGATTATATCCTACTCATGCTTGTACTCGGTGTAAATTAATTTTAATGCATGTTTATGACTGTTGTCGCTCTCTCAGTTAGTCGCTTCCCAGTCTTTTGCTAGCCTTCACTTTTACTAAGCGGGAATACTGCTTGTGCATCCAAACTCCTTAAACCTCAAAGTTGTTCCATATGAGTCCACTATACCTTCCTATATGCGGTATCTACCTGCCGTTCCAAGTAAATTTGTATGTGCTAAACTCCAAACCTTTAAATGAAATTCTGTTTTGCATGCTCGAATAGCTCATATATCAACTAGGGCTGCCCTTATCTTCCGTGTTAGGCGGGTTATTCTCAAGAGGAGTGGACTCCACTCCTCACTCACGAGAAAATGGCTGGTCACCGGGATGCCCAGCCCCATGCTTTATGCAAACTAAATCAAAATAATTGCAAACAAAACCCCCCTGGGACCCGTTGAATGTTGGAGGCACTCGTTGTTTCGAGCAAGCCATGGTTGATGCTTGTCGAGGAGGGGGAGTATAAACTTTACCATTCTGTTTGGGAACCGCCTATAATTTGTTTAGCATGGAAGATATCGTCATCTCTTAGTTGTTATGTTGACAATGAAAGTATGCCGCTCAAAATATAATTTATCTCTATTTTAAAATCGAGCTCTGGCACCTCTACAAATCTCTGCTTCCCTCTGTGAAGGGCCTATCTATTTACTTTTATGTTGAGTCATCATCCCTTCTTATTAAAAAGCACCCGCTGGAGAGCACACTGTCATTTGCATTCATTGTTATTAGTTTATACTGGGTATGACTTGATTGGATCTCTTTTACCATGAATTACAATGTTAGTCAGTCCTTGGTCTTTAAAGGTGCTCTGCATTTATGTTTGCGGTCTCAGAAAGGGCTAGCGAGATACCATTTTGTTATATCATGTTATGATTATTTTGAGAAAGTGTTGTCATCCGAGTTTTATTATTATGGCTCGCTAGCTGATTATGTTATTGATATGAGTAATTGTGAGACCTATGTGTTATTGTGAGTATGGTTAGTTCATAATATTTGCTGAAACTTGCATGCTGGCTTTTCATGTTTACAACAACAAGAGCAAACAGAGTTTGTAAAAGTTTTTCTTTATCACTTTCAGTTTATCAACTGAATTGCTTGAGGAGAAGCAAAGGTTTAAGCTTGGTGGAGTTGATACGTCTCAAACATATCTACTTTTCCAAACACTTTTGCCCTTGTTTTGGACTCTAACTTGCACGATTTGAATGAAACTAGCCCGGACTGACGCTGTTTTCAGCAGAACTACCATGATGTTGTTTTATGTGTAGAAAAGGAAAGTTCTCGGAATGTCCTGGAAATTAACGGAGGCACTTTTTGGAATTTATAAAAATTATCGGGCGAAAGAAATACACCAGGGGGCCCAGGGCCTGTCCACGAGACAGGGGGCGCCCCCCCTAGGGCGCGCTCCCCTTTCTCGTGGGCCCCCTGGACCTCCTCCGACCTCAACTCCAACTCCATTATTCCATCTCGGGGAGAAAATAATCAGAGAGAAAGTTTCATTGCGTTTCACGATACGGAGCCGCCGCCAAGCCCTAATCTCTCTTGGGAGGGCTGATCTGGAGTCCGTTCGGGGCTCCGGAGAGGGGGATTCGTCGCCGTCGTCATCATCAACCATCCTCCATCACCAATTTCATGATGCTCACCACCGTGCGTGAGTAATTCCATCGTAGGCTTGCTGGACGGTGATGGGTTGGTTGTGATTTTGCCATGTAATCAAGTTAGTTTTGTTAGGGTTTGATCCCTAGTATCCACTATTTTCTGAGATTGATGTTGCTATGACTTTGCTATGCTTAATGCTTGTCACTAGGGCCCGAGTGCCATGATTTCAGATCTGAACCTATTATGTTTTCATGAATATATGTGTGTTCTTGATCCTATCTTGCAAGTCTATAGTCACCTATTATGTGTTATGATCCGACAACCCCAAAGTGACAATAATCGGGATACTTCTCGGTGATGACCATAGTTTGAGGAGTTCATGTATTCACTATGTGCTAATGCTTTGTTCCGGTTCTCTATTAAAAGGAGGCCTTAATATCCCTTAGTTTCCGTAAGGACCCCGCTGCCACGGGAGGGTAGGACAAAAGATGTCATGCAAGTTCTTTTCCATAAGCATGTATGACTATTTACGGAATACATGCCTACATTACATTGATGAATTGGAGCTAGTTCTATATCACCCTATGTTATAGCTATTGCATGAGGAATCACATCCGGCATAATTATCCATCACTGATCCATTGCCTACGAGCTTTTCACATATTGTTCTTCGCTCATTTACTTTTCCGTTGCTGCTGTTACAACTACTACAAAAACCCAAAAACATTTATCTTTACTTTTGCTACCGTTACCTTTATTATCATACCACTTTTGCTACTAAACACTTTGCTGCAGATACTAAGTTATCCAGGTGTGGTTGAATTGACAACTCAACTGCTAATACTCAAGAATATTCTTTGGCTCCCCTTGTGTCGAATCAATAAATTTGGGTTGAATACTCTACCCTCGAAAGCTGTTGCGATCACCTATACTTGTGGGTTATCAATTTGCTACTTACAGTGGTGTTGTGCTTGTTCTGTAATTTTTTGTCAGGGTTCTTGTGCTACTCTACTGCTATATTATGCATAGTGAGTAAGTGTAATTCTGGTATTTCCAGTGTCCAATGAATGGCTGTTGTCATCATGTCCTTTGATGTTTTCCCTGTTTTTTACATGAAAACGGACTTGGCAAATATACAAACCTGTTTTTCTTTGTCTTTAGAGGGAGCTAAATCGAATTCTAACAATATTAGCAGTTTTTTCGAGTACTATATTGTTCTTTCCCCCCATAGGTCATTCCTTGCTGCTTTATCTCAATTATTATGTGGTGTGGTACAACTTCATGATAATTTCCTTTGTGTCACCACATTTATATATATGAAATTTGTTCTCGTTTAGCTTTGCATTCGATTATGATAATTCTGCCCCCTACAAAACAACACATAATAAAGCATTTTAAAACTATTGAAATAATTAAGCATGAACCTGTTGAAGTAATCAGCAACACTTGAATTAGGTTAATCTGAGAAAACAACAAGGCATGCATATTGCTTATGGAATCTGTCGTAAGAGGGAAACTATATTCGTCTTTTTCTTTTCGTTTTTTGCGGAAAGGCAAACTATACATTCAGCAAGCCGAAGGAAAGTCAAGCGTGTCTTTCTCACTAGCATAGGCATGAAAGCATAATCTAAATCTAAACAAGAGGCCGCTTTCTCACTAACACACCACAAGGAACTGCTTAGTTACTATGCTCTTTTTTTCAACATTTTCAGCTTTCTTTCATGTCTAAAGTAATTGGTCTTTTCTGCTGCGTATCAGAGATGTGGGGAGGCCGACACCGCAGGCTCCGTTCTGCCACACCAGAGTACGAGTTGGATGCTTTCGAGTTCTTCAGTATCATACTTGGTAATTCCTCAAGGAGGTAGGTATATAAAAGGAGAGATCTCCCCTTCACCCATCTCATTA
The DNA here is from genome assembly GCA_904067115.1 of Aegilops sharonensis. Lineage (NCBI taxonomy): Eukaryota > Viridiplantae > Streptophyta > Magnoliopsida > Poales > Poaceae > Aegilops > Aegilops sharonensis. Next base: position 679,966,165 of record LR880966.1, read on the forward strand.
TGATAACTCTGTTGTTTTCTACATCACTCCTTGTCCAAAACTGCAGAGGCTGCCTGACACTTCTATGAAGATGCTGGACGGCCATCAGCCAAAGAACCTGAAGCTGCGACAGGCCGGCAACAGGATTCGCAGGCATTGGGAGGTGGAGGAGGTAATCAGGTACGGCCACATGTACCTGTGTCGTGGCTGGGAGCAGTTCTACCGTGCCTACGACCTGCGGCACGTGTACTTCCTTCTCTTCAGGTACAACGGTGACGCCATGCTCACCGTGAAGGTGTTCATCACGACTATGTGTCGCATGCACTACTAGGACGACGATGATGCCAGTACGTTATGCCTCTTCTTCCTCTACATTTGGCTTTGTCTCACATCGATTGTTAACAGTCATTGTTGCATTTGGTCAGGCAATGGGAGCAGCAGCAGCAACTCTGGCTATAGCCAAAGCAGCAGCGACTCTGGTTGCAGCAAAGGCAGCAGCGAGGATGATCCAGAATGGAGTGGGGAAGAAGAGGAGCAGAGTGGGTACGAGGAGGTGCTGGCTGACGATGGGCAAGAGATGGTGGTGGCTGAGGATGACCTAGCGATGGTGGTGGCTGACGATGGGCAAGAGATGGTGGTGGCTGCCGATGGGCAAGAGATGGTGGTGGCTGACGATGGGCAAGAGATGGTGGTGGCTGAGGATGACCTAGGGATGGTGCTTCCTGAAGATGGCCTCGCGATGGTGGTGGTGCCTGAAAATGACCTCACGATGGTGGTGGCGCCGGCGATCCCACAGTCGGGCGACATGACCATTCCAATTTTGGTAGAAGACTACATCCCACTGCCTCCACTGCCTCGCCGCTCTAGGCGCATCAGGATGATGAAGGAGAAGGAGAAGAAGGAGGAGTGAACTATGTCAGGTATGTCAGATCTCCAAAATGATCTATACTTAGCTTTATTTCCTTCGAAATGACCTAAGTTAGCTCTAATATGCTAAGTTATCTCTAATATGCTTAGTTACCTAGGTTTTGTCAATAATGACATACACTTGGCTTACTTGTGTAAAAAATGGCATATTTATGCTTAGTTAACTAAAAAATGGCATAATTAGTTAAGTTAGCTCCAAAATGACCCATTTAACCTAGGTTAGCTCCAATATGATCCATTTTACCTAGGTTAGCTCCAAAATGACCAAGTTTACCTAGGTTAGCTCGAATATGATCCATTTTAGCTAGGTTAGCTCCAAAATGATCCATTTACCTACGTTAGCTCAAAAATGGCACAATTACTTATGTTAGCACAAAAATGACCTATACTTACCTTATTTTCCTCCAAATTGACATAATAAGCTTAGTTAGCTAAAAAATGGCATAATTACCTATGTAAGCTCTAAAATGACACAAATAAAAATAAGAAGAAGAAAAACAAGGAAGAGGAGAAAAAGAAAGAATAGAAGAAGAAAGAGAAGAAAAATAAAGAATAAAAGAAGAAGAATGAGAAGGAAAAGGGTAAAAACCTTCTTCTTCTTCTTCTAGTCTTATTCTTCTTCTTCTAGTCTTTTTCTTCTTCTTCTAGTCTTCTTCATCTTCTTCTTCTAGTCTTCTTCTTCTTCTTCTCCAAAATGACCTAAGTTAGCTCTAATATGCTTAGTTACCTAGGTTAGCTCAATAAAGACCTATACTTAGCTGCTTTATATCAAAAATTGCATAATTATCTAGGTTAGCTCCATTTTACCTAAGTATGCTTACTTCTTCTTCTAGTCTTCTTCTTCTTCATTTTCTTCTTCTTCTTCTTCTAGTCTTCTTCTTCTTCTAACTTTCTTGTTTCCCATTTTGCAGATTTCATTTACTTCGCGGAAGCTTGCATGTATGGAGTGCTTCTTTTCCCTTTCTGCTTTTATTTTGTATCGTGAACTTGCATGGATGGAACTTGTTATATGGATGGATGGATAGGTGTCGGATGAACAATGTGAAACTATTGTAATATGTATGGATGGAACTATCTGTTGGTTATGTATGTATGAAACTTGTGTGTTGGATATGTCTGCTGTCAAATTTGTGTGTTGAAACTGAATGAATTTAAGAAAAACAGGGGCTATACAGGCTCTTTGCCGTCTGCTGGCGGATGGCAAAGAGCTTTGCCTTCAGCCAGCAGACCGCAAAGCTGCCACGTGGCAGCTACCTATGCAACCTGGGGGCTGGCCTATTTGGTTACTTTGCTGTCCGCCAGCAGACGGCAAAGCGCACCGTTAACCCCCTAACGGCCCTAAGCTGCCACGTGTGACGTCCAGGACCTTTGCCTCTACTGGCGGACGGTAAAGACCATTTCATCTTTGCCGTCGGCCAGCATACGGCAAAGAGCCCTTCGCCGTAGCCTATTCAGCCGACCATGTTGACGTCTGCTGACGGACGGCAAAGGCCTCTGTCGTCCGCCAGGCATGCCTTTGTCATCCACCATGGCGGACGGCAAAGTGCCTGATTCCTATAGTGCAAGTAGGAGTTAAGCTCGGGGATGCTGATACATCTCCAACGTATCTATAATTTTTTATTGTTTCATGTTGTTATATTATCAATCTTGGATGTTTTATAGTCATTTTATAGTCATTTTATATCATTTTTTGGTACTAACCTATTGACATAGTGCCAAGTGCCAGTTGTTGTTTCTGCATGTTTTTTACATCGCAAGAAATCAATATGAGACAGAGTCCAAAAGCAACAACACTTCACGGAGTTTTTTTACTAGAAGGAACATAATGGGCCCTGGATGCGCCTGGTGGTGCTCCGAGGAGAGCACAACCCACCAGGGCGCGCCAGGAGGCCTAGGCGCGCCCTGGTGGGTTGTGCCCACCTCATGTGCCCCCCGGACCGCCTCTTTGCTCTATAAATACCCCAATATTCCCAAAACCCTAGGAGAGTCAACGAAATATTGATCTAGCCGCCAAAGAGTCCAGAACCACTAGATCCAATCTAGACACCATCCCGGATGGGGTTCACCACCTCCATTAGTGCCTCTCCGATGATGCGTGAGTAGTTCTTTGTAGACCTTCGGGTCCGTAGTTAGTAGCTAAATGGCTTCCTCTCTCTCGCTGAATTCTCAATATAATGGTCTCTTGGAGATCCATATGATGTAACTCTTTTCCCGGTGTGTTTGTGGGGATCGATGAACTTTGAGTTTATGATCAGATCTATCTTTTTATATCCATGAAAGTTATTTGAGTTTCTTTGATCTCTTATATGCATGATTTCTTATAGCCTCGTATTTCTTCTCCGATATTTGGGTTTTGTTTGGCCAACTTGATCTATTTATCTCGCAATGGGAAGAGGTGCTTTGTAGTGGGTTCGATCTTACGGTGCTTGATCCCAGTGACAGAAGGGAAACCGACACGTATGTATCGTTGCTACTAAGGATAAAATGATGGGGTCTATCTCTACATAGATAGATCTTGTCTACATCATGTCATCGTTCTTATTACATTACTCCATTTTCCATGAACTTATTACACTAGATGCATGCTAGATAGCGGTCGATGTGTGGAGTAATAGTAGTAGATGCAGGCAGAAGTTGGTCTAATAATCTTGGACGTGATGCCTATGTAATGATCATTTCCTGGATATCATCATGATTATTTGAAGTTCTATCCATAGCCCAACAGTAATTTGTTTACCCGCCGTTTGCTATTTTTCTCGAGAGAAGCCACTAGTGAAACCTACGGCCCCCGGGTCTCTTTCTCATATATTTGCCTTTGCGATCTAATTTTCCTTTGCATTTATTTTCAGATCTATTAAACCAAAATACAAAAATACCTTGCTGCAATTTATTCTTATTTATTTTATTTGGTGTTCGATCTATCAATCTACTATAATTTTATCTCACGTCCCTTTGCCTATCTTGAGGCGCCGTACTCGGAAGGGATTGACAACCCCTTTACCACGTCGGGTTGCGAGGATTTGTTATCTGTGTGCACGGGTTGTTTACGTTGTGTTGCTTGGTTCTCCTAAGGGTTCGATAACCTTGGTTTCATATCTGAGGGAAATACCTACCGCCGCTATGCTGCATCATCCCTTCCTCTTTTGGGAAATACCGACGTAGCTTCAAGTGACATCACTCATGAGGCCTAAGGTCGCGGCGAGACCTGTGCCCTCCGGAGGTGGCTCTCGGGACGCGCTCGCCCCCTCGACCGAAGGGATCCTGAGGGGCAAAAGTCAGACCGAGGTGCGATATGCAAGAGTCAAGAGGAGGGCAAGGTACTTACGCATCCACCGCGATCCACTTCCTCTTCTTTGGGGTCCCTGGGACAAGATTGTGGCGGATCCCAGGATTTTCCACTTGCGGGATGCCCCGGGATCCAAAGGAGACGCGCTGGGCGCTAGCGTCTAGCCCTCCATGGCAGGGATAGCAGCTGCATCCACGGGCGGGACTCCTCCCCTGCCGCCCGTGGGGCTATGATGACCCACAAGTATAGGGGATCTATCGTACTCCTTTTGATAAGTAAGAGTGTCGAACCCAACGACGAGCAGAAGGAAATGACAAGTGGTTTTCAACAAGGTATTCTCTGCAAGCACTGAAATTATCGGTAATAGATAGTTTTGTGATATGACAAATCTTAATGGGTAATAAGTCATAAAAGTAACTAAGGTGCAGCAAGGTGGCCCAATCCTTTTTGTAGCAAAGGACAAGCTTGGACGAACTCTTATATAAAGCAAAGTGCTCCTGAGGACACATGGGAATTGTTGTCAAGCTAGTTTTCATCATGCTCATATGATTCACGTTCGTTACTTTGATAATTTGATATGTGGGTGGACCCGTGCTTGGGTGCTTCCCTTCCTTGGACAAGCCTCCCACTTATGATTAACCCCTCTCGTAAGCATCTGCAACTACAGAAGAAGAATTAAGGTAAACCTAACCATAGCATGAAGCATATGGATCCAAATCAGCCCCTTACGAAGCAACACATAAACTAGGGTTTAAGCTTCTGTCACTCTAGCAAACCATCATATACTTATTACTTCCCAATGCCTTCCCATAGGCCCAAATAATGGTGAAGTGTCATGTAGTCGACGTTCACATAACACCACTAGAGAAAAGACAACATACATCTCATTAAAATATCGAACGAATACCAAATTCACATGATTACTTATAACAAGACTTCTCCCATGTCCTCAGGAACAAACGTAACTACTCACAAAGCATATTCATAATCATAATCAGAGGAGTATTAATTATCATTAAGTATCTGAACATATGATATTCCACCAAATAAACCAACTAGCATCAAGATTGAATACAAGAGATGAACTATGGTTTGAGAGGAGATGGTTCTGGTGAAGATGTTGATGGTGATTGACCCCCTCTCGATGAGAGGATCGATGGCGATGATTTCCCCCTCTGAGAGGGATAAGTCCCCGGCAGAATAGCTCTGCCGGAGCCCTAGATTAGTTCTGCCCAGGTTCCGCCTCGAGACGGCGGCGCTTCGTCCCGGAAGCTTCCTTCTGAATTTTTTCCAGGTCAAAACACACCATATAGCCAAAGATGGGCACCGGAGGCCTGCTAGGGGGGCCACAAGGTTGGGAGGTGCGCCCAGGGGGTAGGGCGTGCCCTCCACCCTTGTGGCTGGCTAGTGGCCACCCTCTGGCACTTTCTTCGCCCAATATTTTTTATATATTCCGAAAACATGCTGTGTGAAGTTTTGGGACTTTTGGAGTTGCGCAGAATAGGTTTAATATTTGCTCCTTTTCCAGTCTGGAATTCCAGTTGTCGGCATTCTCCCTCTTCATGTAAACCTTACGAAATAAGAGAGAATAGCCATAATTATTGTGATATAATGGGTGATAACAGCCCATAATGCAATAAATATCAATATAAAAGCATGATGCAAAATGGACGTATCAACTCCCCTAAGCTTAGACCTCACTTGTCCTCAAGCGAAAGCCGATATCGATAAATTTGCCCACATGTTTAGATATAAAGGTGTCGATAAAATAAAATATGAACATGAGGGCATCATGATCATCTTTAGAACAGCAACAGATAATGCCATATAATTTCTTATGCTAGAGTAACAATTCATTCACAAGGTAAAGCATGAATCGGAAACTTTATTGAAAACTAACAAACTATGATCTTAGTCATTGAAGCAATTGAAATTTAACATAACATCGGAAAGAGTCAATATAAGAGCTTTTTAGCAAGTCCAGATATTCAACTATCCTTTGATCTTTCACAATTGCTAACACTCACACGATACTTATGGGTACAAAGTTTCAATCGGACAGAGAGAAAGATGGGGGCTTAT
>LR880966.1:679973005-680023216 GCA_904067115.1 Aegilops sharonensis
TATCCGGATCTCTCCAACACATAGAGCTTGCCAAAGGAAAAAGTGTAAAAGGAAAGGTGAAGATCACCATGACTCTTTTATGAGGGTAGAAGGTAAAAATAAAAGATAGGCCCTTCGCAGAGGGAAGCAGAGGTTGTCATGCGCTTTTATGGTTGGATGCACAAAAACATAATGCAAAAGGACGTCACTTTATATTGCCGCTTGTGATAAAGACCTTTATTATATATGCAGTCCGTTGCTTTTATTTCTTCCATATCACAAGTTCGTATAAAGCTTATTTTCTTCGCACTAATAGATCATGCATATTTAGAGAGCAATTTTTATTGCTTGCACCGATGACAACTTACTTGAAGGATCTTACTCAATCCATAGGTAGGTATGGTGGACTCTCATGGAAACTGGGTTTAGGGATGTTTGGAAGCACAAGTAGTATTTCTACTTGGTGCAAAGAATCTGGCTAACATGAGAGCGAAAGAGAAGCTCAACATGTTGGATGATCCATGACAATATAACTTCTTTTCGGATATAAGAAAACATAACCCATTATGTTGTCTTCCTTGTCCAACATCAACCTTTTAGCATGTCATACTTTAATGAGTGCTCACAATTACAAAAGATGTCCAAGATAGTACATTTATATGTGAAGCCTCTCTTTCTTTATTACTTCCTACTAATTGCAACAATGACCAAAACTATGTTTGTCAACTCTCAACAACTTTTATTCATCATACTCTTTATATGTGAAGTCATTACTCTCCATAAGATCAATATATGAACTTATTATTTCTTTCTTTTTGTTTAATTCCCTCAAGATCATAGCAAGAAAGCGAAGCCCACAACTCAAAACTACTCTTTATTATGTATCTGACGGACTCGATTACATAGATAGAGATCGAAGCAAAACTCAAAGCTAGATCATACTAAAAACATTATTCTAATAAATCAAGATATAACCAAAAGGATCGAGCTAAGAGAAACGGTAAAGATAAAGGTGTGGTGATGATACGATACCGGGGCACCTCCCCCCAAGATTGGCATCTCCCAAGGGAAGTGCCCATACCCATGTATTTATGTCTCTTTCTTCGGAGGTGGTGACGATGGAGTTGTTGCACTCTTCTTCTCTAGCTGACGCCTGAGGCTAAAATTTTCCACCCTCAAATCCTCGTTCTCGAGCTCGAGTTTCATTATCTTTTTGCATAATGCCTACTTGATGTCCTGCGAAAAACGTGGTTCGATAGATTGAACCTTAGGGAGGCTTGACTTCTTGAACTCCACATGCATATCGCCAGGTTGGGGTAGTGGATCGTCCTCTTCATCGGAGCTCGTCTCCTACTTCCCCTTTGGCTCATAGTCTTCTTCTTCCTCTGTGGTCCAACCATAATGTTCCACATCCCCATATGCTTTTGGGTTTGTGATATAATCAGCCATGTAGCTCTCTCCCTCTAAATCTTGGGACGACATCTTGCTCCAAATATGCTGCAGAAACAACTTTAAACGAAAATAGAGGATTGTGTCATGGTACTGTTGTCAAAACCTCCGGGAGATTATATAATGAATTTTTACCAACGATAAGAAGTATCGTGCAAGAAAATGGAGTCCGGAGGGCAAACGAGATGGCCACAAGGACGGGGGGCGTGCCCTCCACCCTTGTGGTGGCCTCGTGTCTTCTTCGAACTACTTTGAATTTTCCTAATTTTTTCAATATTCCAAAACGGAGAAAATTTATCATTGGAGACGTTTAGGAGTCGGTTTACTTACCGTACCACATACCTATTCCCTTTCGGAGTCTGAAATGTTCTGGAAAGTGTCCCTTATGTACTCCTCCGGGGTTACGGTATCAATTATATTGGTCTCAACATTTATGGGAGTACCTGAGATATAGTGTTTAATTCTTTGACCGTTTACCACCTTCGGCGTTGTTGATTTTTATGGCACCATATCGATAGACCTCCTCGATAATGTATGGGCCTTCCCATTTAGAGAGAAGCATTCCTACAAAAAATGATCACCTACATTAAACTCACGCTTTTGTATCCTTTTATCATACCATCTTTTAACTATTTCTTTAAACAACTTGGCATTCTCATAGGCTTGGGTTCTCCATTCATCAAGTGAGCTAATGTCAAATAACCTCTTCTCACTGGCAAGTTTGAAATCATAGTTGAGCTCTTTAATATCCCAATATGCCTTATGTTCTAGTTCAAGAGGTAAATGACATGATTTTCCATAAACCATTTTATATGGAGACGTACCCATAGGATTCTTATAAGCGGTTCTATAAGCCCATAAAGCATCATCAAGTTTCTTAGACTTTCTTTCTAGATCTATTAACTGTCTTTTGAAAAATTAATTTAATCTCTCTATTGCTCAATTCTACTTGACCACTAGACTAAGGGTGATATGGAGATGCAATTCTATGGTTGACATCATATTTAGCAAGCATTTTACGGAAAGCACCATGAATAAAATGTGAACCACCATCAGTCATTAAATATCTAGGGACTCCAAACATCATAAAAATAAGTTCTTTAAGCATCTTAATAGAAGTGTTATGATCAGCACCACTAGTTGGAATAGCTTCTACCCACTTAGTAACGTAATCAACAGCAACTAAAATATGTGTATACCCATTAGAGGAAGGAAAAGGTCCCATATAATCAAAGCCCCAGACATCAAATGGTTCAATAACAAGAGAATAGTTCATAGGCATTTCCTGGCGTCTACTAATATTACCAACCTCTGGAATTCATCACAAGATAAGACAAACTTACATGCATCCTTGAAGAGAGTGGGCCAATAGAAACCGGATTGCAATACCTTGTGTGCAGTTCTATCTCCAGCATGGTGTCCTCCGTAAGCTTCGGAGTGGCACTTGCATAGGATATGTTCCTGTTCACGCTCAGGTACACAACGTCTAATAACAACATCTACTCCTCCTTTATAAAGGTGTGGATCGTCCCAAAAGTAAACTCTTAAATTATAGAAAAACTTTTTGTTTTGCTGGTATGTGAAACTGGGTGGTATAAATTTAGCAACAATGTAATTAGCATATTCAGCATACCATGGAGTACTACGAGAGGCATTTATGACATTTAATTATTCATCAGGAAAGCTATCATCAATAGGTAGTGGGTCATGAAGAACATTTTCTAACCTAGACAATGTGTCTGCAACGGGGTTCTCAGCTCCCTTTCTATCAATAATATGCAAATCAAATTCTTGTAGCAAGAGAACCCATCTAATAAGTCTAGGTTTAACATCTTTATTTTCCATCAGATATTTAATAGCAGCATGATCAGTGTGAACAGTTACTTTGGAATCAACAATATAAGGTCTAAACTTATCACATGAAAATACAACTGCTAAAAATTCTTTTTCAGTGGCAGCATAATTTCTCTGAGCACTGTCTAGAGTTTTACTAGCATACTGAATAACATTTAATTTCTTATTGACTCTTTGTCCTAGAACAACACCAATAGCATAATCACTAGCATCACACATAATTTCAAAGGGTATGTTCCAATTAGGTGGCTGAACAATAGGTGCAGAGATCAAGGCTTTCTTAAGTATTTCAAATGCTTCAACACAATCATCATCAAAAACAAAAGGAACATCTTTTTGTAAGAGATTGGTGAGAGGCCTAGAAATTTTAGAGAAGTCTTTAATAAACCTCCTATAGAAACCAGCATGTCCAAGGAAACTTCTTATACCTTTGATATCTTTCAATAGCATCCACTTTAGCTTTATCAACTTCAATACCTCTTTCAGAAAATTTATGCCCCAAGACAATACCTTCATTAACCATAAAGTGGCACTTTTCCCAATTCAAAACGAGATTAGTTTCTTCACATCTCTATGATGTCTACTAAGCAACTTTATTCTTGTAGACATGTGTTAGGCCTCCAAGCGTAGAGTTTTGTAGGACAGTAGCAATTTTCCCTCAAGTGGATTACCTAAGGTTTATTAATCTGTGAGAGGTGTAGGATGAAGATGGTCTCTCTCAAACGACCCTGCAACCAAATACAAGAAATCTCTTGTGTCCCCAACACACCCAATACAATGGCGAATTGTATAGGTGCACTAGTTCGGCGAAGAGATGGTGATAAAAGTGTAATATGATGGTATAAATATATTTTTATAATCTGAACAAATAAAAACAGCAAGGTAGCAAATAGTAAACGGGCACAAAACGGTATTGCAATGCTTGAAAATGACGCATAGGATCCGTACTTTCGCTAGTGCAGCCTCTCAACAATGCTATTATAATTGGATCATATAATCATCCCTCAAAGTGCGATGAAGAATCACTCCAAAGTTCCTATCTAGCGGAGAACATAAGAATAAATTGTTTGTAGGGTACGAAACAGCCTCAAAGCTATTCTTTTCATTCGATCTATTCAAGAGTTCATACTAAAATAAAACAAAGCTATTCTTTCCGTTCGATCTATCCTAGAGTTCGTACTAAAATAACACCAAAGCAAATTCATATTCATAATACTCAATCCAACACAAAGAACTTCAAAGAGTGCCCCAAGATTTCTACCGGAGAAACAAAGACAAGAACATGCATCAACCCCTATGCATAGATTGCCCCAATGTCACCTCGGGAATCGGCGAGTTGAGTTCCAAAACATATATCAAGTGAATCACTACGATACCCCATTGTCACCACGAGTATTCAATTGCAAGACATATATCAAGTGTTCTCAAATCCATAAAAGTATTCAATTTGATAACAACGAAATCTCAAAGGGGAAACTCAACTCATCACAACAAGATAGAGAGGGGAAAACACCATATGATCCGACTATATTAACAAAGCCCGCGATACATCAAGATCATGACATCTCAAGAACACAAGAGAGAGAGGGGGAGAGGGAGAGAGAGAGAGAGAGAGAGAGAGAGAGAGAGAGAGAGATTAAACACATAGCTACTGGTACAAACCCTCAGCCCCGAGGGTGGACAACTCCCTCCTCATCGTGGTAGCCACCGGGATGATGAAGATGGCCACCGGTGATGATTCCCCCCTCCGGCAGGGTGCCGAGATGGGGTCTAGATTGGTTTATCGTGGGTACAGAGCCTTGCGGCGGTGGAACTTCTGATCTAGGTTAACCCCGAGGGTTTCTCGAATATTTGTGAACTTATAGGGTAAAGAGGGGGTGCGGGAGGCCACCGAGGTGGGCACAACCCACCTGGGCGCGCCTTGGTGGGTTGTGCCCCCCTCGGGGCACCCCCAAGTGCTGCTCTGGCCCATCCTGGGTGTTCTGGTCCATAAAAAAATCTCCAAAAAGTTTCGTGGTGTTTGGACTCCGTTTGACATTGATTTCCTGTGATGTAAAAAACAAGCAAAAAACAGCAACTGGCACTGGGTCAATATGTTAGTCCCAAAAAATGTTATAAAGTTGCTATAAAATGATTGTAAAACATCCAAGAATGATAATAAAACAGCATGCATACTTCATAAATTATAGATACGTTGGAGACGTATCACTCTACAAAACTCGATCAAGGTTGCTTAAGCAATCATCAAAAGAAGTTATGTAAACGGAGAAATCATCCATGAAAACCTCAAAAATATTTTCACAAAAATCAGAGAATATAGCAGTCATACATCTTTGAAAGGTAGAAGGTGCATTGCATAAACCGAAAGGCATACGTCTATAAGCAAAGGTACCGAAAGGGCAAGTAAAAGTGGTTTTCTCTTGTTCCTCTTTTGGCACATGTATTTGAGAGAAACCAGAATAACCATCTAGAAAGCAAAAATGAGTATGTTTGGATAGTCTTTCTAGCATTTGATCAATAAAAGGTAGAGGGTAATGATCTTTTCTAGTAGCTTTATTTAATTTGCGAAATCAATTACCATTCTATAACCTGTAACAATTCTTTGTGGAATAAATTCATTCTTATCATTAGGAACAACAGTAATACCTCCTTTCTTAGGTACACAATGAACAGGACTTACCCATTGACTATCAGCAATAGGATAAATTATACCTGCCTCCAGAAGCTTTAGTATTTCATTTCTTACCGCTCCTTTCATCTTAGGGTTTAACCGTCGTTGATGATCAACAACCGGTTTAGCATCTTTCTCCAATTTTATTTTGTGCTGACATAGAGTGGGACTAATGCCCATAAGATCATCAAGAGTATATCCAATAGCGGCACGGTGCTTCTTCAGAGTTTTCAATAATTTATTTTCTTCATGCTCTGAAAGGTTAGCACTAATAATAACAGGATATATCTTCTTTTCATCAAGATAAGCATATTTCAGAGTATCAGGTAATTGTTTAAGCTCAAACACAAGGTCACCCTTAGGTGGAGGAGGATCTCCAAGGATTTCAACAGGCAAATTGTATTTCAAAATAGGTCCCTGATTAAAGAATACTTCATCTATTTCCCTTCTTTCATTCATAATGATATCATTTTCATGGTCTAGCAAATGTTGTTCTAAAGGATCATTAGGATGCACGGCAATAGAAGCAAGACCAATAATTTCATCCTTACGTGGCAATTCTTTACCATGGGGTTGTCTATGAAATTTAGAGAAATTGAAATCATGAGACATATCTGTCGGGGAAGCTGATCGTGTCCCACGAACACCTATGGGACGTAGGTCCCTTATGGTTCGGAGGGGGGCGGAGAATGCACAAAGAGCGGATCGAAGCGATGCACACGAGCAGATTTACCCAGCTTTGGAGCTCTCCGGAGAGATAACACTCCTACTGCTGCTTGGTGGATTGTATTGTGTTCTTGCTAGGGAGCAATGAGAGCTACAAAACCTAGCCTGAATAAGTGTGGTCTCGTATGAGTCCAGTGAATTGAACAAGCCGAACCCCTTCTACCTTGCACACGGGCCTCCTTTTATAGTCTCAAGGGGTCTCCACAGGTGGCAACACATATGAGGGTACAAATGTAAAAACAGTGGTTGGTACACCAACTTGTACAGTGTACAGTGATCTATACCTAACTCTGACGGCAAGGGACAAGAGTAATAAATGCCCGTCCCCGTCGCCGGAACAGTGCAACAGGGACCGTCAAGTGCGCCTCCGTTTGCCACGATGGTAGCTTGTCAGCGCCGCTTATCGCTGCTCCCCGCTGGCTGCACAACCCTTCGACACGCGTGCCTGGAATAGCTCCGTGGCGACACGTTGGCGGATGAGCTGGAGCGGAGATGAAGAGAGGTTGCCTGCCGCGGCAAGCACCTTGCCGTGGCTGAATCCTTGTCGCGCTCGGGAGTTTGTCGATCACCAAGCCTTCCCGGCAAGCTCCTCTTGCTGGGGTCTTGTTTCCTTCATGCCTTGACTGGCCTTCCCGGCAAGCTCCTCTTGCCGGGGTCTTGATTACTTTGTTCTTGAACGGCTCCAAAGGAGCCGTGGAGGATCTTGACGGTCACCAGGCCAGCCCTGCCGCGGGGTGCTGCAACTGCCCGTGCACGAGTTCGGGGGACTAGGGTACCCCTACTCTAGTACACCGACAGGAGCCCCCGGGCCTGGGCCACACACGGCGCCAAGCTCTGTTGGGCCAGGCCCAAAACAGTGCACGGGCACGCGCGGTCTGGATTACGCCATTACTCGGCCTGGACCCACCACGTCTCCCACGAACGACACGCACCGGACGTGGTGTCGTGGGGGAGATCGTGGGGGCTTTCTTTAATGGGAAAATCGGAACGCCCGCCCCCTCTCCCTCCTTATAAGCAGGGGGAACAGGGGCAGAACGCCCACTTGCCATTGCTGTCACATCAGAAACCACCGCTGCTCCCCCCTTTCTTCTCGAGCCCAAAGAGAGCGACGCTCCGCCCCCTCCATTGCCACCGGCGCCACCAACGCCGTCGACCTCCTCCACCACCTCCCCCCATGGCTCCAAAGGCCGATAAGGGGAAAGGCATGAAATCGACCGAGGCGCAGCAGCTCGCGGCGCTGCGGAAGGAGCGGGCCCTCTTCGATCCCCTGCTTGATAAGAAGGAGCTGCGGGAGCTGTATTACCTTTTCTGGTCGACGGCGACGCGGGCGCACCCGCGCACGAGGGTGATCTCCACCGCCACGTCCGATAAGGTTTCCATCGGGTACCCCTTTTTTGCGCTCTTCTTCCACTGCGGGCTCTGCCCGCCCTTTTCCGAATTCTTTTGTGATGTCATGAACACATATGGCCTCCGCCTCCTTGATTTCACCCCCAACGCTGTCCTCACCATGGCGGTTTTCGCACACCTCTGCGAGAACTTCGTCGGAGTCCACCCAAATGTAGCACTTTTCCGCCATTACTTCATGCCCCGTGTAGAGAGAGGAGAGCCGCTTGTCGGAGGAATTGCATGGATATCCAGGATCGGCAAGAAGGAAGCATATCTTGACGGAGAGCTGCGCAGCAAGTGGGAGGAGTGGAGAGCTGACTGGTGTTGGATCTTAGAGGAGGACCCGCAGCCTTTCACTGCCCTGCGCAAAACTCCCATAGTGCACAGCAACGACTGGAGCAACTTGGCGCCGGAGGATGCCAAGTTAAAGATTGCCGTGACTAGGATCTTGCGCCTAAGGCATGCCGGGCTTACCGTAGGAGCAGTTGGCGCGGACTTCCTTCGCCGCCGCATTGCGCCCTTGCAGGAGAGGGGGAGGCCTGCTTGGGAGTTCCAAAACGCGGTGGACATCATGAGGCTGCGTCCGGGTTTGAACTAGAACTTTACAGTCTTGCAGCTGGATGGCATGCTGCGGGAATTGTTCAAGCCTGATGCAGATCACCCCGAGTGGTTTATGTTGCCGAGGGGGGTCGTGCCCTTGTGCAACAACTCGTCGCTTGACCGCATCCGCGTGATGATGCCGTTGTGCGATTCCCATGGAATCGTTCCAACTTGGCAGGAGCCCGCCGACGACGTCGTGCAGCGGTTCTTCGACGATTTAGAAGAAGTGCGATCCGTGCCGACGAGCAGAAACGGCTCATCCGCGACACCACCGAGCAAGAGATGGCGCACATCGCCACAAGGTTGGAGGAGGCGGCAGAAGCTGCTGCCGCCGGCGTGTTTGGGTTCACTGTCGAGGAGGCAGAGACAGCCGAGGCGGCAAGCCTTGCCGATCGGGAGGAGTTCGCCGGTGAGGAGGAGCAGGCCGAGCCCGACGCTGAACTGAACGAGCCTGCCGGGGGCGCCTCCCCTCCGCTGTCAAGTAGCTTGCCGCAGGAGGAACCCGCGGCCCCGCCAAGGAGACGCCTCCGCAAGACTGGAGAAGTGGCGGGGCGGCATACGGGCCAACAGCCGCCTCGCCGCCCGACGCGCTCCACCGCGGCAAGCACTGTCATCGCGGGAGCGCCTCATGCCGCCACAGCCACGGGAGCGGGGTCTTCTGGTGCCACGACCCCCGCACCCGCCAAGCGCCCGAGGGAGTCTACTCCTCCAATTCGTCGCGCTGGAGCGGAATTTGATCTCTCCGCTCTCAGCTCCGAGGAAGAAGAGGAAGAGTAAGATCTTGTCGCTGCTACTTGTAATCCTTCAATTTACTGCTTTATCTTGTATCTGACTTGCTTCACTCTGAACCTTTTCCTTCTTCAGGACGCTGGCTCAGAGGGCATCGAAGAGAGCCAAGACTCCGGTGGTGGTCATCGAGGACGAATCTCCCGTGGCGACAGGAGGCACGTCTGAGACTCCCTTGCCGGATCCGGCAACCCTTCAACAGAGCAGCCCCCAGCACAGCCCCCAGCGTAAGTACTTGGCTCATTTCTTACGGTTAGGTGTGCTTGGGTGCTCCTTCATCACTGATATCTGGTTTTTTGAATTATGTAGGAGCAGAGCAGCCTCATCGGGAGGCCCCGGAGGTCACTCCAGAAGTTCAGCCTCATCAGGAGGCCCCGGAGGTCACTCCCGAAGTTCTGCTTGCTTCAACTACGCCGCCAAGAGAGAAATCTCCGCCAAGGGAGCGCTCTCCGGCAAGGGAGGCATCTCCGACAAGGGGAGCTTCTCCGACAAGGGGCAGCGCCGATGACCCTCCGGTGGTGGAGACCGCGGCTACAGATCCCATTGCCGGTAACCCTCTTACTTGAGAATCTTCCTTGGGTTTTCTTTCTTCTGTTCTTCTTGAACATCTGCTTGATTGTTCTTTCTTTTTCTGATCATCAGATCCATCTGCCGGAGAGCCGATGGAGACTGAGGTTGCCGGCGAGGAGGACGCTGGCGGCAACAATGATGACGCCACCAACATGGAAGGGGAGGCCGGCGCCGATGGGTCCGCCGGCGAGGAGGCCGCCAAGGCTGCCGGTGCAGAGGCTGGGGAGGGGTCCGGTGATCGTACTGACGGCCTTGGGGCCGCAGGAGCGCCAGGCGCTGCACCGACCGCCGATCCCCCCGCCACCGATGCCACACCAGACTCCGAAGAGCCCCAGCCCGGCGCCTATCTGAGGGCCGGCGAAGGTGTCTTCATCAAGCTTCCATGGGCATCGAGCTCCAGGGCGCCGGTCGAGGGGGAGACCTTCGACGTGGAGCTGCTCGCCTCCGCTGGGCTGTCCTTGGTTAACGTGCCAAGCAGCAGCAGTGGCGAGCCTGAGAAGGAGCAGCTGCTGAAGAAGCTGTTGTCGCTCTACCGCGCTCGCCAAGCTAAGCTGGAGTCGCGGGAAGCACTCGTCGCGAGGGCGGGAGCCGACATGGAGAAGCGCGCAGAAGAGCTCCGGCGCGCCAACAAGGAAACTCTCCGGGACATAGCAGAAGCGCGGGAGCAGCTTGCTGAGGAGCGCACGGCCTTCATCCTGGAGAAGGCCGAGGTCGAGGAGCAGCAAAGGCTTGCCGGCGAGAAGCTCTCCGCGCAAGAAGGTGAGCTGGCGCAGCGGAAGATTAACCTCGACAGCTACGAGGAAGATCTTGCCGCGCGCGAGCAATCCATTAGCGGAGCACTCAAGGAGGCAAGGGACGCCGCCGCAGCTGCCGAGGCCGCCAAGAAGGAACTGGGGACGAGGGTGGCACAGCTAGAGGCCACCCTCCAGAAGAGCGAGGATGAGGTCACCGGGTTGAAGCGCGAGCGCGATAAGGACGCCTACACTCTTGGCGAGCTGCAGGGTCGCTTTGCTGAGAAGATCAAGGAGCTCGACGCCGCCAAGGACTCCAAGGCGGATCTGGAGCTGAAACTGACCACCCTGACGGAGACGCTGGACGACGCCAAGGAGCGGGAAACGGGCCTGCTGGAGAAGATCAAGGCCAACGAGGAGTTGTTGGCGAACGCCGCGACTGCCCAGGATACCCTCAGAGATAGCATAATGCACTGGACAGAAGGTCTTGTGGACACTGCCGCTGCCATCCACAATGAGCTGATGGAGCTGGGGATGGTGGATCTTGGGTACTCCACTGACGAGAACCTCCAACCCAGCGTCAAGCTCAGTCTGTTCTTCAAGGGCGTGTTGACGGGTCTCCAGCGGCTCCGGGAGGAGATCCCAAAGCAGCTGGCCGACGAGTCGCGCCAAGTATGCGCCGGGGCTCTCCAGAAGGTGCTGATGAAGGTGGCCTTCCGCAATCCAGGTGTCAGCTTCGCCAACGTCCTCAAGTCCCTGCCTCCATCTGCCGACGTTGAAGCACTTAAGGCCCTTGTCGCACCCATCGTGGACAGGGTGAGCGGAGTCAAGAGGCTCGACGGCGACCGCGTGGACTAGGCCGCCAAGTTTATCTTTCTCTCGTCGCTGTAGATCATGTTTAGGCGAAAAATCTATTAGATCTGCGACAAGTTATTTTGTAATATACTCTATCTTAGGCATTGATTGCAACGTTATTTCCTTTACTTGACTCCTTCCCTTGTATGTTTGTGCCCTACGCTTTTAGGGAACTTGTCGGTGCGAGCATCTTTGCCGCGAGCGCTGAGTGCGGAACATCAACAGCCTGCTGGCGATGCTGCCTCCGACAAGCAACCTTGTCGCAACTAGTTGCAGCACACTTAAGTCGTTGAACAGACTCGAAACAAAGTAAGGGCGCAAGCTAGCCGCGAGTTGGTTCCTCCGCGCACAGGTTTTTCATACAAAGTACTATCGTTCGAGGAAGATAACTTGAAAATTTAAAAACCGATTGCTTAAACTTAGTAACTTAGCTTTTCTGTCGTTTGCTTCCCGGCAAGGCGATGCTTCCTCGAGCGACACTTGGTGGCTCACAACATTATCTTCTCCTCCCCCCCCCCCCGGTTAACTTGTGGGTGGATGAACCTTCCTCTTTTTTGAGAAGAAAGAAGAGAAAATAAAGTTATGGAGCCTAGTGGCTCGTTATTGCTTACCGGGTGTGGGTGCTGCACAAAACGTCAAATAATACATGCAAAATTATGATGAAAGCATGAAATTGACAAGTTGTGCGTAACACATAAGCTTTACTGATGCACAGGGTCTGCGCCCGGCTTTGTACAAAGGATTACATGCAACAGCGGCAAGACTTGTACAAAAGGGTGGTAGCCGGAACGGGTTCCGACAACCGCGCCTTATGGGTAAAACTTACGAAGATGCTCTATATTCCAGGAGTTGCTCACCGGAACGCCATCTTCGGTCTCAAGGCGGACAGCGCCAGGCCTAGTGACTCGTTTCACCCGATAAGGGCCTTCCCACTTCGGCGTCAACTTGTTGGAATTCTTGGCGGATTGAACGCGCTGAAGAACAAGGTCGCCTTCCTCGAAGCTTCTGGCATTAACTTTGCGGCTATGGTAGCGGCGCAAAGCTTGCTGGTAACGAGCAGCTCGTACAGCAGCCTGAAGATGATTTTCCTCGAGGAGCAGCGCGTCATCTTGTCGTAGCTGCTCTTGCTCAAGCTCATCATTAGCGAGTACTCGAGGTGACCCGTATACGAGTTCCGTGGGGAGAACTGCCTCTGCTCCATAGACTAGAGCGAAAGGTGTCTGGCCAGTGGCTCGATTTGGCGTCGTCCTGATCGACCAAAGAACCACTGGCAGCTCCTCAATCCAGTTTCTTCCGCACTTGCGCAGCCTGTCGAAAGTTCTGGTCTTGAGTCCTCGCAGCACTTCAGCATTTGCCCTCTCTGCTTGACCGTTGCTTCTCGAGTGAGCAACAGAAGCAAAGCAGACCTTGGCGCCAAGATCTTGGACGTACTGCATGAAGGTGCGACTCGTGAATTGGGTGCCGTTGTCGGTTATGATCCGGTTAGGTATCCCAAAACGGCAAACAATTGACCTGAAGAACTTGACTGCTGACTGTGCTGTCACCTTCCTCACTGCTTCCACTTCCGGCCACTTTGTGAACTTGTCGATTGCGACGTACAAGTACTCAAAGCCCCCGACAGCTCGGGGGAAGGGGCCGAGGATATCGAGCCCCCAGACCGAAAATGGCCAGGACAAAGGGATCGTCTGGAGAGCTTGAGCTGGCTGGTGTATCTGTTTTGAATGGAACGGGCACGCTTCACACTTGGTTACTTGTGCCGTTGCATCCTGGAGGGCTTCTGGCCAGAAGAAACCTTGCCGGAAAGCTTTGCCGGCAAGTGCTCTTGCGCTAATGTGGTGACCACATATGCCTCCGTGTATCTCTGCCAACAGCTTCTGTCCATCTTCCCGGCAAATACACTTCAATTTCACCCCGTTGAGTCTTCTTCTGTACAGGATGTTGTCAACAAACTGATACATACTTGACTGTCGGGCTACTTTTTCCGCTTCTTCTTGCTCTTCGGGTAGTTCTCCTGTCTGAAGGAAATGGACGATCTGCTGTGTCCATGCTGGAGCCTGTGGCTCGACAACAAGGACTAAAGGCACATCTGCCGCTGCGGGAACATCAGCTTCCACGGCAAGAACCTGCGGCTCTGCCGGAGCTTGATGATCCCCGACAAGCTTGCCGGAGCAAAACTTGTCGGGAACGTCTGCTTCAACGAAACAAACCCTTAGGTTTGTCGGAGCAGACTGTTCCTCAGCGATATTTGCGTTGATTTTGGGGACCTTCTTGGCGGCGGCTCCAGGGAGCTCTGCCGGAAAGTAGTCACCGGAAACCAACTTCCTCTTCTTGCTCTGTCCGGTTGATGGCGTTACAGTTGGCTGAGCCAGCTTGAGCACAAAAATTCCTGGTTCCACAGGTAACTTAAGTGCGGCACACTTTGAGAGGCCATCGGCAATATCGTTCTGAGCTCTTGGAACGTGTTCCATTTGCAGGCCTTCAAAGTGCTCCTCTAGCTTTCTCACTTCGTCAACGTAGGCTTCCATCAATGGACTCTGATAATCTTTGTTCACTTGGTGGACGACAAGCTGTGAGTCACCCCTGACAATAAGCTTTCTGATCCCAAGGTCTACTGCAATTTTGAGACCGGCAAGCAAACCTTCATACTCTGCAGTATTATTTGTTGCTTGCTCCTTGGGAAAGTGCTTTTGGACTATGTACTTGAGATGCTCTCCGGTGGGTGCGATAAACAGCACGCCGGCACCGGCGCCTTGCAGCGAGAAGGCACCATCAAAATACATCAGCCACTCTTTACTTGCTTCTTTGGCGGGGATGCTCGTCTCTGGTATTTCTTCATCTTGCGTTGGCGTCCATTCTGCTATAAATTCTGCCAATGCTCTGCTTTGGATAGTTGAAGTGCTTTCAAACTTGAGGCCAAAGCTTGACAGTTCCAGTGCCCACTCAACAATCCTGCCTGTTGCTTCTGGATTTTGCAGTATCCTCTTCAACGGAAAGCGAGTGACCACTGTTATCTCATGTGCTTGGAAGTAATGGCGCAGCTTTCTCGAGGCCATGAGGAGGCCGAAAAGCAATTTCTGCACACCAGAATACCTCGACCTAGCCCCCTGTAAAAGGGAACTAACAAAGTAGACTGGGCGCTGCGCCATCCTTTTCTGTATCTTGTCGTAATCCTGCGTAGATCCGTCCTTGTCGGGACCAGAGTTTGACGGCGAAGCCCCCTGCTTGTCGCTGGATGCATCTGCCTCAGTTGCCGGCTCATCATCCGCCTCCCTCTCCGCTACTAACGTAGCACTAACCACTTGATTGGTTGCCGCTATATACAGCAGCAACTTCTCTTGTGGCCTAGGTGCGACAAGTATGGAGTGGAGGACAGGTACCTCTTTAAGTCCTGCAGCGCAGCCTCCACTTCGGGAGTCCATTTCATTGGACCTGCCTTTTTCAAAATCTTGAAAAATGGAAGGGCGCGCTCAGCTGACCTAGAGATAAACCTGCTGAGAGCAGCCACGCAACCGGCAAGCCTTCTTACATCCTTGACGTGCTTTGGTGCTTCAATCTGCTCAATGGCCTTGATCTTGTCGGGATTGGCTTCAATTCCCCTCTGAGACACGAAGAACCCGAGAAGCTTGCCGGAAGGAACCCCAAACACGCACTTCTCGGGGTTGAGCTTGAGGTTGATCTTGCGCAGATTTGCAAAAGTCTCATCCAAATCTTGAACCAGAGTTGCTTTGTCCTTGCTCTTGATCACTATGTCATCCATGTAAGCTTCTACATTTCTGTGCATTTGTGGCTCAAAGGCTTCATGGACTACTCTTGCAAACGTTGAACCAGCATTCTTCAAACCGAAAGGCATCCGTATGAAACAGTATGTGCCACATGGTGTGATGAATGTGGTTTTCTCTTCATCTTCTTCTGCCATGAAGATCTGATGATATCCTGAATATGCGTCAAGAAATGAAAGCAAATCACATCCAGCTGTGGAGTCAACAATCTGGTCTATACGCGGCAAAGGAAATGGGTCTTTGGGACAAGCTTTATTAACATCTGTAAAGTCGATACAGAGTCTCCATTTCCCATTTGCCTTTCGTACAACTACCGGATTGGCCAACCACGTGGGATGGAGTACCCCTCTGACAAGGCCTGCTGCTTCCAACTTCTTGATTTCTTCTGCTATGAATTCTTGGCGCTCCACTGCCTCCTTCCTGACTTTTTTCTTGACGGTCCGCGCATGAGGACAGACAGCTAAGTGGTGCTCAATTACCTTCCTGGGAACGCCGGGGATGTCAGACGGTTGCCATGCAAACACGTCGACATTCGCCCGCAGGAAAGCAACGAGCGCGCCTTCCTATTTAGGGTCAAGCGTGGCACTGATGATGAAGGTACCACCAGTGCCGTCCTCCTTGGCGGACACCCTCTTGGTCTTCGGCGGAGCTGCCATCTTCTTCTTGCACTTGCCGGTGGAGCTCGATGGTGCATCCTCGACGGTAGCACAGCACTCCGAAGAGGTGCGCTTGCCGGAGTGGGTATCAGAGCTCTTGCCGGACAAGGTGGTCTTCTTCTTCCCCCCGGGAGCTTCAGCGGCAAGTGATTTGCTATCTGTGGCGGCTGCTGCATCCCGGTAAACCCTGTCGGCGCAGCTAAGCGCATCCTTCTTGTCGCCATGGACAGAAATGACACTTATCGGGCCGGGCATCTTGAGCAGGTTGTAGGCGTAATGAGAGGCTGCCATGAACTTGGCGAGTGCTGGACGGCCAAGTATTCCATTGTAGGGCAATGGGAAATCGGCAACGTCGAATGTGACCCTCTCAGTCCTGAAATTTAGTTCACTGCCAAATGTTACCGGCAGTGTGATCTTCCCTTTCGGCTTGCACCTTCCTGGGTTGATTCCTTGGAAAGTACCAGTCTCTTCGAGCTCGCTGTCAGGGATCTGAAGCTTCTGGAGCACTGCAGAGGAGATCAGATTCAGGCCGGCCCCGCCGTCAACCAACATCTTTGTGACCTTGAGGTTGCGGATAGTTGGTGATACCAACATCGGCAAGCACCCGACTGCAGTGATGCGATCAGGGTGATCCTCAATGTCAAAGATGATGGGCGTGCTGGACCACTTCAGAGGTCTGCGCGACTCTACGGACGGTTCTGCTGCATTAACCTCACGCATCCATTGCTTGAGTTGGCGGTGCGAGGTATGCAGAGAAGCACCACCGTCAATGCAAAGGACCTCCGTTGCCTTCTGAAACTCCTGCTCATCAGCTTCGTCGTCTTCCATGTCTTCGTCATCGTTATCTTCGTCTTCTTCCTTGTCGCGGCCACGGGGAGGTCTGTCCCCTTGCCGCTGCTTTGCCTTGCCGCGGCGTCCTCCCCGGCCGGGTCTCTTCTTGCTAGCTGCACCAGCACCTTCCTGGGCCTTCTCCTTGTCTCGCCGCTCGTACTCAGCTCTCTGCTGTTCAACAAGCTGCTCGACTTTCTTGCAGCTCTGGAGGTCGTGGCCCTTGGTGCGGTGAATCTTGCAGTACTGCTTGTTGGAGCTGTCGTGCTTGTCGGCGGCCGCCACAGTTTGGCGGTCGGTGTCAGCGGCAACCTCCTTGCCGGAGCCGCTAGCCTTGGCCTTGTTGGCGGCACCATCCTTGCCGGACTGCTTGACAACTAGTACTTCTTGGCTCTTCTTCTTTCTGTTGTTCCGCCGCCAGCTCTTCTTTGTCGGGGCGGTCTCATCGCTGTCAGATCCTGCTCCAACATTCTCTCCTGGGAGTCTTCTTCCTTCCTCAGCGCGTGCACACTTATCGGCCAGGGCATATAGCTCACTGACGTCCTTAACTTTGCACATCGCCATTTCCTCCCTCATTCTGCGGTTACGCACATTCTGATGGAATGCGCTGATCACCGCGGCAGGGTGGACATCTGGGATGTTGTAGTGCACGCGGCTGAATCTCTGGATGAACTTGCGTAGGGACTCTCCTTCCTTCTGGGCGAGCAGATGAAGGTCACTCTCTTGGCCATGTGGCTTGTGGCCGCCTGTGAAGGCGCCGACAAACTGATGGCACAAATCTGCCCAAGAAGAAATGGAGCTGTCCGGCAAGTGCATGAGCCAAGATCTGACGTTTGGCTTGAGCACCAGAGGGAAGTAGTTGGCGAGGATCTTGTCGTCTCGTCCCCCCGCAGCCTGCACCGCGATGGTCGACTGTCCGGACGCCGAAGCCCTGGCGGCCTTCAAGCATAATATCCGTGACGAGTGGCTCGCCCTACACCTCGGCCAGGAGAAAACCAAGTCTATGGCAGCTCTCACGACACTAATGACCCGCTTTTGCGCGGGCGAGGACAGTTGGTTGGCTCGCAGTAGCACTACGCCACATTCTGGCATGTCAGACATCTGTGACAATAGTGGCAAGCTACGGCGCAACAGACACAAGCGACGGAACAACGGTGACAACACCGAAGACACGGCGGTCAATGTCGGATTCAGCGGATCCAAATCCGGTCAGCGGAAGAAGCCATTCAAACGCAACAATCAGGGACCGTCCAGTCTAGACCATATACTGGAGCGCTCGTGCCAAATTCATGGCACCCCGAACAAAGCCAGCCAACCACACCAATAGAGACTGCTGGGTATTTAAACAGGCCGGCAAAATAAACGCCGAAAACAAGGACAAGGGGCTGCACAGCGACGATGACGAGGAGCCCCGCGTCCGAACATGGGGGGACAGAAGAAATTTCCCCCCCAGGCGAAAACGGTCAACATGATCTACGCCACCCACATCCCAAAGCGGGAACGGAAGCGAGCACTACGGGACGCCTACGCGATGGAGCCAATTGTCCCAAAATTCAACCCATGGTCATCTTGTCCGATCACCTTTGATCGTAGGGATCATCGTACTAGCATCCGTCACGGCAGCTCAGCCGCATTGGTTCTAGACCCAATCATAGACGGATTTCACCTCACAAGAGTCCTTATGGACGGAGGCTGCAGCCTGAACCTGCTTTATCAGGACACAGTGCGCAAAATGGGCATCGATCCTTCAAGGATTAAGCCCACCAAAACCACCTTTAAAGGTGTCATTCCTGTAGTAGAGGCCCGCTGTACGAGCTCTATAAGATTGGAAGTGGTCTTCGGATCTCCGGATAACTTCCGAAGTGAAGAGCTAATCTTTGATATCGTCCCTTTTCGCAGTGGCTACCACGCACTGCTCGGACGAACCACAGTCGCTAGATTCAATGCGGTACCGCACTATGCATACCTCAAGCACAAGATGCCAGGCCCATGCAGGGTCATAACAGTCAACGAAAATATGGACCGCTCTCTCCGTACAGAAGAACACACTGCAGCCCTTGCGGCAGAAGTACAATGCGGCCTCCTCCGGCAAACCATCAATCCGGCGACGACAACCTGAAGCTCCGTCAAGCGATGACGGAACACCCCGCAACAGGATCAGAAGGCACGCCAAGATCACGACTAGCAGTCCGGCCTCAGCTCAAATCCCATGAAAGCTGCATCCGTGCCACGCGTACACAATTACGCACTCAAAATACCATGGGCACAGACGGAGGCGTAGCAGTGGCTCCATCAACAGTACGGTATCACTTCGTAACCTTTCCATTTACCTTAAGGACATTGCTTTAGTGCAGCTTCTCTAGAAGAGCTAGATTGTCGGACTTACACAGGAGAGGAAACCCAGGAGGCAACAGGCTTTGGGCACAACAGGAAACACCCAGGTGGAATCTATTTACGATCGTTGTTTCTGCTTTATCTATTTGTACGTAGCCTGCCCCTGGATAGGATATGTCAAATAATCCTATTTATCTCCGCTTAATGCATTCATTGTAAACATACGCTTAAACGTATTATTCCTCAATGGGAGACCATATATAGCGTCAACTTATTATTCTTATTTGAGAATTTTTTAACAAATGTCTATTTGATTTTGCATCCGTACACTTTGGTACGCTTAGTTTGCCAGGGGCTTCTTATGACGCCCCATAATACGGCAAGGCAAGTCCGAACACTTTCATTAGTGCGGCACCCCGAACTTATAGCATTATATGCATCAGCTCAGAATCATGTCTTGGGTTTACAGTTGGGATAGCCTGGCTCCCTTGTTTTGGTGCCTTACGTTCCGTTAATTCGGCTAAGGTAGCGCAGGGAGAACTACTGCGATTGTGCCCTGGTTCTTCCGGACGGGCACCTCAGTAGAGAAAGCACAAAACTGACCGGCATGATGTGGGGAGAGCTGGTCGCTGTTCGAGAGGTCTTAAAATCCTTAAAGATTTTTCCGCTTTAGGCGATAATTCGGCTTTGTCCGATATAGGCGTGTATAGCGCCCCAATTCGGCCTTCCGGATTCTAGGGGCTTCGCCGAAATCTAAAATTGTAGACTTCTATGGCTAAGTGAAGGTTATAAAGCCATATAGTCCGATTGCCATGTTCGCTCTGCTGGACATCTCCTTAAGGGACAAAAAATTTGGATAAAGAGTGTCCGGGTTTTCCACGAACAACCCGGTACTAGTTACACGGGGGCGGAAGCCGACGACTGGCCTACTTTCAGAATTTGATAAACAGCCGCACAGAAGATAATATTTTAAATAACAAAAGCGCTGCATAGTGCAAGTAACTTCGTATTTAAATTACAAACATGACAGAGGTGAATTCATTCAAAAATTATGTCTTTGGTACATTCATCGGCCACGAGGCAAGCACCCTTCATAACGCCATCATAATACTTCTCTGGGACGCGATGCGTCTTGCCCTCTGGCAGCCCGTCCTTCACCAGCTTCTCCGCATCCAGCTTGCCCCAATTCACCTTTGCACGGGCAAGGTCCCGGCGGGCACCCTCAATGCAAACGGATCGCTTGATGACTTCCAGTCGCGGACAGGCATCCACCATCCTCTTGATCAGGCCGAAGTAGCTGGTGGACAAAAGCTCACCAGGCTATATCTGGACTATGAGATCCTTCATAGCCACTTCGGCCGCCTTGTGGAGTTCGACCAACTGCTTCAGTTGGTCACTCAGAGGCGTTGAATGTTCGGCCCCAGCATACTGGGACCGGAACAACTTCTCCGTTGAGCTCCCCTCCTGGGCACGGTAGAACTCCGCGGCATCTGATACACTGCATGGCAGATCTGCGAATGCCCTTGGAGAGCTCCGGACTCGGGTAAGTAAAAGAAACGCCTCGTCCACATGTTTTCTTTGCATAAATAATTTCTTACTTGCCGTTATCTTTTTGGCCTCCTGGATCTCCCGTTGTGCCCTATCGGCTTCGGCCTTGGCGTATTTTATATTTGTAAGGGCCTTCACAAGCTCGGCCTCTTTTGCTTTAAGCTCATGCTTCGCGAACTCGAGCTTCTTGCCGAGCTCCTGGAGCTCTTCTTCTACTTCGCCCACTCGGGCTTCTTGCTTTTTGCGCTCCTTGCGCTCCAAGGCCGCTTTGTGTTCGGCCTCGGACACCGCCTTCTTGAGAGATGCCACTTCGGTGGTGGCCTCTGTTATCACATCACGATGTTTCGTCGTTAGCATAATCAAATTTTATTTATACTTTACTATATGAGAGAGGGGAATCATTCACATTTGCTCTCCTCGAGCTGCCTCCTCGTGAGGCCGAGCTCTCCCTGTGCCCGCTCTAAGTCCTCCTTTAGGCCGGCAATTTTAGCCGTACGGACAGCAGCGGCCAGCAGCACAGCCTGTTTATTTATATTCAAACTTATTGTTAGA
Source organism: Aegilops sharonensis (assembly GCA_904067115.1). Classification (NCBI taxonomy): domain Eukaryota; kingdom Viridiplantae; phylum Streptophyta; class Magnoliopsida; order Poales; family Poaceae; genus Aegilops; species Aegilops sharonensis. The sequence goes on from LR880966.1 coordinate 679,994,310, forward strand.
CTCCTGCGGATTATAATTGACCCTCCATTTGGTTTTTCCTTCCGAACACCAAACAGAGTATCATGGGCTACTACCTATCGGGTGGTAATTTCACATATTTTTACTTACCTCAAAGCCTGTCAGGAGGCTGGTGCAGGCTTCGGTTAGTCCGCTCTTGGCGGACGAAACCCTGAATCACCGCACTCATAAGAGTACGGTGCTCTTCATCTAGGGAAGCGCCGCGAAGCGCTTCTAGCAGACAATCCGGCGCCTCGGGCGCAAGGGAAGTCCTTGATACAGACGGACCTCCCTCCCAAATGAGGGGCTGCCCGCCTGAGTCCGGAACCACTGAAGGCTCCGGAACAGTGTTCGGCTGAGAGCCCGGCTTACCGTGGCTCTCATCGACACGATCCGTGGGGATCTTGAACCCCGCGAGTCCGACGTCTGGGACGCCGCCTTGAGGCGCCTCCATGGCCACCTCCCCCATCTCTGGGAGCCTTTGGGACAACACCTCCGTGTCGTTCGCACGCCGAGGAGAAGTGACCATCGGGAGTGAGTTCATTACTGACTCACTCAAGGACCCGTCCGAAGACGACTCTTCGGGATGGGCCCTAGCCGGACTACATACAAGTTCGGCATTACAACAAAACTATGAAGCGAAATTATGATGGAGTGTGGATACTTACGATTGCGCCAGGGGCTTCTTCCTGGGTAGCCACCCTTCCTCGCTATCGGCGGCGGTGGCGGAGTAGTCCGGAAGGGACACCTTTCCCTTCTTGGACGTCCCAGCCTCCCCCATCGGGGCGGCCTTCCTCTTTTTCTCCCCCGAGTACGGGGAGGTGGAGTTTATTCTTGTTTCCCCCCACTTCCGCGGGAGGAATCTGCCTCATCATCATCAGACGACAAGGGTATGACGGCCTTGCGCCGGGGGCCTCTCCTGGTCCCCTTGTCCGCCGTCTCCGGCCCCCCATCCTTTCCGGATGGGGCGGCCTTTTTTTCCCTTTCGGGGGAGGAGTGCGCCTCGTCTTCTTCGGACGAGGCTTGAGCAACCTTACGTTGGAGACCCTTTCGGGTCCCCGGGGCCTTCTTCTCCGGCCCCTTATAGGGCGCCAGGACCAGCATCTTCGTCAGAAGATCGTTAGATGGGATTTCTGGCAGCGGAGCCAGACAGTTAATCTGCTCCGCTGTCTCCACATACTCCTGAAACAAATACACACAATCACTTAAGGATTCCCCATGAATGCATTGGGAAGAACCGGACCCGGTGGCAGCCTGTGAACTCACCTTTGTAGGGTGCCGTGCGGCGTGGAGCTCGCGGTCCTCGGATATGAGAGGAGGTACTTCGGTGGCCTTGAACAACACCTTCCACGCGTTCTTGTGCTTCATGCCGTAAAGCCTCTGGAGCGTCTGGTGTTCGGCCGGGACGAACTCCCACAAATTAAATGCCCGCCTTTGGCAAGGCAGAATCCGGCGAACGAGCATGACTTGGATCACGTTGACAAGCTTGATGTTCTTGTCCTTCATGCCCTTGATGAAGTTGATGAGTTCGGTCAGCTCTGCAGATTCGCCCCATAATAGGCCCTTCTGTTCCCAGGAGGTGAGCCGCATAGGGGTTCCAGATCAAAACTCGGGGGCTGCCACCTAGTTGGCGTCGCGCGGCTCAGTGATGTAGAATCACCCCGACTACCACCCCTTCACGGTTTCCGCAAAGGAGCCGTCAAGCCAGGTGACTTTAGGCATTTTGCCCACCATGGCTCCTCCGCTCTCCGCTTTCTGGCCACTCATGATCTTCGGCTTCATGCAAAAGGTTTGCAGCCATAAGCCGAAATGAGGCTTGATGCGGACGAAAGCCTCGCATACGACGATGAACGCCGAGATGTTGAGGACGAAGTTCGGGGCTAGATCATGGAAGTCTAGCCCGTAGTAGAACATGAGCCCGCGGACGAAGGGGTGGAGTGGAAACCCCAGTCCATGGACGAAGTGGGCAAGAAACACGACCCTCTCGTGGGGTCCTGGGGTTAGAATGACCTGCCCGCTGTTTGGTAGCTGGTGCGCTATGTCTGCGGCCAAGTATCCGGCCGCCCGAAGACTTACGATGTTCTTCTCCTTCACGGTGGAAGCCACCCATTTTCCTCCTGCTCCAGACATGTTTAGCTATGCGGAGAAGACTTGGACTAGGGCGTTGGAGCTCGAGGAGGCAAGAGTGGGCAGAGGAGGAAGAAGGCGTGGGTAAGAATGGGGAACTCTTATCCCTTTATAGAGGCGACGAAAGCGGTGCGCCTCCCAACTAGCCTGTTGAGAATCGCTTACTTCCCAAGCGCCACGATTGATGGCACAGGGGGATTACCCATACCTGTATTGATGAGAATCCCGTGATAAGGGGACATGATCTCTGCTTTGACAAGACGTGTCAAGGAAACCGCCTCGCAATACGCGCTGTGGCTGGTTGTGGAAAAATGGTTCGAATAATGACCTGGTTGTAATGGCATGTCACGTCGTCTAAAAGTTGTCAGATGAAGTATAATTCTCTCTACGGTGGTATGTGAAGATCATTTTGCAGATCCGGACATGGTCTACGTGTTCGATAATAACCTTGGAGTATTCGGAAGGAGGAACCCGCCTTGCAATGCCGAAGACAAGACTGCGCGCCAGACTCATCGTCATTGAAGCCTGGTTCAGGGGCTACTGAGGGAGTCCTGGATAAGGGGGTATCCGGACAGCCGGACTGTATTCATCGTCCAGACTATCGAAGCGTGAAGATACAAGACTCAAGAGTTCGGCCCGTGTCCGGATGGGACTCTCCTTTGCGTGGAAGACAAGCTTGGCGATCTGGATATTATATTTCTTTCCTTGTAACCGACTCCATGTAAACCCTAGCCCTCTCCGACGTCTATATAAACCGGAGAGGATGGTCCTTGGAAGGCCGATCACAATTACAATCATACCATCATAGGCTAGCTCTTAGGGTTTAGCCTCTACGATCTCGTGGTAGATCTACTCTTGTACTACTCATATCTTCAATATTAATCAAGCTGGAAGTAGGGTTTTACCTCCATCGAGAGGGCCCGAACCTGGGTAAACATTGCGTCCCTTGCTTCCTGTTACCATCAGCCTAAGACGGACAGACCGGGACCCGCTACCCGAGATCCTCCGATTTTGACACCGACAATGGGCATCTCCATAGCCTGTTGATTATACTCGTCAATGTGAGACTTTCTTCCTATTTGTCTTCTCCACACAACCTCCATCATCATATTCTATTCAACCCATAGTGCTATATCCATGGCTCATGCTCACGTATTGCGTGAAAGTTGAAAAAAGTTTGAGATTGGTATGAAACAATTGCTTGTCTTATCATCGGGGTTGTGCAAGATGAGAGCATTCTTGTGTGACGAAAATGGAAGCATGACCAAACTATATGATTTTGTAGGGATGAACTTTGTTTAGCCATGTTATTTTGGGAAGACATGATTGCTTGATTAGTATGCTTGAAGTATTAGTATTTCTTATGTCAATATGAACTTTTATTTTTAATCATTTGGATCTGAACATTCATGCCACAATAAAGAAAATTACATTGATAATTATGCTAGGTAGCATTCCACATAAAAAAATATGTTTTTATCATTTACCTACTCGAGGACGAGCAGGAATTAAGCTTGGGGACGCTTGATACGTCTCCAACGTATCTATAATTTTTGATTGTTCCATGCCATAATATTACCTATTTTGGATGTTTATGGGCTTTACTTTACATTTTTATATCATTTTTGGGACTAACCTACTAACCGGAGGCCCATCCCGAGTTGCTATTTTTTTTGCCTGTTTCAGTGTTTCGAAGAAAAGGAATATCAAACGGAGTCCAAACGGAATGAAACCTTCGGGAGCGATCTTTTTGGAACAAACGTGATCTAGGGGACTTGGAGTGGACGTCAAGCAGCATAGGAGGCGACCACGAGGGTGCCCGGCGCGCCCCCTATAGGTGGGTGCGCCCCCCACCCTCGTGGGCCCCTCGAGCGTCCATCGACCTACTTCTTCCTCCTAGATATACCCATGCACCCTGAAACCATCGGGGAGCACCACGAAAACCTAATTCCACCGCCGCAACCTTCTGTATCCGCGAGATCCCATCTTGGAGCCTTCGCCCGCGCTCCACCGGAGGGGGAATCGACCATGGAGGGCCTCTACATCATCTCCATGGCCTCTCCGATGAGTTGTGAGTAGTTTACCACAGACCTTCGGGTCCATTGTTATTAGCTAGATGGCTTCTTCTCTCTCTTCGAATCTCAATACAAATTTCTCCTCGATCTTCTTGGAGATCTATTCGATGTAACTCTTTTTGCGGTGTGTTTGTCGAGATCCGATGAATTGTGAATTTATGATCAATTTATCTATGAGAAATATTTGAATCTCCTCTGAATTCTTTTATGTGTGATTAAGTTATCTTTGCAAGTCTCTTTGAATTATCAGTTTGGTTTGGCCTACTAGATTGATCTTTCTTGCAATGGGAGAAGTGCTTAGCTTTGGGTTCAATCTTGCGGTGTCCTTTCCCAGTGATAACAGGGGCAGCAAGGCACGTATCGTATTGTTGCCATCGAGGATAAAATGATGGGGTTTATATCATATTGCATGAGTTTATCCCTCTACATCATGTCATCTTTCTTAATGCGTTACTCTTTTCTTTATGAACTTAATACTCTAGATGCATGATGGATAGCGGTCGATGTGTGGAGTAATAGTAGTAGATGCAGGCAGGAGTCGGTCTACTTGTCAAGGACGTGATGCCTATATACATGATCATGCATAGATAATCTCATAATTATTCACTTTTCTATCAATTGCTCGACAGTAATTTGTTCACCCACCATAATACTTATGCTATCGTGAGAGAAGCCACTAGTGAAACCTATGGCCCCCCGGGTCTATCTTTTATCATATAAATTTACCATCTACTTTTATTTGCATCTTTACTTTTCCAATCTATATCATGAAAATACCAAAAATATTTATCTTATTATCTCTATCAGATCTCACTTTCGCAAGTGGCCGTGAAGGGATTGACAACCCCTTTATTGTGTTGGTTCCGAGGTTCTTGTTTGTTTGGGTAGGTGCGTGGGACTTTTGAGGAGCCTCCTACTGGATTTATACCTTGGTTCTCAAAAACTGAGGGAAATACTTACGCTACTTTGCTGCATCACCCTTTCCTCTTCAAGGAAAACCAACGCAAGCTCAAGACGTAGCATCGGCCACTGAGCGTCGGGTGCATGACAGGCGGTAGGGTGGGATATCTCTCCCGGCGAGGCGGAGGAGGAGGCGGGTTGCCTCGTCGCTCCACAGCCCGGGGGCAGACTTCTGCGTCATGCTCGATGGTGAGGCGCATCCGACCATGGCTAGTAGTCGGCTCCTTGTCTTTTCGCTCACGGGCGCTGCCTGCAGTCAGCGTCCGGGATGTCGCGCCGTGCTCTCGGCATGGGGGAGGACTCTCAGCGCGGGCGCCGGCTTCGTGCCGCTCTGTGGCTGCATTGATCAGCTGTTGGACGCGTCTGGTCATGAAGTGAAGCTCGTCGGCCTCCAGCCCGTCGAGCTCATCTACGGCCGCCTGGGCGGCACACAGGTTCTCGAGTGGCGTGGCGTAGACTAGGCGGTCAGCACCCAACATGCTGGTGATGGCCGTGCCGCGCTATTTGATAGCGCCAATCCGGCTGGGTCCGCCAGCAGGCGGCGTGCCAGAGGTGGCACGATCAACCTCGTGCTGGTAAGCTTTGGTGAGGCGACTCATGGAGGCTATCTTTTTGCCGTTCTCGATGAGGGCAAGGCGGTGTGCCTCCAGCGTGTCGGCGTCGGCGTCGTCCAGGATGGGGGCGGACATGTCATGCAGCGCCGTCTGCAGGGTGTCGTGGATGTTTCCGCCGGAGGCGGCGCCGTGACTGGAGACCAGCACCTCAGTGACGGTGCTGCTGCTGCTGTCGGCTCAAGGAAGAGGGTCGTCGATGACCACCACGTTGGTGGGGAAGGCGTCAAGCGATGCCGTATCGGAGTCGACAAGCATCGGGTCGGTGGATCCGATCGATTCCAGGTCGGAGGTGCGCTCCTTGGCGATGTCAAGCTTGCCAAGGATGCCGACGAGGCAGCTCTCGGAGCTGGTGGCACCCGCGACTGGCGCTGGCTCGTCGGAGAGGTGGACCTCGCCGAGGAGATCGGCGAGGCAGCTCGCTGCGCAGGCGTCGTCAACGCCATGCAGCACGTCGGGGCAAGCGCCATCGGGCGTGCCGGGCTGGCTACGCTCACTGGGGAGGAAGAGGGTTCCCATCCAGAGCAGGTCTTCGGATGACGGTGCACCTGGCCCCATGGTGGGTTCCAAATGTCGGGTGGTAGGTGCGACATATGCCAATGGGTGGCTTATCATTGTGGGAGCCAGTATGACATTGTCAGTGCCTGGAAACGGGATAAGGCGAAGACACGCACGCGGGCGAATCTTACCCAGGTTCGGGGCTCTCCTAGGAGATAACACCCCTAGTCCTGCTCTGCGGGGTCTCCGCATGATCACTAGATCGACAAGTAGCTACAAGAGGCTCCTTGAGCTGTTTAGCTAGAGGAAAAAGAAGGGCAAGGCTAGCTCTCCTCTTTTGTCTATGTAGTGTCTAAAACTCTAAGAGATCAACCCTTTGCATGGGTGCCCTGGGGGGTTTATATAGGCCTACCCCACAGGGGTACAATGGTAATCCGGCTGGATGTGGGTCCAGGCCGTCAGTGTCTGTAGTCGCGGGCTTCTCCGCCGGCCGCTGGGGCCCGCCGATTGGTAGGTCCCGCCGGCTGCTGGCCTCTTGGCCGACAGGCTGGGCCCACCGCCTGGTGGTCTTGTCGGCTGCTAGTTACTGTAGCCTTAATCTTGGTGACGATGGTTTGTCGGGATAAGCATGGCTACAGTGCCGCCGCCTGGCGGGCGTTCACTGTAGCCTTACCCCATTTTATCTGTTTAATAGTGCACAAACTTCCAGGGTAGGGGTAGGCCGGGTGCTGGGTGCAGGCCTCCCCCCAAGCCGACTGGTCGAGCTCGGCCGCCTTCTGGTATCTCTCTGGCAGGAGGGGCCCGCCGGCTGCGGGCCGTACTGACAGCCTGTCGTGGGTGATATCATGGTCAACATGGAAACAGTGCCGCGCCTGATGGGGAGTGGCCGCCCCGTACGGCGCACTATGGCCACGCTTGCTCTAGGATTCGGGGGTGGTAGGCTTCACTGTAGCCGCACCCCGTATTATCGCCATTATGTGGGTGCAAACTTTGAGGGTATGGGTCAGCCGCCTACTAGGAGTCGGCTCTCTTCGAGAGAACTCTTAGAGCCTTGCCGCCTTCCAGCAGTCGGCCGGTGGGACAGCCGGCCAGGAGAAGGCGGCCCTGCGTCTTGGATGTTTGAGGGCTCAGTCGGCCCGATATTTTTTGAAGAGTCAGGGGGGCCGGTTAGGCTACCCGTGGTCGTTTACTCCGACAGCCTACAACATACACACACACACCTTCAATCTCCTTCTTTATGTGTCATTGGCTTGTGTCTCTCATACGGTCCCACACACGTGTAAACTCTCACCCCTCCTTTCATCGATCTCACAACCGCACACTCCCCCTATCTAGCTAGTAGCTAGGCCTCTCGCACCACCTCCTAGCTCCATTCTCTTTGTCTATCCATCTCGCTGGGCCTTATTTGCCTCTAATAAATGGACGTACACGAACCGATCTCCCGCTATACATATAGCTAGCTAGGTCCTTATAACTCGTTTTCCCCCATGCGTCGATCGATCTACCTCATTAGTTATTTCTCTCGCTTCCTCCGACAAACAACAATTGATCTACCGATCTAGTTAGGTTTGCTTACCAAACACATGGTTCCCCTTCATCATCCACGGATGCGTCCCGACAGATCTATCACGCACAGGCACACACAGAAACACATCCCCATTATTATTGATAATATTGCAGTTCCACCCTCAGTTTGTCTAGTAGGCTGCTCCCACCATCTTCGAGAAGCAACTCCATCACACATCCAACACTCTACCCCTCTCCCTCCCTCTCTCTCTCTCCTCTCTCTCTCTCTCTCTTTGTCCCATCCTATTTCCCTTCCTTCAGTTATGTATGGATGTCGACCGATCTCCCTCAAGACATAGCTGGGTCTCTCCTTCTCAACACATATACGAGTCGTTCTACCTCTATAGTTAGAACTCTGCCTACCCCTCCCCCCACCCCCCTCCCCCCACACACACCGATACATCGAGCGCTCTAGTCATGTCTCCCTGCCACACACAAACTTGACTTGTGCCCTCTGACGTTCCGGTAGGTTAGTCGCCCTATATCTTTGACTTGCACACACACACAATTTTGATGTATCCCTTCATCGATCTCGCATCGCCCCACTTGATCCTCTCTTCGAATCTATCGATATCTATGACCCCTCCCTCTCTTCTTGTGGATCGGCTGACCCTCTATATATGATATGGATAGGCCTCCATTTCACACACATTGCATGCAAAATTTTGTTTGAGATGTCATCAACACATATTCCCACAAATACATTCACGAAATCAACCCCACCCCCCAAAACAAAAAAACACTCACGAACACGGTTTGTATCTCTCACACACACCCACATAGGTGGGGGACATGCACGAAGAGACGAGGTGCATGCACGGCGCACGTACTCCCGTCTCTTTCCCAACCACACCCGCACGTGTACATAGTGGAGCTCATTTCTATAGTAAAAGGCAGCCCACGTGGTAATTTGGCACGTGTACTTGTTGTCCACTTGGTGGTGGGAGGATCGTCTACCACAGGTGAACAAACAAATTGCGACTTGACGCGTTATGTTAAAAAAGAGGCAAACCATGTGGGGCCTAGCTTAGAGGCAAGGCTCTATACACTGGAGTACTTTTGATATGTCCCATCAACTCACAGAACGAGGGCAAGCTGGCTTAGTACGCTGTCTCCCCCGCCCACGGGTGCGGTGGCTCGCAGGATAAGGGGAAGCTTGCTTAGTACTATATGCCTTACGCCCGCTCCCTCGCCCACACGCGCGGTGGCTCGTAGGACGAGGAGTAAAAATTTACTACTCCCTTCGTTTACTCTCGTCCCTACTACCTTGGTTATAGAGATTATCATATTGTTTGGAATATATATGTCCTTTAGTAGATTTCAATATGAACTACTAGTACATACTCCAAACACTGATGTATATAGACGTATTTTAGAGTGTAGATTCACTCATTTTGCTCCGTATGTTGTCCATATTGAGGCCCTATTTGGTTCATAAGTCCTAGGACTCTTTCTAGTCCCAACTAATAAGTCCCTACTCCTTAAAAAGTCCCTCCCTGTTTGTTTTCAGGGCCTAAAAAGTCCCTATTCCCTCCCTAGAGGTTATTGAATGACCATGTTACCCCTAGTATATAGAAAAATAACAACCAAACAACACGATGGGGTGGCGGGGAAATGGGTGCAGGGAGGGGCATTGTTGGAAAAGCCCCAAAAAAGACTCTCCTTGAGAGTCTTCTTCATTAAGTCCCAAAAAGCAAGTTTTAGTCCCTAGTAGTCCCTCCTGTTTGGTTAAAAAGTCTCTAAGAGGGACTTTTTCTAGTCCCTACACTAAAAAGTCCCTGGAAACAAACACCCCCTGAAACGGACATAATAGTACGCACTCTCCTTCGCCCCTTGACCCTCGCCCACGCGGTGGACGTGCATCAATTCATTCGGTCTCATATGTCCACAACAATATATACTGCAGTACCATTATTGCTCGACTTCCCGAAGAGGCGAAGAGCCAATCGCAAGGTTAATATTTTGGAGATGCCAAGTGCAAGGTTATAGGAGAACGAGTAGTAGGTGCCACGTCATTTATAAATAAAGTTTTTTTCTTCAGTGGCATGTACACAATATGATAGGTTAATATGGAGAGAAAAGGAAACTGCTCCACTATATACATAGTCAGGACGGGCCAGCATACACGGTTGCTTCCTGGGTTGCTCTCTTCACACTCTATCGCATAAAATGACTGTGGCCACATCTCTAACATCCCGGCGGATCACGTCCACCGGGGGAAGGGGTGGATACTTAGTGTAGATGCGGTCGCCGTCGCTGACGGCGAAAACCCACCGTCGGCACGTCCTGATCAGGGGTCCCCGCCATTCTCTCTCACAAAGTCGGTGAGGTTGCCTTCGTCCCTTGCTCACTGCCGCGACGTGGGAAGATGCCGCCTCCCGCAACCCTCCTCAAGGTTGAGCTATGTCCCGACATCCCTCAGGTACAACTCCCTTTATAGCCGGCTTGCACCACTGCTCCAGCTGCCCACATCACTCCACATGGATATTTCTCTACTTCTTTGCCCCGCACATACCTCTACTGGCTTCTACATACTGTATTTGTGATGATTTTATGTCTCATCAACTAGTCCCAGTAATCTTATTCTAATCACGCTTCTTCAATTTCTTTGCCACAAGGATGCTCATCTCGATTTTGGTGAAATTGCACAAAATGATCCGATGGTCAAAAGGTTGCAAACTTCATTTGTTAGGAAGCTCGAACGTTGCAAGCAATTTGAAGCCTGGTTAGGGTTCACGGTTCAAGGGCTAGGGACTGCATGGATCGTTTTTTTCTTTAGCTGCCTCTGTTCCAAAATAAGTGTCAACTTTAGTAGTAGTACAACTTTGTACTAAAGTTTGCATAAAGTTGAGACACTTATTTTGAAACGGAAGGAGTACATATTTGCTATGATCTGTCAATCATTGAGATGAAATAGCATGCATGTTAGTCTCCTTTGTATTTGATGAAATGTTGCAACGGGCAACCTTGGACGCAAGATACATGTAACAGAAGCTGGAAGCTTCATAGCATTGTACAAATTTATTTCGCTGATAAATTACAGTACATACTATACTAGTACTTCCTCTGTTCCTAAATATAAGTCTTTGTAGAGATTTCACCATGAACCACATGCGGATGTATATAGATGCATTTTAAGTGCCGATTCATTCATTTTGTTCCATATGTAGTCCACCTAGTGGAATCTTTACAAAGACTTACTCCCTCCGTCCCAAAATTAGTGTCTTGAGCTTAGTACAAATTTGTACTAGAGCTAGTACAAAGTTGACACACTTATTTTGGGATGGAGGGAGTATCTACTAGTAATAGCTAGCCCCCACTACTAGGAATTCTCTATCCTCTCCTTGAGCCACATCATAAAAATTAATGTAGCCGTTAGATAAACTAAATCAGTTCATAATAGCCGTCTGATCTAGACGTTGAGAGGCTCCGCACTAAGCCACATGCAAGCATGCAAAAATATCGTGGAATGCATGTGAGTGGGTTTTAAATCACATCAACATGTGTGCATGCAAGCATGCACCGATAGCATGCATGTAAGTGGGCTTTTAAGTCCCATTAACATGTCAAAAAGAAAAATATAATCCCATTATGCAGTAGGAGTTGGCTGATCTTTTTTCCTTACGTGGGATGATCTAAATGATGATGGGAGTTTTTTTAGTTTGGCTACCACATTTGTCATGCGATTATAGAGTTTTTTTAGTTCTATGAAATCGATAATTTTACGCAGAGAGATATACGGCTGTTCCGCGGCAACGCGCGGGGACTCATCTAGTGTTTACGAATGGAGGGAGTACTATGTAAAGAGTTAGGTGTCGCACGGTGTCCAGAAAATATGTTGATAGTGTGAGGTGGGCCATGTAATCACTGAGCCTGCGTGTTTTCACTGCTCTTGCACTCCTCCGCTGTAAGAATGGAGAAAATTGTAATCTAGTAGTACCTCCTTTCCCCGAAAGCGTGGGACATCCAGCAGTCCTACCACCTCAGTAATAAAGACCAATGAGTCATCAAATCACATAGACCCAGCAGTAAGTTGGACGGACGAAGCAACCATCACTCTTGAATCCGCTTCTCCCTTCAACACATGCACCAGTGAGAGGTCGCGTCCTCTCTGCCCGAGCATGAATGCGGCACCGATTCTTTGGAGCGGCACTGACCATTTCGGGCGGGAAGCGCGCGCGGGCGATGGAGGGGCTTTGGGTGGGCCAGGCTGGTCAGGAGTGGGCGTGGCAGTTGTCCGCCTGTCCCTACCGGACGCTCGGAAATGAGAGGATGCACCGACTCTTGCGGCTAAATCATATACTACACACCATCTCTCTGTAGGAGTAGGTCGATCTGTCGATCTCTCTACACACACATGTTGTTAAATACACACACACACACACGCACACGCACACACATGTTCATAGAATAGGAAAATCGTGCGAGTGAGAAGCCACAGGAAGTGAGATACAAATGGAGTACATACAAGAAGAGAAGAGGTGACGAATATTCCATCAAACCTGGACTGAGGAGTAGTACTCCCTCCGTCTAGGTGTTAAGTCATCTTCCGGAAATCAGATATTCCCAAAATGTTTAGGCGTCGTCCATTAACTTCACATCTCAATCCCCTCCTGGCCTTGTTGCTAGCGAGCGTTGTTACTTAGGGAGCATTTGGATCCTTAGCAAGAACAGCTTATAGCATAGCCGGGCAAGGTTAGGCGTTTGGAACTGTTAAAATATGTTAGCTTTTGTGGGCCAGCTAGCTTGGGTGGGCTAGAAAAACCTTCCTAGCTCAGGAGAGCTAGATCGGCTCACCTCCGACGGCAAACTTCGCATAGTAGTAACATAGACTAGTAACATATGCATGTTACTAGTCCAAGTTACTCACCACTATGACCAGCCTAAGCAATGTAACCAAACTCTCCTTACTCTGCCTTGTTATCTGCCCCGGAAACCCAATGCATGGAGTGCAACTACGCATTGATCAGTCAAGAAATCAAAGTTGGCTTGCATGTGAGTTAATACGTGGCCCTGCATGGTATCTAAAACAGCATCTCTTAGTTGTTTGGATTAATTGTTGTGTTTAGAGACAGAAATCAAGGCTTTGATTGGAGGAATGACCGGTCAAGTTTCTCCTTCTCCTCCAATATGCTTGCACCTTGGTCCCGCTGCACCTTCTAACGTGACTTATTACACCTAGATGGAGGGAGTAGTACGAGATACGGTGGCACACTAACTTAGGTCGAATACAAGTGCCAAAATTGTGTGCATGTTATAATAAGGATTCACTTAAAATAGTACATGAGCGAACAGAGGGATCAATTGGACAGTGTTCCCGAGCAGTGGCGAGATGTGTGAGGTAAGATACACTGCTGGCGCTTTTAATTTTTCTAATTAATTTGTTTGTTTCACCCTCTAACTGGTGGGACCCAACGTACTACATGGAGAGAGGTAAGGTGACTAAGGCTGCATTATTTCTGCACCACTGTGGATAGTCTTACCACCAAAGCCACATGACCCGATTATGATTTAAATCCCAATGACTCCCACACACACAAAAAACACGGCATGCTTGTCACACGAATGCATGAATGTATAAAAGGTTATTTTCCTCTCGTTGAACATAACAGGAGGGTTGTGTAGCTGGTTAGCCTGTTCGCTCATCAAACTTGAGGTCTCGGGTTCGATAACTACACTTGAGCATAATTCGTGCCAGGAGGATTCTTTGACTGGTCAAAATGGATGGATATGGAGCTATACGATCTCGTAGTGACCATATAATCACCTCATCACGTATAAGTTGCAGCCTCAGCGCTTGTTTTCTAGGGTTTGCACTCTTCACACTCTCTCTCCAGTATATATATACACGCTGGAGCCTCAATGCTTGTAATTACTCTCTTCACACTCTCTCACCCTCTCCAGATCTAAACAAGACTTCGTTGGCCTCTCTCTCTCTCTCAGTGCTTGTAGTTGCTCTCTTCATACTCTCTCACCCTCTCCAGATCTAAACAAGACTTCGTTGGCCTCTCTCTCCCCTAACTGCTGGTCAAAGAGCCAGCAGGATTCATCCGCCGGGAAGGGAAGGAGGCTTAATGATGTCGCTGTCGGCTAGGGAGGGAATCCACTACCGGCACAACTGTTCACTTTCACCCAGCGGCGGCGCGGGAGGGCCTCCGACCCCTTCTTCTTCGCCGCCGTCCGGTCGCCCACCGAACCACGCCCCAAGAACCTTAAGGTATAATTTACTTATTTCACAGGCATTGCTCTAGCTGCATGTGGGCTTTTTCCGCTTCTGAACTCGAATCTAGGTGTTGGATCAAACAGGAAAGTAGTGGGGAAAGTTGTATACCATGAATCTAGGACGTGGTTCAAATAGGAAAGGAGTGGGGTAAAGTAGTGGGAAATGTTGTATAGCATGAATCTTGGACGTGGTTCAAAAAGGAAAGGAAGGGGGAAAGTAGTGGGGAAAGTTGTATGAATCTAAGACGTGGTTCAAAGAGGAAAGGAATGGGGGAAAGTAGTGGGGAAAGTTGTATAGCATAAATCTAGGACGTGGTTCAAAGAGGAAAGGAATGGGCGAAAGTACTAGTACAGACTGGCTATCCAGCACCTACATTGGTAGAAAAGGGAAAGCAATGACAAACGCAGTATGCACATCTGTAACAAACTGATCTTTTGTTTTGGGGGACAAGGCTGTAGAGTTTGAGCAGGACTAGATTTGCTGCGCTCACATAGGGAAAGGTGTCTAAAGATAACAAAACTAGGACCAACAAAAATATGCTCCTTGGTTGTTTGTTCTTTGTTGCAACAGACTGTGCATCACCACAGTACATCGGTAGATGCACATGGTGCTTGCGCATCCACTGTCCCGTGCAACTCTTTAGCTGTTATTAATCTAAGGCCATGTTTGGTTAAAAACTCCTTAGTCCCTACCTACTTGGTTCCAGGAACTAAACATGGACTAGAGGTTATTAAATGACATGCTAAAAGACCATGTTACCCCTAGTAATGAACTAATAGAGACAAGGTGCGATGCGTGGCAGGGGAAACTTTTGGAAAAAGTCCTCAAAAGACTCTCCCTCGGGGTCTTCTTTCTTTAGTACCAAATGCCCACTTTTAGTCCCTAAAAGTCCCTCCTGTTTGGTTTACATGGGACTGACACGAAGTTTTTTTAGTCCCTACACCAAAATGTCCTTGTAAACAAACACCCTCTAATAATGCCGCTGGAAAATTGATGCAATGCCACAGTTAAAAGCAAATTACATGTTTAATGAATTTTATTGTTAATATAATCTCTATGTTAATATTAATCAATGCCACCGTTTGAGAAATGCTACTGTCTTGCTTTCTTTCCCATTTAGATAAGGTAGATGCTTCTTTTTGTTGGCTTCTGTGTCATCCACTGTTATTGACCACTAGTTGTTTCCTTTGCACCTCTGTGTAAACAGGGTTATCTACTTCACCTCGTTCCATTGTGACCTTTTGTTGCACTGCACAAGACACTTTTGTTTTAAGAGTGTTTTGTGCAGTTCAACCAAAATGTCACACCGACAATGTTGCTTGATTGCTTGATCTTTGTGGAACTGCACAAGAGGAGATCTTACTTCCTATCCGTGTTGGCAAATTTGGTTCAGATCTTCTTCTTGTGAGTTGTTTGAATTCCGCGTCATGAGAGGTCAGTACTAGCCTTCTTTCACATGATTCTGCAGTGTGCTTTCATATGTTGTGCTACTTGTACGGTAATGTTGCTTGATTTTAGTGAACTACACAAATGGAGACAAGACTTCCAATCTGTATGTGCACCATAATATCCCATTGAGGTAAGATAAGGACATTTCACAACTATTGGCCTGTATTTTGCCACTTTCATCAGAAAATTAGTGTCATTGTTTAGTGCTATACTTGTGCTCCCGAATTGACATGCCAAATCTTACATTGAATGCGAAGCTTGTCTGTTATTGAACCAAGTGATGAAGGGGAAGAACAAGCGGAAGAAAAATAAAAATCAACTCCTGGTGCTGTAATGAAGCACTAAAAATGTGATGACACAAGTAATGATATAGTTTTACACCTTAATTTATTGCTATGGCTGGAACGAGCAATTGTATTGCGACTGATTTGATGCCACTCTTAATGTAATAAGTAATTATCTCTACTTGTGCAAACACAGAGCTTCTTTGAAGATACCATATATTTTAGTGGAACTACACAACAAGATGTTGGAAACATTACACTAATCGAGGAGTATATAGTAAGCATGGCCACCATAGTAGATAGCAACAGATGGTTCCGAAGAAGTGCTTCATCTGTATGCTCTACACAATAAGCCTCCTAATAATGGTTGGCACTCGCCCACTGATTTCATCCATATGATTGAGCTTTTTCATCTCTATTGGTGTTGTGCTACTGTTTAGATTCTGTCATGAAAAAGTGGTATTGTCCTTGAGAAGTGCTTCATCTGTGATGTTTTAAATATTTCCTTTCCTTTTTTTCGAGCAAACAGGAATGCTAGCATTTAGTTGTCCTCTTGTCTTTGCATAGCAGGATCATCCTCCTCTGAAGAAGAATATGGAGTACGTGAAGTGACTAGTTCCGATTATGCCAGGATGAAGAAGCCATTGTCTATCTTCTCACCAAAAGGAGCAGTTGAAGGATGGTTACATTACTCCCCACAAGACCCAACTAACTCCAGGTCAGAAGGACTGACAAATCTCCATTTTCTTG
The DNA here is from genome assembly GCA_904067115.1 of Aegilops sharonensis. Lineage (NCBI taxonomy): Eukaryota > Viridiplantae > Streptophyta > Magnoliopsida > Poales > Poaceae > Aegilops > Aegilops sharonensis. The sequence continues at coordinate 680,010,850 of LR880966.1, forward strand.
CTGTGATGCGCGAGTACAATGTTGTTCTAGGATTCTTTCCAGTGAGTTCCATTTTTCTAAAGGGATAATTAATTTGGTGCCCTTAGTTGTGTCCCACTTGGCAGGTTTACCCCTAGTTTCTGAAAACACTTGTTCCTGCCCAAACCACTTTGCTCCTCTTATGCTTTTTCCCTTTGAACGTTTGACCATAACTTTGAAAAATTCATAAAAAAATTCATATTAACTCAGAAAAATTCAAATAAGATATCAAAATGTTCAGAAAAGCATCCCCTATATGTGCATGCCATTTGCATTCATGAAAAAGTGTTTTCCAGTCCGCATCTCAGTTTTAGCTCATACGATCTTAGCATGAATAGTAAAATTTTAAAAAAAATCTAAAAATTCTAAAAAAAAATTGATGGCAAACTTTGACCAATGTTTCGAGTGCTTGCCAAGTTTCATAAGGGAATGACGTTCGTGGAAGTCGTGGCAAAAAAATGAAATTTTGGAGCATTGATTTTTGTTATTTTGCCACGACTTCCACGAATATCATTCCCTTATGAAACTTGGCAAGCACTCAAAACATTGGTCAAAGTTTGCCTCCAATTTTTTTAGAATTTTTAGAATTTTTTAGATTTTACTATTCATGCTAAGATCATATGACTAAAACTGAGATGGGGACTGGCCAACAGTTTTTTCATGAATGCAAATGGCATGCACATATTGGTGATGATTTTCTGAATATTTTGATATATTATTTGAATTTTTCTGAGTTCGTATGAATTTTTATGAAGTTTTCAAAGTGATGGTCAAATGGTCAAAGGGCAAAAGCATAAGAGCAGCAAAGTGGTTTGGGCAGGAACAAGTGTTTTCGGAAACTAGGGGTAAACCTGCCGAGTGTGACCCAACTAGGGGCATAAAAACAATTATCCCTTTTCTAAAAGTGTGCTCTACATGGACCATGTAGGTGCCTCATTGAACTGCCAATTCATAGTACAGTTTGCTTTATAGTAATCACTTTTTTTGTATTTGTGCAAACAGGGGTGCTTATCTTGATTTCAATGGGAACTGCACAAAATGTTCATGAATACATCGAATCATTCATTTCCACCACAAGAAAGGAGGTGCCGATAAGTTCAAGGCGTTGCAACATATAAGGGCGAAATCGTACAAGCTATGCGCAAATTTGGTTGATTTTGGTGGAACTACCCAAAAAGAACAGCTGGTTTATTTAGCACGAGGTGCCATGTCAATGTCCGAACTGATGGCAAACCCTGCCCATTCCACAATCGTAGGCATTTGATATTTTGGAATGGGACAACCTTGTCAAATTTTGCTCATTGATTTTAGCAAGAAGACATGTGTTTGATATTTTCGAATGGGATGCCCTTTACTGTCAGCAGCGTCGATCAATTTTTTCTTTATTCTTTAGTTATGAAGTAAATGTTGGCTCTGACATGTGAATCGTTGAGATGCATAATCATCGATTGTTTTGAATGTTCTCTATGAATTGCCAGGCCTGTGTGTCTTATTTCAATGTACCAAAACGCTAAAAAGCTGCTCAAACTCTTTGTACTCCTTTTGTTCCTTTTTACTTCGCACATTGTGAAAGTGCATACTTTTTTCTATAGGATTGGTCAAAGTAGAGATACTTTGACTGCAGACAATACATGTGAAACTGCTGCAAATGAGGTTATCACCCTCAGAATAATGCTAGTACGTATTGTTTTGCATGTTCATCCAATGCCAGTGATACAAGAATTCGAACTAATGGAAATAAATTCATTCATACACACGGTCGGATTTCATATAAACATGCCGTATTTCATTACATTTCATACATTCTTCAACTAAAAAGGGGTGCGCTGGAGGTATAATTAATTAACCGAAGCTGCCCACCTGTTCCAGCTGAGCCGAACAGAAGCTTTAGTAACTTAACTGCAGGTGCAGTTGCATAACTGACATGTGGCCTGTTGGGCCCGCGTGTCAGTCAGCCAACTACACCAGCAGTTAAGTAGAAGCAGCGTCCTTCTCCAACACAACTCTCCGACTCCACGTCGCCGCCAAGAAGCTAACCGACCATCAATGGTCAACCCGCCTAGCTTGGCTTCAACCGGAGGGTAGCAGCGGTGGCCTTACTTGGACCCGAGCGGCGGCGACCTACCATGTTCTACTCTTCCTCATTTTCTGTGTGGCACGGCCTCATTGGCAACGAGGCGGGGCCTCGGCAGAGTGGCGATGTCCTCTATCTCGTTGCCGGCGGGAGGCGCCTCGGCGGAGCGGTGGAAATCCTCCTCCTCATTGCCGACAGGGTGGGGCCTCGGCTGAGCCGGTGATGTCCTCTTCCTCGTTGTTGGCGGGGCGGGACCTCGGTGGAGCCGATGGTGTCCTCTGCCTCGTTGTTGGCGCCGTGAGGCCTCGGCGGAGCAGGGCCTCGTCAATGCCAGCGGAGCGGAGACTTGTCGGAGACGGAATTGTCCTCTGCCTCATCCTCGGTCTCGCCAAACAGCGCCTGGCCCGCTTCATCGCCCTCTTTGTAGGCGGCCGCAGCCTCCGCCACCTACATGCGGTACCGCCAGCGCTCGAGGCGGCCCTCGCGGGCGGAGCGGTACGAGTCGAGCGGTGCCTCCATCTCTGCCCGCTCCGCGGCGATCTGCTCCTCCGCCTGCAGGTGCTCCTAGAGGAGATGGTGGTTGTAGGCGGCGGCGGCATGCGCCTCCCCGGAACTACTCCTCACGCTTCTGCCTCACCGTGTCCATATATTGGACACGGGCCTGGCTGATGGTCACGATGTAATGCACCGGCGAGGATGGCGCGGAGGAGGGGGTTGGCGCCGGATCGTCTACTAGCATGTTCTCCATTGCGACGCCGTCATCCTCCGGCTGCCTGCCGGCCAGCCAGTCGGCAGAAATGGCTGCCATCTCCTTGTGGTCCATCGTCCGCCCGTCGGAAAGAGAGATGGAGCGCGAGGAAGCCATGGTGGGCAGTGGTGGTGTGGACAGGAGAAAGGGAACGGATGCAGATGACTGCGGCTATGGCCGGCGCAGTAGTTTATATAGCAATGTTGGGCGGCAGAGGGACGGATGTGTGGCGCCGGAGTATCCGCCTCGGCAACCGCGTATCATTAATGTGGGTGGGAGATGGACGGACGGATGGCACTTGTGTCATTTGAAGGCGGAGCAATCGCCTGCACCGGGAAGCGGGGCGGGCGGCACTGACTGTTTCGGGCGGAAAGTGCGCGCGGGCAAGGAGATGACTTTACTTGGAGAGGATGACAATGGGGACCCACCAGGGCCATAGCCTCACGTACGCAAGTGCCTCCTTATTATATAAAACTATAATTTTGTTTGCTTCCTCCTGATTTCCTGACATCACAGTCCCACACCATTGTCAACCTATGTAGTCAATAAACGAGAGAATTGCACAAGAAGCGGCCGACAGCTGGGACCAAGCAGCTCGAGCAGTATTTGTGTTTTTGAGGTGTGAGCACTGCAGAGTTTTTCTTGAGCGATGTTTAGCCCAGATATTATTTTTTCTCCTCTGTACAACAACGAAAACATCGTTGCGGGTATTAACTGAGCGGGCTATGGCCCTTCTAGCCCAGGCCAGATATTCAGCCCAGATATTAATTTTTTTCAAGCTGAAAATGGCTAGCCCAGCTATACTTTTTTAGGAATACCCAGGCAAGGTCAAGTTATTCTCCGCCCCACTAGGCTGCAAATCTTTCCTAGGAGGGATGCATTAGGCTTAACAAGAAAATGGGCTTTAAGAAATAATAAATGGGACGTAATTATAAAAACTGGGCAGTAACTATAAAAAATGCACCAAACACGTAATTACTTCATAAAATATTATTTTTGGATATTGAAAATTTTAATTTTAATTAATTGTTGCGAGCGCAATGTTTTGTTGGATTTTTACGTAATATAAATTTATATTGAAATTGTATTTAATCTAACTAGAAATTTCGAGATAAAAATATTTCGGATCCCATCAAAATGTGGGAAATTTTATTGAATTCTGTTTTGAATGGTTGGTTGCAATGAGCTGTACTCTTAACAAACTGTAAATGGGCTATAGTAAATTCCATTAGAATTCAAAAATAGGCTGCACATTCTTACAAATCTCAAATGGGCTATAAGTTCTCTGCCACACACTTGTGGCCTTACTAAGTTGACGCGTTGCCTTAAAAAAAGAGAGTTAACGCGTATGGAAAGCTTTGTCAACTTATAGTCAACACACGGTTCTAGCAGCTGTGGCCTTTGGATTTCCATCCTACGGATGTCGTGCTTCTTCTTCAATCTCGGATATTCTAGCTTCACCCGCCCACAAAATGATTCCTCCCCCTGACATCCGGGACACACCGTTTCGGAAGCTGACCAGTGGGACTACTAACTTGACGCGTACCAATGGCTTTGTCAACTTAGTCAATATAAATGATTCTAGCTGCAGTGACCGTACGATGTCCATCCAACAGCCATCGTGCTTCTTCAACCTCTGGTCTTCTTGCTCCAGCCGCTGAAAGCAGCGTCGGTCGTGCCACCTGCTCCTGCCTCTCGTGGCCGGCTGTGCTGCCGCGGAGGCCTCACCGCCCCCTACGACTCCCACCACTGGCCAGGCCATCCCTCCACTCACCCATACCCCCTGTTATTCTGTGGCGACGGCAGCCTCACACCGCAGCCGAACCGGTGAACCCTCGTACTCCTCTCCGCATAGGCATCCATTGCCACGTCTTCTCCGGCTCCGCGTCATCCCCTTCCTAGGCCTTGCCGTGGTCCACCGCCATGGTGCTCTCGGCGCGGCGTGGTCAACGTGGTCAAGGAACGACTTCCATCGGACGTGGACTGTACATGGAGAGGCTGACAGCTGGGTCCATGACCGCAGCAAGGAAGTGCCTCCTTATTACACGGAAAATAATGATTCCTCCACCTGACAGTAGAGACCCACCGGACAGGCCACTGTATTTCGCAAAAAAATGTTTCCCCCTAACTGCTGGGACCCACCAACTACATCTTCGCACGCAAGGAAGTGCATCCGGGCAAAAAAAGGATTCGCCCCATTAACTGTTGGGACCCACTAGCTACATCTTGGCACGCAAGGAAGTACTTGACAGTCGGGACCCACCTGGTCGAAGCGTACGTAGCATTGTCATTCTGGTTGCGAACGTGTACGTACATACTGGTGGATGTAGAGGCGCGTACGTAGCATGTACACGTACGTACAGCGGCCAGTGTGCAAGAAAGAAAATACAGCCACATACGTACATACGGGCGGGTCTCGAACGCCTACTCACGCATACGTACGGCCAGGGCTCGTGTACATGGCTGGGTCGGAACGGAGAAACTGCGTCGTCATCGTGTTCATGGGGAGGCAACAAAATGCATCGTGTTCATCTGGAGGCAACGGGACGCGTGGGAGTCAACCGGCTTGGACGGAATAGGCGATGGAAACGAGGCCTGACGTACCACAGAATGGAGGAAACGACCTTGTGTTTGACCGACCACGTTCGAAACGGGATCCTGTTCATCGGGAGGGGTCTGGCGTACCGCAAAACAGAGGAAACAGACTTGTGTTGGACCTCCTACGGTTGAGACGGGGTCCTGTTGATCGGGAGGGGTGTGGCAAACCGCAAAACGGAGGAAACGGACTTGTGTTGGAGCGCTATGGTCAAAACGGGGTTCCTGTTCATCGGGAGGGGTGTGGCGTACCGCAAAATGGGACTCCACAGGATACTGTTCATCTCCACCGTCGACCTCCTCCAGCCTCCACGGGCTACTGTTCATCCACCGTAAACGTCCTCCAGCCTCCACATGCGACTGTTCATCCACGGGCTCCTGTTCATCCAGCCTCCACCGTGCGCTACTCCACCGGCTACTGTTCAATCATCCCTCTTCATGGGCTCCTGTTCAACCACCCCTCCACGGGCTACTGTTCATCCACCCCTCCACCATCTACTGTTCATCCAGCCCTCCACGGGGTCGTCCTGTTCATCCAGCCCTCCACGAGGTCCTGTTCTTCCAGCCCCAACCGGCTGGATCGATCGGGGTCCTGTTCATCCAGAGGCAACACCACGGGGTCCTGTTCATCCACCCCCACCGCTCACTGTTCATCCCCCCCCCCCCCCCCCTGTTCCCCCCCCCCCCCCCCCCACTTTTCCCCCCCCCCCCCCGCCCCCTGTTCCCCCCCCCCCCCCCCCCACTTTTCCCCCCCCCCCCCCGCCCCCTGTTCCCCCCCCCCCCCCCCCCACTTTTCCCCCCCCCCCCCCGCCCCCTGTTCCCCCCCCCCCCCCCCCCACTTTTCCCCCCCCCCCCCCGCCCCCTGTTCCCCCCCCCCCCCCCCCCACTTTTCCCCCCCCCCCCCCGCCCCCTGTTCCCCCCCCCCCCCCCCCCACTTTTCCCCCCCCCCCCCCGCCCCCTGTTCCCCCCCCCCCCCCCCCCACTTTTCCCCCCCCCCCCCCGCCCCCTGTTCCCCCCCCCCCCCCCCCCACTTTTCCCCCCCCCCCCCCGCCCCCTGTTCCCCCCCCCCCCCCCCCCACTTTTCCCCCCCCCCCCCCGCCCCCTGTTCCCCCCCCCCCCCCCCCCACTTTTCCCCCCCCCCCCCCGCCCCCTGTTCCCCCCCCCCCCCCCCCCACTTTTCCCCCCCCCCCCCCGCCCCCTGTTCCCCCCCCCCCCCCCCCCACTTTTCCCCCCCCCCCCCCGCCCCCCCGCCCCCCCCGCGCGCGCCCCCCCCCCCCCCCCGCAACACTCACTGTTGATCCAGAGGCAGCATCGATCGGCTTCAGTTAGTAGAAGTAGCGAAGGAATTGCTCGATCGGGTTCAGTTAACAGCCATCGATCAATCGCTCGGGTTCAGTAACGCGTAGCCTGTAGTGCAATCGCTCGGGTTCAGTTAGAGCCCAGCGCCTCACTTTGGTTCAGTTAGAGCCAACGCCTCGCACAAACGCATGTACGTGTACGAGAGAAACACGCATCGCTCGCCCCCCGACCACCCACCGTAACCGGGAACTCACCGAAATTTTCCTCGCTCTCGCTTGTACCACGGTTTTTTCCGTCATGGACGGCCCAAAGAATATCATGCAGCCGCGTCTCTAGCCCGCCCAGGACAAAAAGCCCATTTTCTATCATGATTTTTTGTCATATAAGTAGGATCCCACCACATCTATGATGATACCGGGTTTTGTCACAATTATCGTCATAGAAGTATCATAAGTATGACAATTTTTTTTTTCGTTCGGCCCAAAATGTCACGGATGTGTCTTTTTTTGTAGTGTGAGGATCGGGTGACATGAGCCATGACGACCAAGGCCAGGTGGGCGCCAGCGAGCGCAATGTAAAAGTTTCCTCTTTGGTGCAAAGGAGGCAAGCAGCAGGCACAGAGTCCCGAGGAAGCAGCCAAAGGTTTCCATTCACGTGTAACAAGACCAAGACCGCCAGTACGGCAGGACGGAGGTCGTCACCGAGCCCACCGCGGTGTCATGACCATAGGCTATTGCAAGCGAAGACCCCTTTCATCAGGATAAGATGTACTAGTTGTCTCCCTTTAAATTTGGCCGTTGTGGGATCCCTCCCCGCCTTCATTTGGGAAGAGGACCAAGGCCACTATAAATAGGACCTATCCACCACCATGGAAGGGGACAACAGATCAAGTCGATTGAATCCATTCCACCCTCACTAGCTCACTTGAGCTCAAGAACACACCTCCAGAGGTTTTCTCCACTGTATTAGTTCATCCTCAGCCCCTCGAGGCAAATCCACCACAAAGAAGGAGTAGGGTTTTACACCGCAAGGTGGCCCGAACCTGGGTAAACTACTGTATCCATTTTCCTTTGAGTTCGTCGAGCTAGGTTGTGAGAGTTGCAAGCAGACAGGCTGGGGAGGTTGAGATCTCCGCATGCACCCCAGAGTTCGAACCTCTCAAGGGTTTGCGGAGCCCGAAATCCGACAGCTACGCCAAAGAGGTTGTGCACTTGTCGCATCACTTATTACTCTACATTCATGTCGATCCATTAGGGCTATTTTGGTTCAAAGTAAAAAGTGAAGGAAAAACATAGCAATAGGAAATTTTCCTACGACACTCTACTATTCAATTATTAATGCATTTTGTTGAAAGGAATGGAGCAAAACATCCACCTGGACCTACTTTTCAAAATCCTATGCATGAAAACAAGACCAAGTGCATTAGTGGTAGAATATCATTCTAACTGTACACGCTTTCATATCATTTCACTTTAATTTGGCCATGTTCTACGTCTGCAGAGCCCGGCCCCGCGCATACCTCAACCACCGTTAGCCTTTTGGAACTAAGGGGTGAGGGGCTACGTGACCAGTTAGGCTCCTGAGTCGCGATGCTCAGGAGTCCCCCTTGACGCTCAAACGGCATTCGTACCTTGGCTCCGCTCGGGGAGTGACGTGCGATGAACCAGGCCCGGGGGGCCTGGCTGGGTGGCGTGCGTCTGGGCGGGACCCAAGCGCAGCCCCCGTGTCTAGCCCCCTCGCGCGGTGCTCCCGAGGGGAGGCGTTGCGATGAGACCGGACACTGAGCTATGGGCTCCCTGAGGTTGGTGCGACCCGGAGGCCACCCTCAGTTGTTTATCACCAGCGCGGAGCATAGCGCTTCCGCATGCGTACGGGTATAGCCGCTCCTCGGCAGTGTCGTCAGCCAGCGCGGAGCATGGTGCTTCCACTGGTACGTGGGAGGGGGCTCCCCTCCGGGAGGAGCCCCCGGGGCGTATACAGCCCCACTCTGACACGTGGCTGGCACGGTAGGGCTGGACGAGGTGTATCTAGGCACCCGTGAGCCAGCGCGGGACTCACGGGGCCCTACCTCAAGGCGGGTTGCGCCTGGCTCTGGGCCTTATCTTCGAGTGTGTTCCTGCAAATTTGGCCAGATGCCGGTGCTCTACGTCTTTGGGTCCCGGCTCTCGGGCTGGTCTCAGCCGTCGCTGGCAAGCCCGGTCGCGATGCCATGGACAAGACCAGAGGGTGAGGGCCGGAGAGCCGGTAGGAGTCCTGAGTCGCGGTGCTCAGGCACCCCCCCTTTAACGCGCAAGCTGGGTTAGATGACGAAACTCTACGTCCTCGGGTCCCGGCTCTCGGGCTGGTCTCAGCCGTCGCTGGCAAGCCAGGTCGCGATGCCATGGACAAGACCATAGGGTGAGGGCCGGAGAGCCGGTAGGAGCCCTGAGGCGCGATGCTCAGGCACCCCCCTTTAACGTGCAAGCTGGGTCAGATGCAGCAACTCTACGTCCTCGGGTCCCGGCTCTCGGGCTGGTCTCAGCCGTCGCTAGCAAGCCAGGTCGCGATGCCATGGGCAAGACCAGAGGGTGAGGGCCGGAGAGCCGGTAGGAGCCCTGAGGCGCGATGCTCAGGCACCCCCCTTTAACGTGCAAGCTGGGTCAGATGCAGCAACTCTACGTCCTCGGGTCCCGGCTCTCGGGCTGGTCTCAGCCGTCGCTAGCAAGCCAGGTCGCGATGCCATGGGCAAGACCAGAGGGTGAGGGCCGGAGAGCCGGTAGGAGCCCTGAGGCGCGATGCTCAGGCACCCCCCTTTAACGTGCAAGCTGGGTCAGATGCAGCAACTCTACGTCCTCGGGTCCCGGCTCTCGGGCTGGTCTCAGCCGTCGCTAGCAAGCCAGGTCGCGATGCCATGGGCAAGACCAGAGGGTGAGGGCCGGAGAGCCGGTAGGAGCCCTGAGGCGCGATGCTCAGGCACCCCCCTTTAACGTGCAAGCTGGGTCAGATGCAGCAACTCTACGTCCTCGGGTCCCGGCTCTCGGGCTGGTCTCAGCCGTCGCTAGCAAGCCAGGTCGCGATGCCATGGGCAAGACCAGAGGGTGAGGGCCGGAGAGCCGGTAGGAGCCCTGAGGCGCGATGCTCAGGCACCCCCCTTTAACGTGCAAGCTGGGTCAGATGCAGCAACTCTACGTCCTCGGGTCCCGGCTCTCGGGCTGGTCTCAGCCGTCGCTAGCAAGCCAGGTCGCGATGCCATGGGCAAGACCAGAGGGTGAGGGCCGGAGAGCCGGTAGGAGCCCTGAGGCGCGATGCTCAGGCACCCCCCTTTAACGTGCAAGCTGGGTCAGATGCAGCAACTCTACGTCCTCGGGTCCCGGCTCTCGGGCTGGTCTCAGCCGTCGCTAGCAAGCCAGGTCGCGATGCCATGGGCAAGACCAGAGGGTGAGGGCCGGAGAGCCGGTAGGAGCCCTGAGGCGCGATGCTCAGGCACCCCCCTTTAACGTGCAAGCTGGGTCAGATGCAGCAACTCTACGTCCTCGGGTCCCGGCTCTCGGGCTGGTCTCAGCCGTCGCTAGCAAGCCAGGTCGCGATGCCATGGGCAAGACCAGAGGGTGAGGGCCGGAGAGCCGGTAGGAGCCCTGAGGCGCGATGCTCAGGCACCCCCCCTTTAACGCGCAAACTGGGTTAGATGACGAAACTCTACGTCCTCGGGTCCCGGCTCTCGGGCAGGTCTCAGCCGTCGCTGGCAAGCCAGGTCGCGATGTCATGGACAAGACCAGAGGGTGAGGGCCGGAGAGCTGGTAGGAGCCCTGAGTCGCGATGCTCAGGCACCCCCCCCCCCCTTTAACGCGCAAGCTGGGTTAGATGATGAAACTCTACGTCCTCGGGTCCCAGCTCTCGGGCTGGTCTCAGCCGTCGCTGGCAAGCCAGGTCGCGATGCCATGGGCAAGACCAGAGGGTGAGGGCCGGAGAGCCGGTAGGAGCCCTGAGTCGCGATGCTCAGGCACCCCCCCTTTAACTCGCAAGCTGGGTTAGATGACGAAACTCTACGTCCTCGGGTCCCGGCTCTCGTGCTGGTCTCAGCCGTCGCTGGCAAGCCAGGTCGCGATGTCATGGACAAGACCAGAGGGTGAGGGCCGGAGAGCTGGTAGGAGCCCTGAGTCGCGATGCTCAGGCACCCCCCTTTAACGTGCAAGATTCCGTCACCCAGGAAAAGGCACCAAATAACAACCATGGTGGAGCGAGAGCATAATCCTAAGGAAAACGTAGGAAGGATACATGCCGCTGGGATGGGCCCGAGCGGCTTGGGGATGATGCAGCCCGAGGGGCACCCCCAACAGGATAGGCTAATGACATGAAATGAAAGGGATACATGCCGCAGGGACGGACCCACGTGGCCTGGGAATAATGCGGCCCTGAAGGCGCTCCCAGCCTGAAATGAAACTTAAAGATGTCGCCTGGTGATGTTGGGGACGAGGTGGTGTTGGCGTAGCAGACTCGGTGGGCTGCGGGAGCCGACCTCACGAGCCCCCAGGACCAGGGGCCTCGGGAGGATCCGAAGGCGCTGGCGGCTCCTCGCGGGCCGTCTCCATCTCCGCCAAGGCTGCGGCGTGCCTGACCTCTTGAGCCTCTAGGATGACTGTCACGCCCAATATGCGACCCTATCCAAAAGGAACTCGAAGGTCCCACCAAGGATAGACCCGCATATTGAAACGCTTTTGCAAGGTGTATATCATTACATCAACATTACATAATATATGGGGATACATACATAAGGCACAAATGCCACAAGAATACATCAACATCATATACAAGATCAACGTCCGACTACGGATGAATCATAAACAGAGACTCAAACAACATCCACCCTGCTAGCCCAGGCTGCCGACCTGGAACCTATCCGCTGATCGAAGAAGAAGCAGAAGAAGAACTCCAACAGAAGCAAACATCGCTCTCGCGTCAAGAGCATCGCACAACCTGTACCTGCAACTGGTGGTGTAGTAATCTGTGAGCCACGAGGACTCAGCAATCCCATTACCATGGGTATCAAGACTAGCAAAGCTTAAAGGGGAAGGAAGGGGTAAAGTGGTGAGGTTGCAGCAGCGACTAAGCATATATGGTGGCTAACATACGCAAATGAGAGCGAGAAGAGAAACAAAGGAACGGCCGTCAACTAGTAATGATCAAGAAGTGATCCTGAACTCCTGCCTACGTCAAACATAACCCAGAAACCGTGTTCTCCTCTCGATCAACCCCGAAAAGAGACGCTCACGGTTACGCACACGGTTGGTGCATTTTAATTAAGATCAACTTCGGGTTTTCTACAACCGGACATTAACAAATTCCCATCTGCCACATAACCGCGGGCACGACTTTCGGAAGTTCAAACCCTGCAGGGGTGTCCCAACTTAGCCCATGATAAGCTCTCGCGATCAACGAAGGATATTCCTTCTCCCCGGGAAGACCCGATCAATCTCGGAATCCCGGCTACAAGACATTTCATAGCAATAAAACAAGTCCAGCAAGACCTCCCGGCGTGCCGACACCCTGATAGTAGCCGCGCGTATCTCGTCTCAGGCCACGACCGGATGAACACTACGTACGGCAACCGACGATACCCCAAGTTGCCTCGGGGCGGCACCGCAAGTGGCTCTAGT
>LR880966.1:680023576-680049942 GCA_904067115.1 Aegilops sharonensis
TGCCACATAACCGCGGGCACGGCTTTCGAAAGTTCAAACCCTGCAGGGGTGTCCCAACTTAGCCCATGATAAGCTCTCGCGATCAACGAAGGATATTCCTTCTCCCCGGGAAGACCCGATCAATCTCGGAATCCCGGCTACAAGACATTTCATAGCAATAAAACAAGTCCAGCAAGACCTCCCGGCGTGCCGACACCCTGATAGTAGCCGCGCGTATCTCGTCTCAGGCCACGACCGGATGAACACTACGTACGGCAACCGACGATACCCCAAGTTGCCTCGGGGCGGCACCGCAAGTGGCTCTAGTTTGGACCAACACTTAGACAAGCATTGGCCCGGGGGGGGGGGGTAAATAAAGATGACCCTCGGGATGCGCGACTCCCAAGGGAAAAAGGCTAGGTCAGGCAAATGTAAAACCAATGTTGGGCCTTGCTGGAAAAGTCTTATTCAAAGCGAACTGTCAAGGGGGTCCCATAAATCACCCGACCGCGTTAGGGACGCAAAATCCGGGAACATAATACCGATATGACGGAAACTAGGGCGGCAAGAGTGGAACGAAACACCAGGCATAAGGCCGAGCCTTCCACCCTTTACCTAGTATATAGATACATTAATAATATAAGATATATTGTGATATCCCAACAAGTAAACATGTTCCAACAAGGAACAACATCTCCATGTTCCAACAAGGAACAAACTTCATCTTCACCTGCAACTAACAACGCTATAAGAGGGGCTGAGCAAAGCGGTAACATAGCCAGACAACGGTTTGCTAGGAAGGGTGCAAAAGGTTAGAGGTTCATGGCAGTTTGGGATGGCTTGATAAACAGATAATAGGTAGCGCAGCATAGCGATAGAACGAAGCAACTAGCATAGCAATGATAGTAGTGAGATCCAGGGTAGCGGTCATCTTGCCTGAAATCCCGCTAGGAAGAAGAACGAGTCCATGAAGAAGACGAATGGATGAAGCCGAACCAAGCGTAGACGAACGAATCCTCACGATCGCAACGAAATAGGAACTAACAAGAAGAAGCACACAACATAGTAAACACACCACACATGAACAAGGCATGATGCACAACAAACATGATGCATGACAAATCTAGATGAGGCTACTCATGGCAAGAGATGATGCAAACAAGAGCAACACATCAAAGCAAGTTTAAATGAGGCCGGGAACAACATAGAACAACTCCGGTAAGTCCTCATATGCAAATTTCGAAATTGGTCCAGATCTGAATAAACCTTATGTTCAAGTTGTTAAACAGCAAGTTAAGATGCACCACGATGATATACACGAAAATCTAGTCAAGTTACATATAAAGTTCATTAGATTCGGAGCTACGGCCTAAATGATATGAGCAAAACAAGTTAAACATGGCATTGGTGCAAAATGCATACAAACATCAAACAAACACCTAAAAACAAGGATGCAACATGATAATCTGAAGGTACATGCAAAATCAAGCAAGTTTCATATAGAGCACACTCAAAACGGAGCAACGGTTCAACACATACACTCTATACAAGTTATAGCAACAATCTGACCAAAACAACAACTAGGCATATTGCAAGCTTCAAAACAACAAGCTACAGCATCTCAACATAATAACAAAAGGCATGGGCATGATGTACAGGTAACGCATTACAAAACATGAACACTGAGCTATCTCCAGAAATCACTAGAACATGCTCAAAATGACATGGCAAGATTGCAAATAATAACAGTTTCAGACTTTAGCAGAAATAACATCAGGTTGCAATGTTTAGAGCTATCAAACAACATGTTACAGGAACTTAACAAGGCAAACAAAGGAATGGAATGAATCTACTAATTGCATAGAACAAAAGTCCCTTACTGACCATGAGCCAAAAAGGATCAGAAAATATGATAGCACCCATGTAAACATGGCAAGTTATATTACAGATTTAAACATGGCAGGAACAACGATAAGTAGGCATGTTGGTGAGCTTGAACCACTCACCAAAGAGTAATACATGATAAACTAAGCATACATCCATCAATAAGACATGGCATAGAAGCTATACATGGCAAGAACAACAACATAGCATGCAAGGATCAACTACAACAACCCTGGCAAAATTGAATAACATGTAAACAATCTGCCAGGAAACTTTTTATAGCAAAAGTAGAGCTCGATTGACTCAAGCTATGGCACTCCATAATTGCAAACAAGGGCTTGGATGGATAGAGCAAGACATGTAGAACAAAACATCCTTACTGAAGTATCTCAACATATGCATGGAACTCTCTGTAGCATCAAGTTAACATGGCATCAAAATATCAGCAAAACAGGGCTGAAATCAGCAACATCAAGACACCTAGTTTGCATGCTTGTGCTAGTAACCACATAGATCACAAAAATACATGGCATACACCCCTGGAAAGATGGCATGGCATATTACAAAATACATGTAGGACTCCAGTCCATAGGATGCACACATCAATCATGGCAAAAATGACAAAAATGCATGTTCTGTTAAGAAACAGAAACTAACATCACATAGCACCCTTCTAACAGCATTTCGGGCATCAAGATGAGCTCAAATGAAAATGATGCAATGATATTAAATGATTTACACATCGAGACGAACATTTTGACATATTACACGCGCAAAACGGAGCAACTATGACAGAGTTATGATGCAATGAACAGGAGCTGAAAATATACAAATATCTCGGGACTTAGGGATTTTTGGGGGGGTCAACCTCGTTTGCACGGACTTCGATGCAGGCGGAGAGCTCGCCTGAGTTCGGAGATGGGGCCGGCGGCGGAGGAGCTCGGCGAGGTCCGGGGCCGGGGAGGCCGGATCCGGCGGAGGAGCTGCCGGACCGGGCGCTCCGGCGGAGGAGGAGGCGCGGGCGGCCGGGAGCTCGCGGGGCGGCTGGGCGGCGCGCTCCGGCGAGGCGCGGCACCGGGCGAGGAGCGGCAGAGGGCAACGGGCGCGGGTGGCGCCGCGGCTCCGGGGCCGGCCGGGCGTGGCCGCGGCGGAGGCGGATGGGGCGGCGCCGGCGCGCGGGGTCGGCATGGCAGGCGCGCTCCGGCGAGGCGAGGGAGGCGGCGGTGGTGACCGGCGGCGAGGCGGCGGGCGGCCGGAGGGAGCCCGAGGCGGCGGCGCGACGGGGCGAGGTGCCCGGGCGGCGGTGGGCGAGATGGGCCCCGCGGGCCCGATCCGGGCCCGAGCGGGCCGGCGCGGCTGGGGGAGAGAGGAGGCGGTGAGGTGGCGCGCCGTGGTTGGTTTGGGAGGCGGCGGAGATGAGGTGGCAGCGCCCCAT
Organism: Aegilops sharonensis; assembly: GCA_904067115.1. NCBI lineage: Eukaryota > Viridiplantae > Streptophyta > Magnoliopsida > Poales > Poaceae > Aegilops > Aegilops sharonensis. The sequence continues at coordinate 680,026,875 of LR880966.1, forward strand.
TGGCCGGGGTGAGGTGGAGGCTGGACGCGTCCGGCGCCGGGCGGACGTGTCCGGCGCGCGGAGGAAGAAGAGATCTAGGGTTTCGGGGGAGTTAGACCGCGAATTTGGACGGGAGGCACATATATATAGGTAGAGGGAGCTAGGAGACTCCAAATGAGGTGCGGTTTTTGGCCACGCGATCGTGATCGAACGACCGAGAGCATGGAGGGGAGTTTGGTGGGTTTTGGGCCACTTAGAAAGGGGAGTTGGGCTGCACACAAAAGAGGCCTCTGCGGTTACCCGGTTAACCGTTGGAGTACCAAACGACCTCCAAATGACCCGAAACTTGACAGGCGGTCTACCGGTGCTATACCAAGGTCGCTTGACAAACCTCGGTACATTCCGAGACCGTATAACACCCGCACACGGAAAGAGGTAAAAGGGGGCGCCGGGAGACATAGGAGTGCCGGATTGGAAAACGGACAACGGGGAAAATGCTCGGATGCATGAGACGAACACGTATGCAAAATGAAATGCACATGATGACATGATATGAAATGCAGATGATGACATGGCAAAGTGCAACACGCAAGCAGATGACATGGCAACAACGACGAATAACTGGCAGACACCTGGCGCATCGAATCCGGGGCGTTACAACACTCCTCCACTAACAAGAGATCTCGTCCCGAGATCTTAGGACCGAGACGAGAGGGAAAAAGGGATGAGGTGAAACAAGAACTCAAAATAAGAAGCAAAGAATCGAGGGCACACGAGAAGAAGAGGGAAAACGACAAGAATGACGAGAATCGAAAGCTCACTGAATCAGATAGATTCTGAAACGACTCTGGTTAGGATGAGAAAAGAAACGGATAAGACTGAAACGATTTAGGCAGCACTCCGGCTAAAACATGGAGGAATAGAACTTGAACTTGAGAGGATGGAATGATACTTGATGAAGACATGACACAAAACCTCCGGAAAGAATTGAAAAAGTTGAATGAAAAGAACAGATAAGAATATGACAACTTGTGCCACGAATGAAATTGAAAGCATCTTTAGAGGGAAGGATCGAACTGAGTTGTTGAGACAATCAACAACGAAAAAAAAGCTTGTTGTGGACTTATGGAAAACATCTCAAAATTATGAGGTGATAACCGACCACAAGCAGCAAAGATTAAATAGCTGAGAAGAACGAAGAAAAGCAAAACTCCACTTCAAAAGAATATGAAGAATTAATTGCACTTCGATATGCGAGAAGAAAAAAAATATTTGAACTCCACCGACAAGAATCTTGATGAACTCTTGAAGAATGAATTAAATCATGAAGAACCACCATGAAGAACTCCGGTAACAAAAGGGATGGCGATATAAAATGAAGGTTGAAAGAATAGATGAGCGTTGCGATGATTTGGATGGGGGTTCCGACGAAATGGTCGAGGAAATAATTGAACTCCGGAAAAAAGAAAAGATGAAAACACTTGGAACTAGAATTTGTTCATCAAGAACAAACTCCGAAGAAAAAAGATTACTCACTTGGATGAAATAAGAATAAGATTTATTGTATGCTTATCCTTCATCAAATTAAATTGATGACAAGCAATGGATTTTGCATACTACTTATTCTTCTTGAAAAGGGTTGAGGAGTGACATAGCGCCACCTTGAGAAGGTCTTCATGAACCGCCAGTATGATTGGAAAGAACGAGAGAATTAATGTGATAATCAAAGAAAAAGAATCTTGAACGAACCACCGTTAGCAATGAAAATGAACGAGGAGAAGAGAACGAATCGCCGGAAAGAATTAGAAAAGCACGAAGATACTTGAGGGAATTAAAATGCAAGAGAACAAAGAGATCGCGAACTGATAGAAGAATACTTGAACGAAGCACCAGAAGAATATTGAGACGAACGAAGGGGCACGGATATAGACTAATAGGAGAATGACTTTGAAAACTTAGAATGGAGAGATATTCCGAAAAGATGACCTCCGGATGATCGAGACGGAAAGTAACACCTGAAATACTCCGGATGGATGAAAAGAATTGCACGACTGGAAACAAATTGATAGGATAACATCGAGCTAGCACCACAAATCTTCGGGGGAACGGACAAGATTTAAGAGAAACTCTACTTCGGTCTTCAAATGACGACGAGAAACACCACCAACATTAATGAGATACTCCGGAAGAAAGAAAAACAGAGAGGTTGAGCCAACAATGAAATGATTTGAAATTGATCTTGGAAAAGGCATGTGACTTATGGAATCCATTCTTACGTCACACTTGAAAAGAATTGAGAATAACTCCGGGGGAATTAAAAGAGTCAGGTAAGATCCTGGGAAAAGACTTGTGGGCTAGGGCCCACTAAAAGAAAACACCGTTGGAAAGGGATGATAGACAGATAGATGATGCATCGGAACAATTGAAATATTTGACTGAGGTGACAACCTCGAATTAATTGGAACACCGACAAATCTCCTGAGATGACTTCGGAACTCCGGAATGATTGAAATGGCGAGAGGAGAACAAGCAAAGGGAACACTTGAGTCGAGGAAAAGAATATGATCGAACCGAGAAAATTGAGTTGAAATCCACCGGAAAGAAAGGGATGAAGAATGACGAACGGGACGAGAATTCACCGGTTGAGATAATTTATGAAAGACTGAAGAGGCTCCATACGAATGAAATTGATGGTCGGAAGAAACTCGAACTCCGGGCATAATAGGGTGGGAGGGCGGGAAAACAAAGACAACTTGGAAGGGGAAAACGACGAATATCTTGAAGAGAAAACACCGGTTGAAATCATTGAGGAAAGAAAAAACAAAGACTTCGCACGAGTAGAATGGATACTCAATTACGGACTCCGGTTCCGAGAGTAAGAAGGGAGGGCGGGTGGGAAAAACAAGGACAACTTCGGACAAGGAAAAACAACGACGTCGGAGGAAGAACTGAGGATTGAACTCGAAGAAGAAGAGGCTCGAGTCAACTTGACGAGAAATGCACCGGATGAAAAGAGCTGAGGAACAACTACCGGAAAACCAACTGCGTGATCCTAAAGAAATTTTTTTGAAGGGGAAGAGAAGTAATTCAAAACACCTACGTCAAGATTCCTCACCAGAGCGACGAAGGGGCAGAGGAGTAAAAAGAATTCCTACTCTTCGATATAACTAGACTCCAAAAATAGTTTTATTCTAGACTCAACTACGGCCAAACTACACGATCAATCAAGGGGGCTCCTAGGGTCGGTCGAGGGTCTGATACCAACTTGTCACGCCCAATATGCAACCCTATCCAAAAGGAACTCGAAGGTCCCACCAAGGATAGACCCGCATATTGAAACGCTTTTGCAAGGTGGATATCATTACATCAACATTACATAATATATGGGGATACATACATAAGGCGCAAATGCCACAAGAATACATCAACATCATATACAAGATCAACGTCCGACTACGGATGAATCATAAACAGAGACTCAAACAACATCCACCCTGCTAGCCCAGGCTGCCGACCTGGAACCTATCCCCTGATCGAAGAAGAAGCAGAAGAAGAACTCCAACACAAGCAAACATCGCTCTCGCGTCAAGAGCATCGCACAACCTGTACCTGCAACTGGTGGTGTAGTAATCTGTGAGCCATGAGGACTCAGCAATCTCATTACCATGGGTATCAAGACTAGCAAAGCTTAAAGGGGAAGGAAGGGGTAAAGTGGTGAGGTTGCAGCAGCGACTAAGCATATATGGTGGCTAACATACGCAAATGAGAGCGAGAAGAGAAACAAAGGAACGGTCGTCAACTAGTAATGATCAAGAAGTGATCCTGAACTCCTGCCTACGTCAAACATAACCCAGAAACCGTGTTCTCCTCTCGATCAACCCCGAAAAGAGACGCTCACGGTTACGCACACGGTTGGTGCATTTTAATTAAGATCAACTTCGGGTTTTCTACAACCGGGCATTAAGAAATTCCCATCTGCCACATAACCGCGGGCACGGCTTTCGAAAGTTCAAACACTGCAGGGGTGTCCCAACTTAGCCCATGATAAGCTCTCGCGATCAACGAAGGATATTCCTTCTCCCCGGGAAGACCCGATCAATCTCGGAATCCCGGCTACAAGACATTTCAAAGCAATAAAACAAGTCCAGCAAGACCTCCCGGCGTGCCGACACCCTGATAGTAGCCGCACGTATCTCGTCTCAGGCCACGACCGGATGAACACTACGTACGGCAACCGACGATACCCCAAGTTGCCTCGGGGCGGCACCGCAAGTGGCTCTAGTTTGGACCAACACTTAGACAAGCATTGGCCCGGGGGGGGGGGTAAATAAATATGACCCTCGGGATGCGTGACTCCCAAGGGAAAAAGGCTAGGTCAGGAAAATGTAAAACCAATGTTGGGCCTTGCTGGAAAAGTCTTATTCAAAGCGAACTGTCAAGGGGGTCCCATAAATCACCCGACCGCGTTAGGGACGCAAAATCCGGGAACATAATACCGATATGACGGAAACTAGGGCGGCAAGAGTGGAACAAAACACCAGGCATAAGGCCGAGCCTTCCACCCTTTACCAAGTATATAGATGCATTAATAATATAAGATGTATTGTGATATCCCAACAAGTAAACATGTTCCAACAAGGAACAACATCTCCATGTTCCAACAAGGAACAAACTTCATCTTCACCTGCAACTAAAAACGCTATAAGAAGGGCTGAGCAAAGCGGTAACATAGCCAGACAACGGTTTGCTAGGAAGGGTGCAAAAGGTTAGAGGTTCATGGCAGTTTGGGATGGCTTGATAAACAGGTAATAGGTAGCGCAGCATAGCGATAGAACGAAGCAACTAGCATAGCAATGATAGTAGTGACCAGGGTAGCGGTCATCTTGCCTGAAATCCCGCTAGGAAGAAGAAGAGTCCATGAAGAAGACGAACGGATGAAGCCGAACCAAGCATAGACGAACGAATCCTCACGATCGCAACGAAATAGGAACTAACAAGAAGAAGCACACAACATAGTAAACACACCACACATGAACAAGGCATGATGCACAACAAACATGATGCATGACAAATCTAGATGAGGCTACTCATGGCAAGAGATGATGCAAACAAGAGCAACACATCAAAGCAAGTTTAAATGAGGCCGGGAACAACATAGAACAACTCCGGTAAGTCCTCATATGCAAATTTCGAAATTGGTCCAGATCTGAATAAACCTTATGTTCAAGTTGTTAAATAGCAAGTTAAGATGCACCACGATGATCTACACGAAAATCTAGTCAAGTTACATATAAAGTTCATTAGATTCGGAGCTACGGCCTAAAAGATATGAGCAAAACAAGTTAAACATGGCATTGGTGCAAAATGCATACAAACATCAAGCAAACACCTCAAAACAAGGATGAAACATGATAATATGAAGCTACATGCAAAATCAAGCAAGTTTCATATAGAGCACACTCAAAACGGAGCAACGGTTCAACACATACATTCTATACAAGTTATAGCAACAATCTGACCAAAACAGCAACTAGGCATATTGCAAGCTTCAAAATAACAAGCTACAACATCTCAACATAATAACAAAAGGCATGGGCATGATGTACAGGTAACGCATTACAAAACATGAACACTGAGCTATCTCCATAAATCACTAGAACATGCTCAAAATGACATGGCAAGATTGCAAATAATAACAGTTTCAGACTTTAGCAGAAATAACATCAGGTTGCAATGTTTAGAGCTATCAAAAACATGTTACAGGAACTTAACAAGGCAAACAAAGGCATGGAATGAATCTACTAATTGCATAGAACAAAAGTCCCTTACTGACCATGAGCCAAAAAGGATCAGAAAATATGATGGCACCCATGTAAACATGGCAAGTTATATTACAGATTTAAACATGGGAGGAACAACGATAAGTAGGCATGTTGGTGAGCTTGAACCACTCACCACAGAGCAATACATGATAAACTAAGCATACATACATCAATAAGACATGGCATAGAAGCTATACATGGCAAGAATAACAACATAGCATGCAAGGATCAACTACAACAACCCTGGCAAAATTGAATAACATGTAAACAATCTGCCAGGAAACTTTTTATAGCAAAAGTAGAGCTCGATTGACTCAAGCTATGGCACTCCAAAATTGCAAACAAGCGCATGGATGGATAGAGCAAGACATGTAGAACAAAACATCCTTACTGAAGTATCTCAACATATGCATGCAACTCTCTGTAGCATCAAGTTAACATGGCATCAAAATATCAGCAAAACAGGGCAGAAATCAGCAACATCAAGACACCTAGTTTGCATGCTTGTGCTAGTCACCACATAGATCACAAAATACATGGCATACACCCCTGGAAAGATGGCATGGCATATTACAAAATACATGTAGGACTCCAGTCCATAGGATGCACACATCAATCATGGCAAAAATGACAAAAGTGCATGTTGTGTTAAGAAACAGAAACTAACATCACATAGCACTATTCTAACAGCATTTCGGGCATCAAGATGAGCTCAAATGAAAATGATGCAATGATATTAAATGATTTACACATCGAGACGAACATTTTGACATATTACACGCGCAAAACGGAGCAACTATGACAGAGTTATGATGCAATGAACAGGAGCTGAAAATATACAAATATCTCGGGACTTAGGGATTTTTGGGGGGGTCAACCTCGTTTGCACGGACTTCGATGCAGGCGGAGAGCTCGCCGGAGTTCGGAGATGGGGCCGGCGGCGGAGGAGCTCGGCGAGGTCCGGGGCCGGGGAGGCCGGATCCGGCGGAGGAGCCGCCGGACCGGGCGCTCCGGCGGAGGGGGAGGCGCGGGCGGCCGGGAGCTCGCAGGGCGGCCGGGCGGCGCGCTCCGGCGAGGCGCGGCGCCGGGCGAGGAGCGGCAGAGGGCAACGGGCGCGGGTGGCGCCGCGGCTCCGGGGCCGGCCGGGCGCGGCCGCGGCGGAGGCGGATGGGGCGGCGCCGGCGCGCGGGGTCGGCATGGCAGGCGCGCCGTGGTTGGTTGGGGAGGCGGCGGAGATGAGGTGGCAGCGCCCCATTGGCCGGGGTGAGGTGGAGGCTGGACGCGTCCGGCGCCGGGCGGACGTGTCCGGCGCGCGGAGGAAGAAGAGATCTAGGGTTTCGGGGGAGTTAGACCGCGAATTTGGACGGGAGGCACATATATATAGGTAGAGGGAGCTAGGACACTCCAAATGAGGTGCGGTTTTCGGCCACGCGATCGTGATCGTACGGCCGAGAGCATGGAGGGGAGTTTGGTGGGTTTTGGGCCACTTAGAAAGGGGAGTTGGGCTGCACACAAAAGAGGCCTCTACGGTTACCCGGTTAACCGTTGGAGTACCAAACGACCTCCAAATGACCCGAAACTTGACAGGCGGTCTACCGGTGCTATACCAAGGTCGCTTGACAAACCTCGGTCCATTCCGATACCGTATAACACCCGCACACAGAAAGAGGTAAAAGGGGGCGCCAGGAGACATAGGAGTGCCGGATTGGAAAACGGACAACGGGGAAAATGCTCGGATGCATGAGACGAACACGTATGCTAAATGAAATGCACATGATGACATGATATGAAATGCAGATGATGACATGGCAAAGTGCAACACGCAAGCAGATGACATGGCAACAACGACGAATAACTGGCAGACACCTGGCGCATCGAATCCGGGGCGTTACAATGACCCTCATGAGACGTTGGTGCGTAGCTGCCGCGTTTGGCAGGCCATAAGGCATGCACACGTAGCTGTGGGGCGGACCCTCGCAACGTCCCACTCGCGAGGGCCAGAGGCGCTCTTGAGACGCGGCTCGGTTGAGCCCTCGTATGTCGATGTAGACGCGCAACCCACCATCCTCGCCTGGATGGGGGGCCACTGCGGGCAGGCGGCGGCTGCCCCTCATGACCATTGACTCCTGTAGCTCCTGAATGGCCTTGCTGACGAACTCCTGAGGGTTCGGCCCTCCTTGCCTTGCTCCTGCTTGCGGGAAACGTGCTTCGAAGCACGCCTCCATGTGGTGCCCAAGCGCCTCCCTCGTGACCTTGGCGAGGTCGGCGGCCCTCCAGGGGAGAGCCCCCGAGCCCGGCCTGAGGAGGGCGCCGGGCGCGCTTTCCTATGCGATGGAAGGAGGCTCCCCCTGGCCCGGTGCGGGCCCTGAGGGGCCTGCCTCTTGAGGAGCCGGGCCGGTCGATGTCTTCTTCTTCTTGGGTGCGGCCTCGTGAGGCCTCCTGCTGCTGTGGTCTGGGTCTTCTAGCGATGCGGCCTGAAAGGCTCGCTCCAGGGAGCACACTACGTCTCTCTCTTCACAGGGCACCGTGATGACCCCGCCGCTTCCTGGCATCTTGAGGACGTTGTAGCCGTGGTGGGTTACGGCCATGAATTTGGCCAGCGCCGGGTACCCGAGGATGGCGTTGTACGGCAGGAGAATGTGGGCGACGTCGAAGTCGATGAGCTCGGTGCGGTAGTTGTTGCGAGCCCCGAAGGTGACAGGAAGGCGGACCTGCCCGATCGGGACTGTGGAGCCGTCGGTGACTCCGGAGAAAGGCTTGGTTGGCTGAAGTTGACTGTAAGGCACTTGAATATTGTTGAATGTTTCCACGGACAGGACGTTGAGCCTTGCCCTGCCGTCGATGAGGGTCTTGGTGACCAGCACATTGCTGATGATTGGGGAACAAAGCATCGGGATAACTCCGGCTGTGGCTGCGCACTTGAGCTGATCCGCTGAGCTGAACGTGATGGCGCACGCCGACCACCTGAGAGGGCGCGTGGCCTCGAGCTTGGGGAGGACTGCATTCACTTCGCGGGCGAACTGCTTGAAGATGCGCTGAGAGGCTGGGGCTTGAGCTCCGCCCAGGATGCAGGCGATCGCACGCGGTTCCTGGAAGCCCCCAGCCCCCTTGTCCTGATGACGGTCTTCAATTCTCCTTGGCGGCGGCGGCAGTGGAGGGTGGCCTGCGTTCCCCTGCGGACGATCCTCGCGGGGCTGATCCCTCCAGCCTCCCTCGCGAGGTGGGTCTTGCCAGCGGTCCTCGCGAGGTTGGTCCGCCACCCTTGGGGCGGGCCGCGGTCTTCCCAGCGTCCTGCATTCCTTCCTCCTCCTCGGCCGTAGCCCCGGTCGCTGCGCTCGGGGCGTCTGCCGACCCTTCCTTCGCGCACGGCCCGGAGCTCTTGGCATTCATTGGTGTTGTGGGTGTGGAGGTCGTGGTACACGCAGTACCGGCTGCCCTTGGAGGACTCGGGCTGATCTCTGCCTCGCTTGGTGTCTGGTTCGGCCACGAGTACGGCAGCCCCCTTACGCTTCACGTCCTTGGCCTTGGACTTCTTTTCTTCGGGATCTGCGGCAGGCAGCTCGAGGAGGGAGAGGCGCCCCTCCTCAGCCCTAGCGCACTTGGTCGCCAAGTTGAACAGCTCCAGGGAGGTGCACAGATCTTCATGCATCGCCAGCTCCTCCTTCATCTTGACGTCGCGCACGCCGTCGGAGAAGGCAGAGATGATGGCCTCCTCCGTTACCCTGGGGATCTTGAGGCGTGCGTTGTTGAAGCGCTGGATGTACTTTTGCAGGGTTTCCCCTGGCTGCTGCTTGATTCGGCGCATGTCGCACACGGCGGGTGGCCGGTCGCGAGTACCCTGGAAGTTGGCGATGAAGCGGGTGCGCATCTCGGCCCAGGAAGAGATCGTGCCTGGGGCCAGACTCAGGAGCCAGGTGCGGGCTCCGTCCTTGAGCGCCATGGGAAACCAGTTCGCCATGACCTTTTCATCCCCGTTGGCAGCCTCGATGCCTAGCTCGTACAGCTGGAGGAACTCCGTAGGGTCAGCTGTGTCGTCGTAGCGAGGAGGCAGGTCTGGCTTGAACTTGGCGGGCCACACGATGCTGCGCAGCTCGGGGGTGAAGGCGCGGCAGCCCGCCGTGGCCGCGGGGGGCCTCGGACGACAGAGAGCTTGGTCTTGCGGGCCTCCCTGCACCGCGGTTGGGGGCAGCACAAGGTCCTGACGTGCCGGAGTGGGGAGCGCTCGGGCAGCTTCTTGTGGGCGAGGAACTTCTTGACAGCTCTGCTCTTGCCGCGCCGGCGCCTGGCGGAGCGGGTTCCGCCCAGGGGCCGCGTGCCTTGGGGCCAGGGCGCCTTCTTGAGGAGGAGGCGGCTAGGGCGCCCCGGGAGCTTCATCGCCCGCGCGGGGCGGGGTGCGGTGCAGCGAGACGGACGGTGCGGGGGCGCCTCCTGCAGCCCGGACGAGCTCGGCGAGTCGGTCGAGCCATTCTTCGTAGACGTCGTCGAGGGGGCGGTAGCGCAGGAGCTCGTTTGCCGCGATGAGTGCAGCTCGGGCCTCCATGGCCGCGCGGGGCGCGCGTGATGAAGAACCAGCGAGGGTGAGCGAAGGCGTGGCGGTGTGGCCGTCCCGCCTCATGGACGGGTGCTGGGATGATGCTTGCTGCTCGTTCCCCGCCGGGCCGGTGGCGACGTTGACGGCAGGTGATGGGGAACGATGAGGGCGCCCACCGACGGGAGCTGTCTGGGCGACATGGGAGGCGAGGGCGGCTCGGCGCTCGGCGCGGGCCCGACGGGCGTCAGACATGGTTGCGGTGGTCGGGGAAGAACGAGGCGACAAAAGGCAGATTCCGACGCACCCCTACCTGGCGCGCCAAATGTCAGATTTCGGGTTCCGGCAGACCCTTGAGGTTCGAACACTGGGGTGCGCGCGGAGATCCAGCCTTCCACCGTCTCGCACCTCCCTGAATTGCTGGGACCTAAACTACTAAGCGGAACAGCACAAGAGACACGAGATTTATACTGGTTCGGGCCACCATTGTGGTGTACCCTACTCCAGTGTGTGGTGTGGTGGATTGCCTCTTGGGCTGATGAGGAACAATACAAGGGAGAACAGCCTCGGGAGGGTCTGTTCTTGGCGGGTGCGATGAACTGCTAGGTGGTGCTCAGTCGCTCTAGCTACTGGCTTCTTGATGAGGGTTCGGATCTTCGATCCCTTCTCTCCCTCTCCTTTTGATGCCCCCCTTTAGATGCCCCTAGATCTGAGTGTGGCTACTCCTATTTATAGGCGAAGGACCTGGGCCTCTTCCCAAATATTGAGCGGTAAGGGCGCCAACAATTGGCTATTTTGAAGGGGAACAGCGGGTACACTTATCCTGACTAAAGTTGGTCCTCGCCTGCCAAAGGCTCTGGTGATGACGCCTTCTTGGGCTCCACGATGACTCCCTTCCAGCCGTTGGGGCTGGTCTTGCTCTTGTTGCACCGAAACGGATGCCTTTGCTTGATGCTCTTGCCTGCGCTTGCTCCCTTTGCACCAAAGAGGAAAGGAGGACGCTGCGCGGGCTGGCGCCCGACTGGCGCCCTTGGTCGTCATGGCTTGCGTCATGGGCACCTCGCGATGTACCCTGCCTTGAACTCTCCGCCTCCTCATGAGCCAGCCTGATGAGGCCGTGCCTGAGGAAGCTCCTTGTCGTCCGCCCCGCGAGGCTTGGCCCCTCGCGAGGGTCTTGAGCTTGCGTTGATGAAGATGGGCCGTGTTGGGCCTCCTTCGAGCCACGCCGCAGGCCGCAGGCAGGCAAGTCTGGGAACCCCCATTCCCAGAACGCCGACAACAACACATGTCTATGGTTAGGAAACATAACCATCTTTGATTAACGAGCTAGTCAAGTAGAGGCATACTAGGGACTATATGTTTTGTCTATGTATTCACAAATGTAATAAGTTTCCGGTTAATACAATTCTAGCATGAATAAAAAACATTTATCATGAATTAAGGAAATAAATAATAACTTTATTATTGCCTTTAGGGCATATTTCCTTCAGTCTCCCACTTGCACTAGAGTCAATAATCTAGATTACATAGTAATGATTCTAACACCCATGGAGCTTTGGTGCTGATCATGTTTTGCTCGTGGAAGAGGCTTAGTCAACGGGTCTGCAACATTCAGATCCGTGTATAGCTTGCAAATCTCTATGTCCCCTTCCGACACTTGATGCCAGATGGAATTGAAGCGTCTCTTGATGTGCTTGGTTCTCTTGTGAAATCTGGATTCCTTTGCCAAGGCCATTGCACCAGTATTGTCATAAAAGATTTTCATTGGACCCAATGCACTAGGTATGACACCTAGATCGGATATGAACTCCTTCATCCAAACTCCTTCATTTGCTGCTTCCGAAGCAGCTATGTACTCCGCTTCACACGTAGATCCCGCCATGATGCTCTGCTTGGAACTGCACCAACTGACAGCTCCTCCATTCAATAAAAGTACGTATCCGGTTTGCGACTTAGAGTCATCCGGATTACTGTCAAAGCTTGCATGGACGTAACCATTTACGACGAGCTCTTTTTCACCTCCATAAACGAGGAACATATCCTTAGTCATTTTCAGGTATTTCAGGATGTTCTTGACCGCTGTCCAGTGCTCCACTCCGAAATAACTTTGGTACCTCCCTGCTATGCTTATAGTAAGACATACATCAGGTCTGGTACACAACATTGCATACATGATAGAACCTATGGCTGAAGCATAGGGAATGACTTTTATTTTCTCTCTATCTTCTGCACTGGTCGGGCTTTGAGTCTGACTCGACTTCACAACTTGTAACACAGGCAAGAACTCTTTCTTTGACTGGTTCATTTTGAACTTCTTCAAAACTTTATCAAGGTATGTGCTTTGTGAAAGTCCAATTAAGTGTCTTGATCTATCTATATAGATCTTGATGCCCAATATGTAAGCAGCTTCTCCAAGGTCTTTCATAGAAAAACTCTTATTCAGGTATCCCTTTATGCTATCCAGAAATTCTATATCATTTCCAATCAACAATATGTCATCTACATATAAGATTAGAAATGCTACAGAGCTCCCACCCACTTTCTTGTAAATACAGGCTTCTCCAAAAGTGTGTATAAAACCATATGATTTGAGCAGATTATCAAAATGTTTATTCCAACTCCGAGAGGCTTGCACCAGTCCATAAATGGATCACTGGAGCTTGCACACTTTGTTAGCACCCTTTGGATCGACAAAACCTTCCGGTTGCATCTATTGGGGAACGTTGCAGAAAATTAAAAAATTTCTACGGTTTCACCAAGATCTATCTATGAGTTCATCTAGCAACGAGAGAGAGGAGTGCATCTACATACCCTTGTAGATCGCGAGCGGAAGCGTTCAAGAGAATGGGGTTGAGGGAGTCGTACTCATCGTGATCCAAATCACCGGAGATCCTAGCGCCGAACAGACGGCACCTCCGCGTTCAACACACGTATGGTCAGCGTGACGTCTCCTCCTTCTTGATCCAGCAAGGGAGAAGGAGAGGTTGATGAAGATCCAGTAGCACGACGGCGTGGTGGTGGATGCAGCAGGGATCCCGGGAGGGCTTCGCCAAGCGTCTCCGGGAGGGAGAGGTGTAGCAAGGGGGAAGGGAGGCGCCAAGTGCAAGGGTGCGGCTGCCCTCCCTCCCCCCTCTATATATAGGGTCCCCAGGGGGGGCGCCGACCCTAGGAAATTGAATCTCCAAGGGGGGCGACGGCCAAGGGGGGAAACTTGCCCCCCAAGGCAAGTGGAGGCGCCCCCTCCCCTAGGGTTCCCAACCCTAAGCGCAGAGGGGGGCCCAGGGGGGGCGCACCAGCCCACCAGGGGCTGGTTCCCCTCCCACTTCAGCCCATGGGGCCCTCCGGGATAGGTGGCCCCACCCAGTGGACCCCCGGGACCCTTTCAGTGGTCCCGGTACAATACCGGTGAACCCCGAAACTTTCCCGGTGGCCGAAACTCGACTTCCCATATATAATTATTTACCTCCGGACCATTCCGGAACTCCTCGTGTGTCAGGACCCCGATTCCAAGTCACATTGATCTAGCCGGTAACACCTCATATCACTTTGCGGCCTCACGCACGGTATTCCCACGGGTGTCGCCTTACCATGGCCCGGGACCGTTTGCGTCTTTTGGCTCACGTATATGATAGTGTCGCTAGCATCCATATGACAGAGAATCCGGGCCGACATGGCTAGTCGTGAACCCAAAGCGGCACTAACCCATGGGGACAGGCATACATGAATCACATCGAGCATGCCGGTCAGCAGCGTGTGAATCCGAGCTGTAGCACTGGGCTAACAGGACTCCGGTAACTTGGGCTGTAGCAGGCTAGGCAGGACTCCGGATGTCACCGCGTGACATTTCCCCGAAGGGACAGACACAGGAACGAAGTGAAACACATTCCGGCTAGTCAAGTGTCCAGAGCAGTAGTGCTGGGCTAGCAGGACTCCGGTGAACCGGGCTGTAGCGGACTACTATCGATCAGGAAGCACTAGACTACATTTCCCCATATGAGAGGCTGCCAAGGATAAACAACTAGTTTGTCCGATCCCACACATACCAAGCATTTCAATCATACACACAATATGCTCGATATGTGTAAATACAACATGGCATCACAACATAACTCTACGACTCAAGTATTTATTCATTAGGCTCCGAGGAGCGAGATAATACAAACATGGGTCTCATGACCCAACACTCAGAGCATACAAGTCAAAGCACAAGCGGAAGCTTAACATGTCTGAGTACAGACATCTACAAATGAAAAAGGCTAAGAAGCCTGACTATCTACCAGATCCTGCCGAGGGCACAAGATCGTAGCTGAGGTAACAAGCTAAACGTCGAAGTCCAAGCGAAACTACCAGCGAGACTGATGTCTCTCTGCAAAACATAAAATAAGCAAACGTGAGTACAAACGTACTCAGCAAGACTTACATCAGAGCTATCTACATATGCATTATTATCAACAAAGGGGGTGGTGGAGGTTGACTGCAGCAAGCCAGCTTTGACTCGGTGGCTATCCTGAACTACGACTGCAAGTAACTCTTTTGAGGTGGCGCACACGAGTCCACATATTCACCATATCAATACACCACTATGGATCCGTTCCCGTCTCCCTACGAGAACGCCATCCATAGCACTCATGCTTATCTTGCGAGTTTTAGAGTATCCACTTTCACTTGTCTATGAACTGTTATAGGCAACCCAGAAGTCCTTTACCGCGGAAACGGCTATTCGAATAGATAATGTTAACCCTGCAGGGGTGTACTTCTTCACACACACTCTCCCCACTTACCGCCATGTACACCTCGTCTATCTCGGCAACCTTCAAGCGGAAGCCTGGCGAGGGAGTCAGCCACGACCTGACTAACCACACAAGTCTCTAGTCCAAGTTTATCGCCAATTCGGGTTCCATCCGTAAGGAGATCTGGTCGGGGTGTCGCTCACGGCCCCAAACGATGTGAGCAGGGTTCCCAAGCCCACCAACCGGGTGCCACTTGGTACACCGTGCCACTGTGCCTAGTCTGTCCCAAGCCCACCTGTACCAGGTGCCACTTGGTAGACTACTAACACTACCTACAAACACCAGAAACTAGTTGCAACTCCTGGACAGAGATCAAGTTGATTAATAAGTCGAGAGAGCTTGGAGCGCCCGGAGCCCAATGTGTGGTAGTAACTATTCATGGATCACAAACACAGAACTCAGTTCCTAAGGACGGCTGCAATGAGACAACCCACCATGTACTCCTACATGGCCTCTCACCGCTACCTTTACCAAATCGTGTTCACACACTTAGCTCACACACCGTAGGACATGTTCACCACTTTCCAATTCATTCCTGATGAATCAGACCTGACACAACTCTAAGCAATAGCAGGCATGACAAACAAGCATGAATGAGTAGGCACATCAGGGCTCAAACAACTCCTACTCATGCTAGTGGGTTTCATCTAATTACTGTGGAATGATAGGTCATGCAGAGGATAAAGGGGTTCAGCTGCCGCAGCAAGTAACACATGAGTCGTTGTTGTCCTAATGCAGTAAAATAGAGCAGGAGCGAGAGAGTGGGATTATATCGGAATGAACAAGGGGGTTTTGCTTGCCTGGCACTTCTGAAGATAATATAGTTCTTCATCGGTGTCATCGAACTCATCGTCGGTACGTCATCTACTGAGAGGGACAACCACCGGCAAACAAGAAGAAACACAATCAATGCAATGCAACAATATGATGCATGAAGGTGACATGGAAATATGCTGTGGTTTGAGCTAATGCAACTAGCAGCAGATTAAATGAAGTTGGTTTGAATCCAAGATTCAAATTCAAACTCCATATGTGAAGGTTTAAATGCCATTTAATTGAATTGTCCTAAACAGTGGTCATAAGTTGTTCTAACATGCATGAAAACAGTACAGATGGATAGATTGGATTTTTCTGATCATTTTTCATATATAAATTATTTCATTCTGAGTTACGGTTGAATTTATATGAATTTTTGAAGTTTTAGATATATTCTGGAATTTCCTGAATAAGAATAAATCCAGTAAATGATTAATTGCGTCAGCATTTCGTCAGGGTGACGTCATCAAGTCAACAGCAGCTGGTCCAGGTCAAACCTGACCAGTGGGGTCCACTCGTCAGTAACCCAGTGCTGCGTAGAGTCACAGACAGGTGGGGTCAGGTCAACGGCCACGTCAGCAAGTCAGCCCTGACGCGTGGGTCCGCTGGTTTTGTTAATTAATCGAACTTAAATCTAACTAGCGGCTTAATTAGGCAGCAGGGCCCACTGTCAGTGTCTAGAGAGGAATTGAGCGGTGATTAGCACCTAACTAAGCATCCATGTCAGCCCGCCGGAGTTTTGGCCAGCGGCGACCAACAACGCGGCGGCGACTCGCCGGACTTTCGCTACGAGCAGCGGCTGGACGCGCGGAGACCACTGGGGCGTAGCCCGTCGTCGTCCGCATCCAGGGAAGCAGGTGGGAGGAGCTGGGGAGGTCGGAGCTCGCCGGAGCGGAGCTCGCGGTGGCGGCCGGAGCTCGGGTTCGGTCGTGCGCGAGGCTGCGGTGCACAGGAGAGCGGCTAGGTGGTGGGTTAGCCTCCTGGAGGCTCCAGGAGCACGCTGACGCGCTCAGCAGCGACGAGCAGGACCTGCAGCAGGGTAGGTGACATGGCAGGCGGCGGCGGAGCTCGGCCGTGGTGGGAACGGTGGCTAGAGGACGAAATCGATGCGGGGAGAAGAGGGGAGTCGACCGGAGGCTCACAGGGGTCACCTTGAGATGGTCAGCGAGCTCGGGGGAGCGACGACGGTGGCGAATCGACGGTGAAGATCCTCGACGGCCATGGCGGAGAAGGCGACGGTGGATACGATGGAGGCCGTCCGGGCTCTCTTCCTTCGGTGGGGAGGTGCTACAGGGATTGGTGGGTTCGTGGTCATGACGATGAGGCACGGGGTGGCTGTGGCTGCGCGCGGTGTGAGCGGCCGCGGCGCCGGCGTTCGGTCGTGCGAGATAGAGAGAGCAGAGGAGGGGGAAAATCACGGGGAAGAGTGAGAGGGAGACCAGGGAGATGCGTGGCGACGCGAGGGAGGTCCAGGCAGGCAGGGAGAGAGGAGGTGGCCGTAGCGCGTGCACGCGCGCGGGGAACACACGCCCTCCTGCCCACTGGCAGGAGGTTGAAGACGGTGGAGGGCCTGGTGGGCTGGGCCACAGCTGGGCCGGCAACAGTAGCAGGCCGCGCAGGTAGGCTGAGGTAAGTTCAGGTGAGTTTGCTCTCTCTCTCTCTCTCTCTCTCTCTCTCTTTTATTTATGTTTTCTATTTTATTTCTCTGTTTTGAATTAGTAAAAATACTAATTCATTTTGTAAAATCCTGAAAATAATTGTGGGCACTTTTGAAACTATTTCCAATAGCCCTCAAATGCTTTCAAGATTATTTTGACATTTAAAAATATTATAAGATTTAAATGTCCAAATTCAAATACTTATGAATTAAGTCAAAAAAATCCAGAATAGCCTCCAAAAATATGAAACCATTTTTGGCAGAGGGTTTAGCCAGGAACAAAGATGGTGAACATTTATGAAGGGCATTTTGGTTTTTATTGAAGAGATTTTAGTAAGCCCTAGTTGAATTCATTTAGTGCCAGGGTTTCAACATCCACATTTCAAAATTCCTTTGAAACAAACATGATGCATGGATGCAGATGCCACTATTTATAACCAATTCTAGGGCTGTGACAACTCACCCCCACTAAACAAGAATCTCGCCCTGAGATTCAAGACGTGAGGTAAGAGGAAAAGGGAAGTCACAAAACTATCACAATCTTCATGATCCATTTGCCCTTCTTGAAGATGTTGATTCATTCCATCATCTTGGTCTTGACGTCTTTGCTTTCGAGATCTTCACCCGACACGAAAACAGAAAGAAGGGGGAAACCCTACAGGATTTAATCTTCTTGAAGATCGAGCAACTCAAGATCAGTTCATGGAGTGAGACGTAAGAACAACATTTGAGTTGAGACACCAAACACACATTAGGAATGATGGTAAAGAAATGGATGACGAAGGTTCAAATTGGTAGGCAACCATTCCACGCTTAAGTAAGATGGTGCATGGTTTCAAAGTAACAAGGAGATGATTGCCATGATTTCATAACGGAACACCTTAGGAAAGGTGACTCGAAGAACTACTCCCTTAAGTGGCCAAAAGAATTACTTTTGATTCAGAGATCATTGAAACTCTTTAAATCAGCCTAAGGCAATTTACAATTAATCGTTGAAAGAGTTCGAAGGAATGGCATACCCGGACTAGGATGGATGATGTGGACTACCTTGTTGAAACAACGCAATGGATGATTTTGCTTATCATCGAAAATGGATGAGACCCATGGTAGGACCACCTCTGAAGATGATCCTGAACAACAATTGCTGAGAAGGGCAATCCAAAGGAATTTGGCACAAAGACGATGCAAGCTAGGAACGAAATGCAACTGTTGGAATGTTCCAACCATCATACATGCCTGAGATTCAGATCCGGTTGGTGATAGGATACTTCAGACTCAGCATGTCTGAAAAGGAAAGGTTGCAACACAAATCGACGACATGATGTTGCGAGATTCTCGGGAGATGGACTATGGTAGTAAGATCCAAAACATGAGCGGGTTCTGCAACAAACAGGTGAACACGTTGTCCCAGACAAGCATGGCCACGTAGTAGTCTTATATTAAACACTACCAAGTTCAGGTGGGGAACCATCTTCGAGGATATTGGAATCTTGTGCATGAACTAGTATTCGCACAGCAACTCCTTTTCCTCGAACAAACCAATCAGTGGCTTGGTGTGCTAGGAACACATATGGAGTGGAGGCGGCCAACCTATCAAACCATAGGGCACTTCGCACGTGCATGAATAACTTGGGACGATTCCAGAGGAAACAAAACAAACCTTTCTCAAATTCATGGCGGCAACTTACACCTAAAGCACATGAATTCGAGGAAGTCACTTCTTCCATCCAAGCATAGGCTTCATGAACGGAACACGAAGGCATTGCTTACAAAGTTTTCAACACTAGGTTGATGTTCAAAATGAATCATGGGGGAGACAAAATGCTGCTGATGGGCTCAACAACAACTCATCGGAATTTCCATATCACTGGACTTCCACCATCATGTGAACACGGTGATAGCATTGATCAGACCAAAAGATGTAATGGTGTATGCTCGAGGGATCAACCACGAGTAACACAACATCACGAATGTCGTTGGTTCTGATTTGACTTGACGATGGCCCATACTCAAGTCAAGGTTTTGACAAGGCAATAGATCCAACAACTGATCAGAGGACCAATCAATGAAGATATCATCTTTCTTCAACACACACTACGCAAGAATATCCCTTTGGAACGAACTAAGTTAGGCAAGCTTTTATCTTCCAACTCTCAAAGTTGTTGTCTAGCTTAACCAACTAGCTCAGGGATATCCAACACAGATTCTTGGGGAAAGGGTGGTTCACAAGAAACCAACTTGATCACGAGCTCAACATAGCGGTCAGGCGACAACCTGGTAGCACTTCCAAGAAGATATTTGGAAAGTCACGAACCACCGATATGTTATTAAGCTCGAGAACAATCTTGCTTTTCAGGGCAAGACGATATGATCAAATAAGCAAGGGATTGAATAATCCTAACTCATTGATCGAAGGGTGCACCGGAAATAAGGACTAGGTAGCACAGTCAATCTTAGAATGATGATTCAATAACCAACACGCTAAGAATGAGAATATTGTCCATTAACTACCAAGCAACGAGGTTGCTAGGAGTATTGATTTCACACATCACAATTCACTTGTCGGCATTCCGGTTACATCAACACGGGACCGAGGAATGAATAATGATGGCGGGAAGTATCACTGCATCAAGAATTCCTAAGAGGTTGTGAAGTTCCCATGACATTCTTGACATAAGATGGCAATACTTCAGGGTAGAACAGAATCAAAAGCTGGATTGGCATTTGATCTGCGGAATACAACTACTTTGACCCAATCCTAGATATGGATGAGGTACTGGAGTTTGTTTCTCCAAGTCATTCAAGACAGAATGGCTTGACGGACCACAAGAGTAATAGGCATTGATAAACGAATGCACGCATACCCTTGACTATCAATTGACAGGCGGGGGTCGGAATACAACTAAGGAGGAACAACTTGAGGAACATGTAACTTTCTGAGTTATGGATGCATAGTTTAGTATGTCGAACCAAGTTCAACAGGTTTCTTCCAGATAACCCATGCAGAAAGGTAGAAGTGGCAGAATAACAACATAGAATCGAGAACTCGTCAAGAGCACTCTGGTTGTGATCTTTCGGTTTAGCGAGGAACTTCTGCCATCAACAGCTCATGGTACTTGGAAGAAGGTAATACCACGAACCTCGAGGACTATCACAAAGGTTACTAATATCCTAAAGGAACTAGCAAATACTAACAACATGAAGTAGGGTGAATCTCGGGTTCAGAAACCCAGGAGTAGAATACCTACTACTAAGTGGCATCACGGGATGCTATCGAGAATGATGGACAGAATCATCACACTGGGAACACAAAGCATGGCTGGATTACTATGTGATACTCTAGGCACCTAGGGTCATAATAATAGTTCCAACATATATGCTGAGGCAACAAAGTACCTCAGCTCACCGATTAGTGTGCTTAATCTGGCCCAAAAGGACATCAGGAACGGAAGGAAGGGATTTGCAAACGCATCAGATAGTTTAGAAACCTGGGATGACTCGGACAGCATAACGGCTGTAAATGCTCAAAAAGATTTGAGACATCATGCAAAATGGTGGCATAGCCACTCAACAACATCATATCAAGGTTCCGAAATCAACAATTAACATACGGAAGTAGTAAAAACTGAACTGAGACTTAAAACCAACAATCTTAAAAGTCTATGGATTAGTAACACGTCATCCTGATAGATAGATGAGAAGCCTAGTTCTTAAACCCCGTAGAAGAGAAGAGGATGACTCAGATCAGAAGGCCATGAGGTATAAGGAGTAAAAAGAGTCTTACGTTCCCTTCCACAATCAATTCCCTTACATAACTAAAGCATTTCTAGACACAACTTCGACCAGTTTGGCTTGGTAATCCTACAGGTAGTCAGGCTCTGATACCAAAGCTGTCAGGACCCCGATTCCAAGTCACATTGATCTAGCCGGTAACACCTCATATCACTTTGCAGCCTCACGCACGGTATTCCCACGGGTGTCGCCTTACCATGGCCCGGGACCGTTTGCGTCTTTTGGCTCACGTATATGATAGTGTCGCTAGCATCCATATGACAGAGAACCCGGGCCGACATGGCTAGTCGTGAACCCAAAGCGACACTAACCCATGGGGACAGGCATACATGAATCACATCGAGCATGTCGGTCAGCAGCGTGTGAATCCGGGCTGTAGCACTGGGCTAACAGGACTCCGGTAACCCGGGCTGTAGCAGGCTAGGCAGGACTCCGGATGTCACCGTGTGACATTTCCCCGAAGGGACAGACACATGAACGAAGTGAAACACATGCCGGCCAGTCAAGTGTCCAGAGCAATAGTGCTGGGCTAGCAGGACTCTGGTGAACCGGGCTGTAGCGGACTACTATCGCTCAGGAAGCACTAGACTACATTTCCCCATATGAGAGGCTGCCAAGGATAAACAACTAGTTTGTCGGATCCCACACATACCAAGCATTTCAATCATACACACAATATGCTCGATATGTGTAAATACAACATGGCATCACAACATAACTCTACGACTCAAGTATTTATTCATTAGGCTCCGAGGAGCGAGATAATACAAACATGGGTCTCATGACCCAACACTCAGAGCATACAAGTCAAAGCACAAGCGGAAGCTTAACATGTCTGAGTACAGACATCTACAAATGAAAAAGGCTGAGAAGCCTGACTATCTACCAGATCCTGCCGAGGGCACAAGATTGTAGCTAAGGTAACAAGCTAAACGTCGAAGTCCAAGCGAAACTACCAGCGAGACTGACGTCTCTCTGCAAAACATAAAATAAGCAAACGTGAGTACAAACGTACTCAGCAAGACTTACATCAGAGCTATCTACATATGCATTATTATCAACAAAGGGGGTGGTGGAGTTTGACTGCAGCAAGCCAGCTTTGACTCGGTGGCTATCCTGAACTACGACTGCAAGTAACTCTTTTGAGGTGGCGCACACGAGTCCACATATTCACCATATCAATACACCACTATGGATCCGCTCCTGTCTCCCTACGAGAACGCCATCCATAGCACTCACGCTTATCTTTCGAGTTTTAGAGTATCCACTTTCACTTGTCTATGAACTTTTATAGGCAACCCAGAAGTCCTTTACCGCGGACACGGCTATTCGAATAGATAATGTTAACCCTGCAGGGGTGTACTTCTTCACACACGCTCTCGCCACTTACCGCCATGTACACCTCGTGTATCTCGGCAACCTTCAAGCGGAAGCCTGGCGAGGGAGTCGGCCACGACCTGACTAACCACACAAGTCTCTAGTCCAGGTTTATCGCCTATTCGGGTTCCATCCGCAAGGAGATCCGGCCGGGGTGTCGCTCACGGCCCCAAACGATGTGAGCAGGGTTCCCAAGCCCACCAACCGGGTGCCACTTGGTACACCGTGCCACTGTGCCTAGTCTGTCCCAAGCCCACCTGTACCGGGTGCCACTTGGTAGACTACTAACACTACCTACAAACACCAG